>ML781480.1:190908-222274 GCA_009831015.1 Picea engelmannii | reverse complement strand
ATTTTCTTTTGATAATCAAATGAGGTTCCAAGACCCGTGAGAGATTCACCCTAACCGATTTGGCCATGGCATGAAAATTTTTAGGGGAAGGATTTCTGATGCAGAGTGCCACAATTAAGATGTTAATGTCTCCAACCAACAAGCTATAGCTACACTTGAATAATTCTAGGGTTCTGACATTCCCTGTTATCAAAACATGCAGCCACTTCGATAACTTGATGGCTCTCTCTAATTTGGGAAATGCTTACTTCGCAGTGGGAAACAATCCAGAAACCTATCTCGTTATCCAAATGTTGGTGACCAACAATGTGGCACTCCCATTTGATTTCCATGCCGATCACATTACATTCAACATACTTGTTGACTTCATTAGGAAAGATGACACAAACAACAAGAAGACCGCAATGGCTTTGCATACACTCTGAGACCTCTTCTTGTTTTCAAAGAATATAGACTCTACGACGATGCATTGTTTTGTGGAAGTGTTGGTAGATGCATTCATGCAAATGAGCAACGATTTGAAGACCGTCAGGGTTGCCAGGGCTTGTGAGAATTCCTTCGAAGCGTTGCATTTTCTTCTGTACAATTGTAGGGTCCATATGACTTTTTGTTTCCATGACCAAGGAATCTACGTGATGAGAGAATTCGTAGGCACCATGTCTACGCCCATTACCGATGACAATGTGTTGTGTTTATCCACGATCCTCTATTCCTTCCCATTAGCATACAATCTCGAGTGTCTGAAACCTCACCCACATGCCAATCCCAACAATTCCTTTGGCATAGCTCAAGAAATTATTTATGTGCATATATCAAGGAATACACCCTTGGCGAAAATCATATCCTCTCCATATAATAATAATTGTCTTTAAAGCCAAGGATTTGGCATTAATCTCTTGAACCTGATGATTGAGTTGTTCATATGAAATATTCTGGATGTGGCCAAGGGTTTCAACGAGCCATTGGAAAGATAACTGATACTTGTATATGACGTAGAGGGTTGTACATTACCCTGCTGCTATATATCATAGCAAGCTATCTCTCATTTTCCTGGGCCCTCCGTGAGGGAGTTGAGCCCAGTCCTGCTCTGATACCATGTTTTTTTTCTTCATATGAGATATGAGAGATATTCAATATATTATTACAATGATGAGTGTTTCATATATAGGGAACATAAGGTGACCATCCATGAAAGGACACATCCCTTGGATAATAAATAACTATTTGTTATTATCATTTACCTATTATATAATATGTATAATAATAAATAATAATTATATTATTAATTATTATCTTTAGAGAATGTCTTCCCGATGTTGTCCAAACATCAACAACTATTGCTATATGTGGATGACTTATTCTTAACTGGAGAAGAAAATCTCATCACCGAATGTAAGAAGAGACTCACTTCAGAATTTGAGATGAAAGACCTTGGCCTAATGAACTATTTCTTATGTCTTGAGGTATGGCAGAGTCCAGAGAAGATCTTCCTTAACCAAGGAAAGTATGCAGTCGAAATCCTGAAGAGATTCGACATGTTAGAGTGCAAGCCCATGAATACACCCATGGAAACGAAGCTGAAGTTGTTGGTTGATACTTCGTTAGAATTGATTGATGCCACACTGTATAGAAAGATTATTGGATCGTTGATGTACCTGACGAACACCAGACCAGACATTTGTTTTTCCGTGAACACCTTGAGTCAGTTTCTAGTAGAACCCAAACATATTCACCTTGTGGCTGCAAAACATGTGATGAGGTACCTTAAGGGTACATTAGATTGTGTTCTCAATTATGATAGAGATCATGATTTCACATTGAGTGGCTACACTGATTCAGATTGGGCAGGAAGTGTTTCTAACAAAAAAAGCACTTCAAGATGTTGTTTCAGTTTGGGATCAACCATGATCTTGTGGAAAAGTAGAAAGAAATCCAACATTGCCCTCAGCACAATGGAAGCAAAATACATTTTTGCATGTTCTGCCAGCTGCGAAGCTATATGGCTTTGAAAGTTGTTGACCGACCTATTTGACCTAGAGATGGAAGCAACCACGATCCTATGTGACAACCAGAGCTTCATAAAGATGACAGAGAATCCTGTATTCCATGACAGGTCAAAGCACATAGAGATTTGTTATCATTACATCCAGGACATGGTACAAAGAGGAGCCTTAAAGCTCCAGTATGTTAGCACGGATGAACAGGTTGTTGATATGTTGACCAAGCCTCTATCTCATGTAAAGTTTGAGCGCTTTCTAGATAAGATTGGAATAGTCCAAAAGGACCTTCCTCGAAAGGGGGAGTAGTTGTTGTGATGAGACATCTCTTTCTTCCAGCTTCATTGTTGTGACGTAAAGAAAGACGATGTGATGAGACTAGTATTGTGCTTTTGGCTTGACAGTTGTGAGGTAAAGCCAGTCTAGTATCTTTCTTCCAACTGAATGGTTGTGACGTAAAGAAAGACGATGTGATGAGACTAGTAATGTGCTTCCGGTTTGACAGTTGTGATGTAAAGCCAGTCTAGTATCTTTCTTCCAACCAGATGGTTGTGACGTAAATAAAGACGATGAGATGAGACTAGTATTGTGCTTCCAGCTTGAGAAGATGTGACATAAATCCAGTCTAGTATCTTGCTTCCATCTTGAGTGTCGTGATGTAAAGCAAGATGTTGAGATGAGACTAATACTGTGCTTCCAGCTTGATAGATGTGACATAAAGCCATTTTAGTGTCTTACTTCTAGCTTGAGTGTTGTGACGTAAAGCAAGACGATGAGATGCGACTAGTATTGTGCTTCCATCTTGAGAAGTTGTGATGTAAAGCCAGTCTAGTATCTTGCTTCCATCTTGATTGTTGTGACATAAAGAAAGACGAGTATTGAGCTTCCAACTTAACAACTGTGACGTAAAGCAGTCCTGTATTATGATGATCTAGCCTCGTTCTGTGATGATGATGATGTATTAGTTTTATACTAATACATATTGATGCAGACGATGATTTCATTCCTTTGAGAATGACGATGCTGCCGATGAAGAAAAATTCCGATGATTTATAGATATTCCAGTCTATGTTCCAAGATGATATTGATGATGTTCCCCTCCTGATGTTGTTGATGATAAAGGCCTCTCTCTCATCTGATGCTGTTGTAGAATACCCTTCTTGTCAAGGGGGAGTGTTGAAATAATGTAACTGCAAAGTGTATTATTATTATTATTATTTGATATATTATTCATTGGATCAATCCCCATTGTGGATGGATCATGTAAACTATTGTAAAAGGACCAAATCCCCTTTTGCGGATTGGTCATAATATAATTGTAATAGGAAAAAGAAGAAGTCGGCCCCAAAATATATCAAAGAGGCCCCAAAATATAATAAAGGTGGTTATAACGACCCAGAAGAAGAAGTCGGCCCTGCCAGTGAAAGGGCACTCCCACACGTGCCAGTCTTGTATAAATAAGGAGGCTAGCACCTCACTTAGACACACACTCACTTGTTCATTGAGAGACAAGTTTCAGAGTTGTAGTTGGAGAAGAGAGAGAGAGAGAGGCACATCCTTGGGAGAGGAATTTCTGTATTTGTTTGAGTTATCTCTTGGCATTTTATTGGCTATCTATAATAAGGAAGTTTTGCTGGGTTTTCTTCCCCATGAGGGTTCCCTAGGATAAATGATGTGTCTCTTGTGATTGTGCATTTCTCAGTGACCCTATCTTATGCTATTGTTATCTATTGAAATGCAAAGAACTCTAATAATAGCTTAAACATTAAAATTATCCACCTCTTTCTCAAAAATAAAATAAAAAGTAAAGGCTTGGGGAAGACATTTCATATCACGTGGGACATGCAGGTATCTTCGTTGGGGCTATGGATGATTGTTGACATTGGATCAAGGCCTATGATACTAGGGTGAATTTGTTAGGGATATGGACATTCGTTGGAAGTAGAGAGACATCGAGGGAACATGAATAAGTAGCTTGAATCTTCAACATCTCTTGTCTTTAATAACATTGTGGCACTACACTATCATTTGAGGAAGAACTTAGCCAATAAAGAAATCTATGATTTGTCCTTGCAACTATGACTAGTAAGTTGCTCAAGCTAGAAGTGAATACACATTTAACTAATCTAAAGTGCAAGGTATAGTGGGAACTCATTGAGCTTAAGAAAAGGTGCTATGTCAAAGGTAAATTCTTATCTCAATAGAACTTGTGACTGTTTAAAATCTTAGTTGTAGAGATTCATGGTTTCATATAGAGTCACCAATTGTTGAGCAAGCAATAAATTCTCCATGCCTTTTTTATTTGTTAGTTGAATAAGGAAAAAGGATTGGAGCCCCTCCTTAATTTTAGACTTTTGAACCTCAATAGACTTCTTTTCGAGTTCAACAAATTACTTAGAATATTTTTCAATTTGAATCAGTCTTAGACACTCTTCAAATATCTCATGAATCCTTAGGAGTTTCTTTCTCTCCTTTTGTTATAACCCTTTTTGAGAAAATTCATATTGTTGCGACCTTAAAAGACTTATGAAATCATTCTTTATTGCAATTCTATAAAACTTATCTTGGTGTGATATGGTGCATGAAAACATATTTTGGTGTGATACATCGTATCGCACGAAAATTTGTTTCCTTGCAATACTTAAATTCATATATAATTTCTAAAAAAATTGGATTTTCACTGCTTCAAATATTTTTGGATTTTGCTACGTATCATGAACTTAAAATTTTATTCTGATGTGATACATTGCAACGTTGAAAAGTTTCTGAAGTTACAATATATCATAGGGAAAATAGTTTTCATCACGACATATCGCAACTCTTGAATTTTTCTAGTCATGCGATATGTCACATCTCAA
The DNA here is from genome assembly GCA_009831015.1 of Picea engelmannii. Classification (NCBI taxonomy): domain Eukaryota; kingdom Viridiplantae; phylum Streptophyta; class Pinopsida; order Pinales; family Pinaceae; genus Picea; species Picea engelmannii. Next base: position 217,419 of record ML781480.1, on the reverse strand, counting down.
AAAACGTTTTGTTGTGGTACACTGCAAAGCATCAAACTTTGAAATTGCGCTCAATGTTCAAGGATAAATTCGTGAGTGCGGACACAGACCAATCTCCCCAGATCCACCTGGATCTGGAACAAACTGTGACAGAATACTACTCTTTCCCTAGTTCTAAAATATTGAATGGACAAGAGAAAAAGGATGATGTACTTACTTTATGAAAGCTCTCCTTATCTCTGTTGATCCTTGCTCTGCTACAATGCTCTTGCGTCGTCCAATCACGATAACACAAACCAATCACAGCAAAGACATTAATATATTCAAAACTCTAGACTATACATGTGATCAAGGAATCATGTAATAAGATGATATCATCATTATGGNAAAGGGACATATTCATGTATTATATTAACTGAAAGAGAAGAATACAACCTGAGCCTTGATGTCGTAGATCTCCTTTCAACGGCTTCTAGCTTTGACACACACACATTTGCTCATCATGCATGAAGAATTTCCACTACTTGTGATAACCTTGTGGCTGTCTCTATTTTCTACAGCATCAATTCTCCATACAATAGTGCCCTAATTCTCCAATATCTTACTCTTGCTAATTTGCTCCTTAACCATTTCATGAATAATATCCTCAATATATAGGAGAATATTGTTTAGTTACTTGGATAGAATGTAATCCCAAGATATCTGGAAACTCATTAATTTGCCAACCATTCGAACTCCAACTCATCCTTCTAGAAGATTCCTTCTAGAAAGATTGAGAACTTATTCATTTTCTCCCTTTAGAAACATTTCCGCACCCTGACCATTAACACAGTGCGGAAAGTCCGCAGTCAGAATGAATGCAGCATGCGGAAATCAAGTATTTCCGCAGGATAGTATATAAGCAGCCTGCGTACTATTTTCAAAAGTGTGATTTTGAGAAGCTGACAAGTGTAACTTTTTACATGAAAATGATATAAATGAAGAGTTAGATCTTCCATCATCATGTCATCATCTCGATAACCAAAAATATGGATAACACTCAACATATTATTTTATCGCACCTAAGAGAAACTTCCAATGATGTGATGAGAGCCCTTTTTTGCATAGAGATAAAATTTCCCAAGAAGCGATATGTTGCAAACTCATCAACTTTCCCAAAATTTCACTGATAATCATGTATCACACCTAACCAAACTTTTGAGATGCACAAAAAAGGTCAAAAAGGGTGGAAAAATGTCAAATCATTTTTATAAAAGAAAATTTGAAAATTTTGATTTGTCATTTTACTTTCTCCTCAAGTGCATCGACCCTGAAGAAGTTCCTTGAGCTCTTGAAGATTCCCAAGGCCACCACCAAAATCCATACCAACCTCCCTTGAGCTGCCAATTGACATTTTTTGAGGTATGAATCATACCTTGTCTTGTACAAAATTAGATTGTTTTTTTTTTCAAGATATCCCATTTGATATGAAAGAATATTCCACCTATTCCCCCTTTCCACCTAGCCACTCAACCCAACAAGATAACAAAATAAAAGTAGAATGTCTTCCTTTTACCAGTCGAAACCCTTGTATGATCGCTAGATGTCAACAAAACCAAGCATGTCCAGGGGAAAGCACCCTATTTTTCTATTCGGAAAACCAATCAAATGATTTCATGGTTTCTAGAAAGGGTAACAAAGTAACTTCCCCGCCATTGGAGGCACTCTCCATTTTAGCTCCATATGCACCTGAAATTCATCCAACTGGTAGGTAGAATCCACCAATCTCTCTATGGGGCCTTGAATTCAATGAATTCTCCAACCCCATATTTTTAATAGCTCTCTATCTAGGGATAAATAGAGTTCATGAAGAAACTATGGATACCTCCACTCGTTCTCTTACATGATATCCTCACATGGAGTAAGTAAGAAGGGATTTCCCTACTAAAACTGCACTAGTACCTACTCCCTCGATGACAGAAACACACAAGCGACCTTATTTCCCTTTTTCTCACTTTAGTCACCATCAAAGGAAGTCAAGGTCAAGCCTCACCAATTTAAAAAAAAAGTATTTTATTTTCCATACTCATTCAACCCATCCATGACCTATCTCCTATGAGGGGTGATCTTTTCCCCTCTTGTGCTCAACTAAAACCAAAGTAACTCTTTAGTGATTTCTCCAAGCACAAAAATATGGGAAATATTTATTTTCCTAAGTACAAAATTCACTCTCAATACCTCACCCTTTCGATCCAACTTCTCTGCAAAAGGATGCAATCAAAACAACCATCATAGGAATAAAGTTTTATCCTGAAACACCTAATATTGAATATAAGAACTTGTCAATTCCCGTGTTTTTCTATTTCAAAAAAATCTCTCTCCATACAAATATTTATCTCTATTTTTGTAGCTAACATTACTAATGTCTAGTTTTATTGAAAATAATGAGTTACATGATTTAGATATGGCTTCCAAAAAATCTAGGAAGCGAAAGGAACAAGTAATCAAGTTGAGTCCTGATTATGAAGCAACTGTAGAACTAGAGATAGATTTTGGCATCCTGGGGCATATTTATGCAGATGCAAAATGTTGTATGGATAAAAACATGGTTTAAAAATGGGGGGATATATATCATATTTTTAGATAGGAAACATTACCAAAGATACCTCTTCTCCACGGTGACACTAATCCTAATGCTAGTGTCTACTAGTACATCAAGTTGTCACAACTTTATAGAGTGGCTACGAGATCAACTATCTTTCCTTTCACAAAAGCCATCACCTACATTGTCAACTAGGAAGACATTGATAACAAGTTGATTCAACACACCAACGAGAAGGCCATTGCCTCATTCCAGACATAATATTTGTACACATGCTACAAGTTTCCACCTACCAAGTGGACTTGGATGATGAATGAATGTTGTAATTTCCTCTAAATTGCAGGGATATTATGAAACGTTGGTGGGTAAATCCCAAATCATTCAGGGAAAGGAGGACAGGAACACATCTCACTAGCTTATTATTGATTCCCTTTGAGATCACCAATGACCAATTTATAAATCTCTTCTTTATTACAAAGTTAACATATCTAAATATGTATTGATTTAATTATTGACCAAGGTTCGTGTTTAACTTGTGAAATAATACACACAATGTATGAAGAATTAAGGTCTTTATAATGTATATTAAAATATGACTAATTATAAAACTGACCTTATATATATATATATATATATATATATATATATATATATATATATATATATATATATAAAAGGATTATTGTATTTGATCTAGCTATAAAAATAAAATAAAAATATTATGAATCCAAAGAGATATTAAAGAACTGAATGCTAATCTAAAAGATAAACTTACAACTATCGCAATTTCATCCCCAAATCATAACTTACTCTACCCTCGAATGTCAAATTATCAATTTATAGTTAATTTATTTAATTCTCAGGAATTAAACCTTACTACAACAATACTATATTTAGGTATCTTTCAAAGTATAATTTAGCATATGATTTTTTCAAATCGATAAGTTGATTATTGGAAATGATGAAATATGCACACTACAAAAATCAAAGACAAAACATAATGAAATAAATCAACAACAAAAATATATGAAATATCAATGAAAATGAACAAAATGAAACAACGCTTCACCAAAAACAGAGGGCCCTTCCTTTCTCCAATTAACACTGTGAGCCTCACTCCATAACTAATGAACTATTACCAAACTAAACTTGATTCTCTTTACTTCATCAAGATCGTGGAGAAGAATGTATATATGAGAAAACAAGTGATTTTTTATTCATAAAGTATTCATTGATTTCTTTTCATACAAACTGCTATGTTTATATAAGATAGAGAGTTCAAAGTCAAATAGGATTATGAGATCTAATAAATATTAATTTATCAACAAATGGAGACTAGAGATTGTGATTTGAATGGTCACAAGCTTCTAGTGCCACATGCTCTTTTTAAAAATCGTTTGGTCATCAGATCTTGTATATTCTGGAGTAAATATTGAATCTCATACAATCCAAATCTTGCAGAGGATTTACCACAAAATATGGAAACTACTAATGATGTTGTGCATGATCTGGAACCTTGTTGGTGACTTTGCATACAATATGGAAGTTGTTATTGACTTTCCTCATGATATGGAACCTTGTTTTCCACTTTGGATGTGATTTGGAAGTCGATCTCTGACACCTAGTTGTACTCTGGCTAGAAAACCCAAGAGCTAAACTTCCTTTATTTGATCCGTTTATACTCAGTGGTTCAATCTCATATGGGAAACGATCCATCTCTTGTAAATATGGAAAGTGCCCATATTGTTCTTTTCCTTCTTGTTTTTTCACTAGTATGAGATCAAACAATTGCTACAGGTTTCAATAATTCTTGAAGTAGAATAGTCAATTAATAATATTTTAATCTTTTTGGTTTCTAAAACCTATCAAACTTTAAGAAAACATTAATTAAAACAAATATTCTTACCTTAATTGCTCCCCTTTGTTTTAATCCAATATATGACATGGAAAGTCATGAAAAAGGGTTGGTTTAAGGAAAAAATTATAGAAAGAGATGGTAAAAAGTGTAAGCTCGTAGTAAAAACCGATGCCAGTTCACAGTGTCAACATCTCCCCACACTGGAGGGAGATGTTGTGGAGGAGATGTTGCACGTCCCTTGTGCAACCTATTCAAAAAATTCATGGAGTCTATCGTGAAAATGACTTGAGTTGTAGGCTTCATTCCCAAAATCTACTTCTTCATAGTAACCAAGTCGTTTCTTGATTTCAACCCAGGAAACTATTTCTCTGAACTCATTTCAATTTTGAATAGGTCTGTAAAATTTTGTAGTACACTACAGTATAGGAAAATGGAATTGTAACCCTATCCAATTGGTTCTATTCCTTCTCAAGGAAGCTAGGGTCTAACTTATGAAAAATAGGTGGTAACAAGTGCCATCTTTCATGTGATTCTAACACAACATTAATGCTATGAGTATCTCTGATCTCTTCAAATTTTGAAATGGTTGTCCTTTGACTCCTTCTCATTTCCTTTGTTTTCTCAATGTCTGACAGAAAATGCTTCTGATATTCAATGATAACTAATGGAATTGCATACTCACCTCACACAAACATGTTTGAAGTCATCTATGCCTTTGTACAGGAGTCCCAATCCTCTTTCCATTTAATTTGATTTAATATATAAGAGGAAAACACTCTAACTTGTACATCCCCAACACTATGGTTGGGATTCCATCTAGTTTGATCTTGTAAAAAGAAGTTAAATAGATATAATTCACACAACGAATTTCTTTCATTCTTTGTGGAATTTGCACACATCTAGGAAAAGTTAGAAACATCCTATATCTCATGTTCCTTTCCTGAGGCTAGTCTAGAAATTCTCAATTTGACCCACTATTCATGTAAAAATATTGAATAATTCCTTGCAGGAGGTGTGCAACACATATCTTGTAAATAAAGTCCACATGCTCTATGTACCTCGTGTTACTTAATATGCAACTTTTCTTGGACCCCCTGCAACTTGGTTTCCCACTCCCTTCTCTCAATGGATTGTTGATTTTCCCATCTCTATTGCATCTTTTGTAGTTCATACTTATATTGTTATTTATGTATTAGTCCCAAGTCATGCATTTCGTCTCTTCCTTCCTGTTGTGGTTTACTGACATGTCTATAGGCAAGAACTATTGTGTTGGTCACAATATAATCTAGAATTTGATTTATAAATTCCTAAGCTGATTTCATTTTATCAAAACCTTGAGATTTCAAATTTTCTGTATCTGTTTTAGGGAAGGAAGATTCTCATTTTGTGGTAGCTAATAATATGTATATGTTTGATTGAGGATTAACATTTATGTTCCTTATCTTGACTCTATTCAACTTATTTCTAAGTTTCTTGTTTTGAACCATTAATTTCCTACTTTGTCCTTTCCATTTCTTCCTTTGTTTTTCTAGTCTGTTGTTTTCAATTTTAAGTTGTTGATTAAGGAATCTCAACTGTAAAATTTTCTCTTCATGTTCCTTCAATTTTCTAAGTTTTTTTTCCTATTTTGTTTCTTAAAGAAATTAAGAGATCATGCAAGTGTTACCTACTCATTATCTATCTCCTTTGGAAGTTTTTTCATCCACATTTATGTACAACAAGAAAGTCTCAAAGGTGTGAATGCTCCATTATATGTCTCCAATGTTTCACCTCCTCAAGCCTCGAAAACTCCAATGTTTCCTCATAATCTATGTGCTCCTTTAGGTTCACCCCATGTACATGACCACTCCATCAACCCAAGCATCCTCAAGTCTACCCCAAGCCTCCATGCAAGAAACTAAGCATCCCCATGCCATTTAAGGCTCAACACCCTCCTCCAAGGAAATTTGACCTCCCAAACAAGCAACCAACCTCCATGTGTCCATCATGAAGAAGTCGCCAAGATCCATAGGTATACAATTCTCCAAATAAGAATGACACACAAGAACCAACATGAGGTCTAGCAATTAATGAACAAGTCAACTCCAATGTGTTTATCCATCACAAAAAAAACAAGGGTCTTCCATACACCATGCATCCTACATCACTTGAATCACCCTTGAGCATGGTATAAACACTTTCAGAGTAACCCCAAAATCTAATATCTTGGACCAACTAGCTATCATCACATGTCATCACATGGCATTGGACCCCAATCCATTATCTACATGCACATGTCATTCACTTAGTACGTGATTTACATACAAATATCATTCCTTTGATAGTAAAGGGAACCCCCCATGATGAATCTTGAATTAGTCATCATGGATGTCACTATCTCATTAACCAAATGACTTGGAGCCACTATGGATTTCACGGGTAACAATACATAGGTTAACAATACATAGGTTCAAAGATGGTTGAGGTTGTAAATAAACATGTCCAAAGATTTTTTTGATAGTCCTGGGTACCTTAGGTAGGACACGATCATAAACCATACATTCCCATGCTCAATTTTAACACAGGTCAGAAGGGGAGTGATGGTTGGGATCTAATACATGAAATTACTTCCACCAACCAACAAGGAACCTCAATGCCTACATCTACACAAACATTTGATGAAGGAAAGGAGGGTATTTTAGACTTCTACTAGGAATTCATGGCTACAAGCTCTTTTCTGTCAAGGTTTTATTAATTTGTTACCATCCTCATATTTTATCTTCCCTTGTGTATCTTAGATCTATTGTTTGAAGGCTACATCCATATCTCAAGGAATCATTATCGGTGATATTTTCTTATGAATTATATCCCTAAAAATGGTAATTGGGAGGAGAGATTGACAAAGTGATCATTGTGGATCCCTTGATATCATTCTATAATAGTTGATTTGTTAGTAATGGATTTCTCACCCTATGTTCGATTCACAACACCATGTGATTAATTTATTGGTTTTTCTCTTATTTCATTTTCTATTAATTTTTTTATGCTAATAATTGTCATCCAATCATTTGAATGTCTTCATTAGTGTCTTTGATAGCTATCCATAAAGGCCAATCTGCAATATTCATTGAATTCTCAACAACTTTATAGATTTATCCAATTCCCATTTCATATCCCAATGAGTGAATGTATTGACTCCATATCCTAATTGGTTTGTAGCACTAGTCACAATGAGTAGATCCCCCAAAGGTTTGTTTTGGTGTTCATCTTTCAACCCCTGTCAAAACCACCTTTTTCTCCATTGGTAAATCCAAAGTACACATGTTATAGTGTTAAATCAAGGAACACTAAAGGTTGCCCCCTTAGGATAGGAAAACACTAATATTAAAGTGAGAGCAACCCTACTAAGGAGATAGTGGGTGGTGCCTCTAGAACTATGTCTTGGGGACTCATATAATATTGAGCTTCAAACACTCATATTTCATGGAACAAAATTGGGAGTAAACATCACTGTATAGGAAGTCCATACAACACCTCACCTTTGGGTCACCTATCATTGCATTTTCAAGAAATATGGGATTGGGAGAATATGTATTGACTATGGAGCACTAAATGATATCATCCTCAAGAATCGATACCCTCAACCTAAAATTGATGACTTGTTGGATCAAATGAAACATGACAAGTAATTCTCATAATTGACTTCCAAATTGAGATGCCACCAATGATTTGTCAAAGAAGAAGACACTTGAAAGATCCCCTTTAAGACAAGGAAAGATCTATATGAATGGTTTGTAATTCCTTTTGGTTTATGTAATATTGTTTTCTCTCAATAATTAAATAATTTTCTACTCAACATAGAATAGTAGAGGTCAAGAAACTCAATGCATTAATTGTCGCATGCTACGAATCTCATAAAAAAAAATTCCTTTACGAGCCCATGCATCACATGTATTTCAAAAGTTAGAGCTTATTGAAAGGTGTTTTTCAAAGAGTCTGTAACTAGGGCTTTTGATTTTTCCCTTTTCATTTTCCTCAAGTTTCCAAGTCACAATTTCCTAGTGAATCTTGGCCCATTGTGGTAGACATGACATCATGTAATTAGACAGGATGAGCCATTAGGAGGTATAAATACTTCATAAAGTTTCGACCCCGTGGATATCGAATGCCTCATAAAATAAGTCACTTGGGAATCGAGGTTTGGGAAGGAAAATGATCTCAAAGGAAACTTAAGCTTGTAACCTCTCAAAATCCAACCTTCAAATGAAGGCCATTCATGAGGTTAGTTCAAGAGTACATGGTTGATCAATGTGTTATAAAAACAGGATAGTGGAGCAATAAAATAAAGCACAGAAGATACACAATAAAATAGAGACACAGATATATGTGGTTCACCCAGTGTGGGCTACGTCCACTAGATAAATTGTCAGGTCCTTCCTTTATTATTATCCAACAAATGAAGGGATACAACCTACAACACACTCGTTGTAACTTCCTCTTTTTTCTCTCACAGTATCCTCACACATAATACAATATTCGCAATGATACATAACCACAATACATTTCCCTCATAAAAGAGGGTTTCCTTCTAGGGAAAAAAAACCTTAACATAACTTCTACCATCATATCTGCGACCTTATAATGAATGGTCTAGATTTACTATGAAATTAAAATATACATTTACAAGGAAAAATTTCCTTCGGGGTCCTTCTTTCCCCGGACCCCCAATCCGGGGGGATATCCCCCTTGGACCCACAGGAGGGGAAATCCCCCCTGCACTCCCCCACATGGAGGGGTGTATGGTATTTAGGGGTGTATGGTCTTCAGGGGTGTAAATTATTCATGGGGTATAAACACAACTGAAAACAAAGACCTTTGAATCAGGAAGATAATCAGGCTCCACAACCAACAATCTCCCACTTGGAGACTGATCTCAACAACTCCATCGTTGTTGTATTTGTTGGACTATGACCCTTCTTGGACCTGGAAATTTCTCATCTTCACCTTCATGCTTTAAGACCAACTAAAATTGAGAAGGAACTCAATTTCTCCATGGTTACTCCCTTTGTTAACATGTCTGCAGGATTCTGGCTAGTGTGTATATTTTCCAACTTCAAATGTCCAGCTTCCAAGATGGATCATATGAAATGGTACCTGAGTTGTATATGATTATTCTTTGAATGGAAGGTTGATTTCTTTGCAATATGAATGGCACTCTCACTGTCACAGTACAACCTACTAGTATCCTTCTTCTTTCCCAATTCATCCATAAACCTTTGTAACCAAATAATTTCCTTACTAGCCTGTGTAGCAGCAACATACTTTTCTTCTGTTGTTGAAATTAAAACAACCTTTTGCAGTTTTGAAATCCAACTTACTGTTGTTCCACCTATAATAAAAACATACCTTGTGGTGATCCTCCTGCTATCTTTATCACCTGCCATATCTGAATCAACATATCCCTATAGATTAGTGTTTGAACCTCCAAAACATAATGCATGAGTAGTAGTACCTCTCAAATAATTGAGAATCCACTTTACAACCTCCCAATGTTCTTTACCTGGATTGTTCATATACCTTCTCACAACTCGCACTACATGTGCAATATTTGGTCTTGTGCAAACCATTGCATACATCAAGCTGCCAACTATTGATGAATAAGGGACCCTAGACATGTATTCTATATCCTCTTATGTCTTGGGACACATTTCCTTAGTTAATTTTAAATGGCTGGACAAAGGTGTACTAACTGGTTTTTCATTCTGCATTCTAAACCTGTCCAACACCTTTTCGATGTACTCACCCTGAAACAATGTCAATTTGCGATTTTTCTTGTCTCTTGATATTTTCATACCACGAAAAAAAATTTCGGCACCCAAATCCTTCATCGAAAATGAATTAGCTAATTTATTCTTGAGAACATTTATATCATGCATATTAAACCCCGCAACATGTCATCTACATACAATAGCAAGATAATATAACTTCCATTTTCTAGCCTTTTTAAAATAAACACAGTGATCAGAATGACATCTACTATAACCTTGTTTTGTCATAAACCTGTCAAACTTCAAATACCATTGCCTTGGAGCTTTCTTTAGGCCATACAATCTCTTATTCAACCTGCATACCAAATTTTCCTTCCCTTTGACCTCATACCCCTATGGTTGTTGCATATAAATATCTTCCTCCAAATCCCCATGGAGAAAAGTTGTTTTTACATCTAATTGTTCAAGATGTAAATATTCTACTGCCAAAAGACTTAAAATAGTCCTAATTGAAGTCATTTTAACAATAGGATAAAATATTTCATCAAAATATATACCTTTCTTTTGTGCAAACCCCTTTACAACAAGTCTAGCCTTGTACCACTTTTTGCCTCCATATTTTTCCTTCAACCTGTAAACCCATTTATTCTGTAATGCTCTTTTTCCTATAGGAAACTGAACAAAATCCCAAGTTTGGTTATTTACCAGGGAATCCATTTCCTCTTTCATTCCTTGCTCCCACTTATTTTTAGTGTCTACCTGCATTGCCTCTTCATAACATTCTGGTTCACCAAAGTCAGTCAACAATAAATAATACAATGAAGGAGAGTGTTGTTCAAGGGGTCTACTTAACCTGGTAGATCTTCTAACAACACTTGCAGGAATTTGAGGTACATGTTTCTCCTATTGTTGTACATTTTGATTTTCTGGTACCTTTGGAATTTCTTTTTCAATGATTGCATCAAGCACTATGTATTTTGGTTGTTAGTTTTCCTGTTTCTTTCCTTGCAACTGATCTTTGTACATGACCTTCTCATTGAATATGACATCTCCACTCCTAATTATTTTGTGAATTTCATAATCTCATAAGCGATAACCAAAATCATTAACACCGTATCCAATAAAGGTACACTTCTTGGATTTTTCCTCAAGCTTTGTTTTATTTTCTTTATAAATATGGAGAAATGCTTCACAATCGAAAGTCTTTAAAAAAGAATAGTTTACCTTTTTACATGTCCATGCCTCCTCTGGAATTATACCATCCAAAGAGCTTGAAGTTCCTATGTTTATTAAGTAAACAGCATATCTACAACATCTGCCCAGAAATGTAAGGGAATACCAACATGCAATCTCATACTCCTTGCACGCTCCATGATTGTCCTATTCATATTTTCTGACACACCATTTTCTTGTGGTGTTCTTGGAACTGCCTTCTCTCCATGAATCCCATGGTATGAACAATAATAATCAAACTCTTTGCTGCAATATTCATGTCCATTGTCTGATCTGAGACACTTCAACCTTTTTCATATCTCATTCTCAACCAAAGATTTCCATTTCTTAAATGTATCAAAACATCAATTTTTTGTTTAATGCGATAAACCCAAGTTTTTCTAGTTACATCATCAATAAAAGTAACATAATAATGAGATCCACCAAGAGATGATACCTAAGTTGGTCCCCATACATATGTATGCATAAGCTCTAACCTTTCACTCTTCTTTTCTTTTCCGACTCTGAGAAATCTGACTCTTTTATGTTTTCTATAAACACAATGCTCACAGAAATCCAAATCAATTTGTTTAAGATTTGGAAACAAATTTCTTTTGTGAAGTATCTGCATTCCCTTCTCACTCATGTGTCCAAGCCTATGATGCCATAGTGTTGTATCCACTCCTGTAGAAGCTAAAGAGATAGAAGATTCAGTATTACCAATACATAAATACAATGTACCTACCTTCTCTCATTTTGTTATCACCAATGATCCTTTGGTGACCTTCTACACCTTGTCTGTAAATATGGATATACAACCTTCACTTGCCAACTGCCCTATTGAAATTATATTTTTCCTTAGATCTGGAACATGTCTTACCTCTTTCAACAACCATTGGTTTCCATTCCTTTTCTTTATTTTTACCTTTCCCATTCCAACAATTTTGCATGGTGCATCATCACCCAAATGAACTTACCCAAAATCACCTTGAACATAATCTAGAAAATGTTTCCTATGGGGTGTGGTATGAAATGAAGCCCATGAATCTACTACCTAGGACTCATAAATATTATCTATAGAAAGAATCAAAGCATCTTGTAACACATCACCTGTTATATTTTCTTCTTGATTTATCTCTTGTTGTCCATCTCTTTGTTTCTTTGGAGCTCTGCAGTCTTTCTTCAGATGTCATTTCTTTCCAAAATTCCAGGACTCTATCTTTCCAAGTCTGGATTTGGATCTTCCCTTCCTAGAAATCTCGCGTTCCCTGAGCCCTTTCCTCTATCCTTTTGTCTTCCATTATTCTCCATGTTTAATGCATTACCTGATGTCTCACTTGTGCTTTTCAGTTGCATTTCCTCGCTAAGGATAACATCAACATCATCATCAAATTTTAGAGTGTTTGAACCATAGATGGAATTACTTACATCCATGACCAAGCCATTCCAACTTTCTGGCAATGAGCACAATATTAGAAGAGCCCTGACCTCATCATCAAAGTCCACTTTTACATAACTTAGTTGATTAGTAACCGTATTAAATTCATTTAAATGATTTGCAACAAACCCACCTTCTAACCTCTTCATATTAAACAATATCTTCATTATAAATACCTTATTGGACACCAAGGGTTTTTCATATAGTTTAGCCAATGCATCCATTAGCTCCTTTGTTGTTTTTTCTTTCGAAATATTGAAAGCCACTGACATTTCTAGGCTCAGCTGTATCATTCCTAGTGCCTTTCTGTCAAGAACCTCCCATTCCTCGTCCTTCATGGCTGTCAAATTCTTTGTTATTCCACCCAATGGTAGGAATAGATCCTTCTGATATAAATAATCTTCCATCTGCATCTTCCATAATTAGTAGTTTTGGCCATTAAATTTCTCTACCCTAAACTTTCCATCTTCCGCCATTTCTCCCACTCGAACTAAGAAACCTCTTTTCCTGTGAGTTACCTTTCTCTCTAATACCAATTGTTAGAAAAACAGGATCGTGGACCAATAAAATAAAACAAATGTGGAAATAAAACACAAAATATGCACAATACAATAGATACATAGATATACATGGTTCACCTAGTGTGGGCTACATCCACCAGAGAAATTTCTAGGTCCTTCCTTTATTATTATCTATCAAATGAAAGGATACAACCTACAACACACCTGTTGTAACATACTCTTCTTTCTCTCACATTCTCCTTACAAAGAATACAATATTCGCAATGATACATAGCCACAATACATTTTCCTTATAAAATAGGGTTGCCTTCTAGGGAAAAAAACCCCTAACATAACTTCTACTGTAAGATCTGTGACCTTATAATGAACAATCCATATTTATTATGAAATTACAAGGAATTTTTTCCTTCAGGGGCTTCTCCCCTGAACATTGTTATCACATAATCTGTAGCTTGGGAAAAGCCCAACCCAAACCACCGAAGTGTGACAATTATGGGAGTACCTACCCATTGTCACCTTAGATAGACACTCCCATTTTTTTAGTGATGATGAAATCACCACAAGGGGGGAATCTCATTGACCCTGGGGGGATTGATATGGAAAGTGTAAGAATGATAGACGAACACCCCTATGAGTCAAGACTAGAGGAGGATTAAGGATTGAGAGCGATTATTGTAGATGGAGAATGGTTTCCAAGTATAGATTACCTACAAAATAGTGTTAGACCTGCCCAGAACAAGACAAATGATAGATATACAAGTCTTAAACCAAGGGGGGTCAAGAAAGAAACCTTGTTGTCGCAAATTGCAGCAATATATATATATCATCATCATCATCATCATCATCATCATCATCATCATCATCATCATCAATAAATGATAACAATAGCTACAAATTTAACCATCCAAAATCTAGTACAAGATATCATAATTAAAGTTAGAAATAACTAGTCAAACTTCCAATGATTAGAGAAATACTTTGGTGGGTTTAAGGGTTGATTATTAGGTGTTATCAGAAAGTTATTATAACATCCAAGTGGTGGTAGCAAACAATTGCTACAATAGCAAGATCTAGCCACATAAATAAGGAAGTAAACCACCCAACAATTAGCTAACAACCAATATATCAATAATCAAGGTTTACAAGTGAATGTCAACGGTAGATTAGTGAAAAAATATTGAAAGAAGATGAGTTTGTTGCAACCCTAATGGCTGTAGCATTAATTTGTAAAAACAAAGATAATTACTAGGCTAATGAATACGCCCCTATGGCACAAGAAAGATTATAGCATATAGAATCAATTCCAACTTGAACAATTGCAATACCTCAAAAATTCATGCATACCAATGCAACAATTTGATATCTCTAATGAAAGTAGATTAGTTTCTTTATCAATTGGGTTAATGGAGTATCATGTGTAAGAGATAATTGTGTTACTTCTATATGGGTGTAATCCTTTTTACTTCATAGACCAAATTAAACTAGCAAGGTAAATCTAGGAGGGTGTAAGCAATTTTACTCCTCCTAGAAACCTTTGCAAAATAGCTTATTAAATGAAAAAAAATGATAGATCTTGGTGGAGGGTGTATGCCCTTATACTCCTCCAAGGGTTTAACAAACTAACCTTTTAACCAAGAAAGAAACAACACAAAGCATAAATTCCTTACATAGTTCAAGAGATAGCAAGATAAACCCTTCATTAGAAAGAATATTCTATCACAAGAGAAAGAACAAAGAATCCAAGAGACAATGCCTAGATTATTCCTCCAGTAGATAAGTAATAGCATCCACAAGACATTCAAGAGACAGATAGTGTGAATTTCCCAAGTAGGGAGAAAATTTCATCCAAATAATATGTAGTTCTCAAGTGAGTTATGATTAAAATGACAAAGGGATGACCTCTATTTATATGAGGTCACCTAAAACCCTTTTGTCCACATTCAAAATGTCAACATCAAATTAGGGAGGTCGACCTCCTCAATTTTTCCATTTACAACTTGAAATTCAAATATTGGATAAAATAAATCCACTTTAGGGGTGACATCATGCCCTAAAGGGTGATGCAGGGCCTCTAGGAGAGACGTTGAGCCTTTGATGAAGGACATGGGGCCTCCAAAATATATAATGTTGATGTTAGTGGTAGCACCAGACATGTATTTCCACACAGTTCTATATGTCTAGACGTGTGGAAATCGTCCAAAGCCTTCTACTCTTGAATTTACTTTAATTAAAGGAATTATTAAAGTAAATATATTTTATCAATTAATTATGTAATTAGTTAATTGAGTTATTTAAGAAACATTCTAAAAGTACTTAGAATGCATCATGTAATCTAAATCTCAAGTGAGTGTGAGAAGTAATCTCAATGTAGATCACTTTGGAGATTAGAAATAGATTATAACTCATGATTATAAAATCAAGGCTAGGAGAAGGAGGAAGACACAATTCACACAGATAGAAAAGGAGGACCTTTTATAGTGTGGAGTCTCCAAGGTCACACTCATGAGTAGAGAAGGACCTCTTCTTGAGTTCTTGGATCACGAAGGATGGTGATTCAATAGGACCAATTATTACACTTGGAAAATTCACATAGATAGCAAAGGAATACCTTTGCTAGTGTGGAGTCTCCAAGGTCACACTCGGGCGTAGAGAAGGACCTCTGCTCAAGTGCTTGGATCACGAAGGACATGGATTCAAGAGAACCAAGGATTACACTTGAACATTTACATAGATAGAAAAGGAGGACCTTTGTTAGTGTGGATTTTGCAAGGTCGCACTCAAGAGTAGAGAAATACCTCTGCTCGAGTGCTTGGATCATGAAGGACAGTGATTCAAGAGGACCAAGGATTACACTTGACATGATTTGTGTTGAGAGATTCGACACACAAATAATTGGATCACGAAGGATAGTGGTTCAAGATCTTGGATAGGTGAAGAAGGACCTTCATCTAGAGATCATATAGGTCAAGGATAAGAGAGAACCAAGGCATACACAGGTGGGTTTCAGCAGAAGAAAGCCACAGGAAAGAGTTAGATCGTACATATTTTGTCGTAAGTACTTTCCTTACAAATCCACGAGTCATGGTGGAGATAGTCACAGACATCCATGGGTCATAGTGGGGAAAGTCGTGGATATTCGTGGGTCACTAAAGAGACAGTTGTGGATACCTAGAAAATCATGCTAGAATTGGTTGTACAACATGTCAAACCTTTCGAGGTTAGTCTGCAATTGTATTTCTCTCAGTGGGCCATTATCCCTATTATGGGAGCCCCCGTTTTAGCATAATAAAATCATTCTCAACATTGATTTTCCCTCCAGGTATTTTCCAGGGGTATTTACCCAAAAGTTTTGGTGTTCATGTGTGCTTGATTTGGTTTCCTTGTTTATGATTTCCCTGCATGATACTGAGTTGAATATTTCAATAGTGTATTATTGTTTTGTGATCTACTAATCTGATTTCATTAAGTAAATCACTAGATAACAAAGTACCTAGGTACTGGAGTAATAATTTCAACATGGTATCAGACTACCAGTAGTGTACTACTACTGGATTACCATAGAGACTACCAGTAGTGTTGAAAGTGTTTTCCTAGGATGGTGTACCAACCAATAGTGTTGGAGGTGATTTCTAGCTAGATGGATAGTGATGATGATGCTCGTATGCGTGATCATGATATATCCTATGTGGCTATGATGATTCCACTTGTTGAATGGTCTGCAAGACTATGTGAGCTATGCCCATACCATCTGAAATGGATGGATTTGTTTGATACCACTACAATTAATACCTCATTAGCTAGGAGAGAGTGTTGATATTATGGTAGTTGCAGGAGGTGTTAACCTCCATGTTTAACCGTTGGCTAGAATAGAGTATCCCGGAAGCAAGAGAAACCCTAAAGAAATGTGTAGAAACCCTAGAATACAATTTGTTGGCACAGGAAGTCACCTCCAAATTTTTGCAGAGGTAATCCCCATACCCATTAGGCTGTATGTTACAGTGAATAGTTTTAAAGGGGGTCTAATGGATTCAAACTCGAGATTATATCACTTTAACTCAGAAAATTGGATTGGAATGCACAGGCAAGTGAGGTCTCAATCTAACTTCAGTCAATAGGTTGTAATAAGGGTGAGTAGGGGTAAGAACTTGAGGAAAATGAAGAAATATGCTATGGACATCCGGTCTTCTAGTAGCCTAAGGAGGAAAAACTCAGAAGGAAAGATCCTCTTGGTTCAGAGTTTCGGGGGACTAAATGAAATTATCACTGAACTGAAATCAAACATACATCGCAATTCAATGACAACAACCTAGCTAGATCATCCATGCTCGAGTCATTCAACATTGGAGGGAAAGGATGCAACAAAAAATGATTAAAAATGGTTGTAGTGTCATTATGATCAAACCTACATCACAAGAACACAACTACCCTTGATTGGATCCTCCATGCTCGAGTGTTCTAACACAACCATTCACAGAGATATGAAAAGAAGTTGACTTACATTAAACAAGAAGTCTCAAATACAGATTCATAACCAGAAGAACCCAAGTTTCATTGAAACTTTATAATATAGGAGTCTAGCTCAATCATCAACACTCACAAAATATGAGGAAGACTCATATATACTCAAAGAAAAAATCCAGAAGCATGCTTGAGTCTTTGTATTGAAGGCATTACGTCTGCATGCTTCCTGGAGGTGACTTCCTGTGCCAACATTTATGGCACCGTTGTCAGGGATGAATTGAAGATTTTCCCTGGGATTGAATGACAAAGATTATTGGTTCTAAAGGTGCATCAGAACTTAGTACATCAAATATTGCAACTTTTCACCTGGAAACTCCACTGTGGTGACTCCATTGAGACAACTCCACTATTTCAATTGTGGCTTCTAGGGGAAAACACACGAGGTCTACTCCACAACTGCCTTTAGTGACACGTGAAGTTGATCCAGAGAAAATTATCAGAAGACAAAGGACCCTTCAGGAGGGCATTTCTAATGTTGAACCAGGTGATTCTGGTAATTTTCATTATTCTCCTATAGCAACTCCAATAGTTGTTTCTCACTTTCCTATTACGCCATCTATTGGAGCTTCTAGAAGTTTAAATTTTGGGAGTGTTCCTGTTGATTTCCCCTCTCCCAGTTTCACTACTCCTCCTCCTATTAAAGATGATGGTTTTGCAAAGGAGGAAAACTATGTTCCCTCAAGCCCTGAGGCGTTTCTTCCAGATCCTCAGTTGTTTCCCTTTGTTCCCAAAAGCACACCCCCAATATCCCCCGTACGAACTCCATCCCCTCCTGGTTCTCCTCCTATTCACACTCCAATGGCAGGAACTAATCCCCCCAGAAATAGAATGGGTGCTATAGTAGCTTCCAGATACACCCTTCTCGTTTTACCTCAACTTGTTAGTTCCCTCCCAGTTGGTGGGTACCTTAAGCAGCTACATAAGTTCACGGGGGAGGGAGATATTACTGCAGAGGAGCACCTTGTAGCTTTCTATAGTTATGTTGATAACTATGTCATACTACATGAATATGTGTGGGTGAGGATTGTTTTCCACAGTCTTGATGGAGAAGCCAAAAAGTGGTTCAGGGACCTGACCCCTGGATCCATTGATGGGATTGAGGATTTAGATGATACCTTCTTGAGAAAATGGGGGGATAAAAAGGACTTCATGTATTATATCACAAAGTTCAGGTACGTAAAAATAAAAGAGGGAGAGTTTGTCTATGACTTCTCCAAAAGATTCAACAAAATGTACAATAAGATCTCTGTTGAGATAAATCCTACAGAAGCCTTTGCCAAAATCACATATGCTAGTGCTTTTGACCCTGACTTCTTCCTCCTGTTAAGAGAGAGAAGAGCTACCTCCTTGGCTCATATGCAAGATGTAGCCCTGGAAGTAGAGTCTAACATATTGGTAGTTGACCGACTCAGGAATAAGGAAAATAGAGACAGAGGAAGAGGAAGATTCGATGCCTCAACCTCCAGTTCCTCTCCCCCCCCCCCTCAAATGGATGAAGTAACTAAGTTACTAAAATAATTTTAAACTAGAATGGAAAGGTTGGAATTAGAAGGTAAGAAGACATACAAAAATACTCAAAATGTTGATAACAGAGGCAACTTCAGGAGGCTGAATAACAATGCTCCTAAGATTATGCAAAGAGAACCTTGGAACATATATAGGGATGATTAGAAAATCCAAACCCCTCTTCAAAACAACATTGTTACAGATGAGGGTGGAGAGGAAGAAGACCTGGATCCAGAAATTCACTGTCTTGAAGACACATCTTCTCCTCCTCACTTAACTCAATCAGCATATGAAGAGTCTCTCATGGACAACTAATTAAATGAGATGAGCAAGGGGGATAAGGCCAGTGACAACCCAAATATATACAACCTCAGGTCCAAAAATAGAGGAAAGCCTGATGTTCCTGAGCACCTACCGGAGAAGAAAATATTGTTAAAGATGTAGCAAGCAGCAGAAAGGAGAAGGAAACATAGAACCTCCCACCAGTAGTCAAAGGTCCCATCCCAGAGGTAAGAGAAAATATCAAGCCCCCCTCCTATTTAAACTTTGAGCATGAAATTCAAAATATTAGTATTCCTGTCCCCCTTTCAGATCTGGTCAAACATAAGGACTTTAGGAGATCCCCATCTAAGTTGTTGCTGTCTGAACCCTCAAATCATCCCACAGAATCAATTAATTTGCAAGACGAAAAGACAACAATCATCTTAGGTCCCATGGTAGAAGATAGAGATGATTCATCCCCTCCCTTCTACACATCACTGAACATACATGATAAGGTACTGCATAATTGTTTGATGGATTCAGGAGCCTCTCATAATCTCATGCCCAAAACTGTCATGAAGGAACTAGGACTGGAAGTCACCAAAGCTTACCATGACTTGTATTCTTTTGATTCAAGGAGGGTGCAATGTCTTGGGGTCATCAAAGATCTAGTTGTGACCTTGTTTCAGCTGCCCATGAAAAGTGTGGTCATGGATATTGTAGTGGTTGATGTTCCCCCAAAGTTTGGCATGTTATTGTCAATATATTGGATAAAAAGGCTTGGGTGAACATTGCATATGGACCTCACATATGCTAGTATTTCTGTGTTTGGGGGGGAGCATAGAAGACTTTACAGAGAAGCTCAACTAGCCTATATTATTAGTGATGAGGTAGACCCCACCAATCATACTATATTTTCCCTTGATACTAATTTGAGATCCATCTTATTGCATCTCACTGATGTCCCTGAACCTCCTCTTGAAATTAGAAAACAGTCCCTTAATCTCTGTGAAGATTCTCCTCTGATTACCTCTGTTTGGAATTTTTTTTTTGATGGAGCCTCTTCTAGCGAAGGTGTTGGTGTTGGGGTGGTCCTTGTTTCACATGTTCAAGAAATTATATCTCTGTCCTACAATTTAGAATTTGAAGCTACCAATAATGTGGCAGAATATGAAGCTCTTGTTTTGGGTTTGAGGGCTGCAATAGATATGGGGATTGAAGAGATAACAATGTTTGGATATGTTGAGTTGATTGTCCAACAGATCATAAATATTTATCAGTCCAAACACCCTCGGCTCAGAATTTACAAAAATGAAGTATGGGACCTCATTGACAGTTTTTTCTTGGCTTTCAAAATTTCATTTATTCCAAGAGAAGAGAATGTCATGGTTGACTCTTTGGTTGTTTCAACAAGAAATTTCAGAGTTCCTTTGCCACCCAAGCTCAACTATGATATATAATTAAAATACAGGCTCTTTATACCTACAATGTCAAGCATTGGAAGGTGTTTGAGGATGATCTTGAAATTATAATATTCTTGGAAGTTGTGGATGAGTTTTATGCATTACACATCGATCAAGATCCTAGTTCTGACATTGATCCTCATGCTGATGTTTTTCTAAACAATATTGTTGATCATAATATTGTTCAACTACCCAAAAATCACATTCCAAATGGATTGGTCCCTCTGGAAAGGTTATTTGACAGAAATGATGTGACAATAAAGGGTAATGTTGATGTAGCTGAGTGCAATATTGGCACAGAGGAGGATCCAAAGTTTGTCAAGTTGTCTAACATCTTGTCAAAGGAGAAGAGGGATGAGTATACTGAGTTATTAAAAGAATTTTCTGATGTGTTTTCCTGGACCAATGAATACCTCAGGACATATGACATCAACGTTATTGAGCATAAGATCCCATTGAAAGAGGAGGCCAAACCATTTAAGCAGAAATTAAGACAAATAAATCCTATGTTGCTGCCTATTATGGAAAGGGAGATAAAGAAGTTGTTGGATACCCAAATCCTTGTCCCTTTGAGATATTCTGAATGGGTGGCCAACCTCGTCCTAGTGAGGAAAAAGAGTGGAGAAATCAGACTCTGTGTCGATTTCAGGAACCTGAACAAAATCTCCAAGAAGGAAAATTACCCACTGCCAAAGATGGAACACATATTATAGAGGGTAACAGGTGCATCCAAGATCTCCATGATTGATGGATTTTCTGGCCACAATCAGATCTATGTATTTCCTGAAGATAGAGAAAAGACAACCTTCACCACTCCCTGGGGTACATTCATGTATGCCAAAATTCCCTTTGGATTGATGAATGCAGGAGCAACCTTTCAGTGATCCATGGGCATAGATTTCATAGGGGAAAGGGATAAGTTTGTGGTAATCTATCTGGATGATATTACAATATTTTCCAAATCTGATAAAGAACATTGTTGTCATCTAAGAAGAGTCTTCTTGAAATGCAGAAGGTTTGGTATCTCATTAAATCCCAAGAAGTCATTGTTTGCCATGAGGGAGGGAAAATTGTTAGGACACATAGTATCAGCTAAGGGAGTCAGAATTGATTCAAGCAAGGTGGAAGCCATACAAACCTTTTCACTTCCCAGATCCAATAAGGAAGTCCAGTATTCCCTGTGCAAAATCAATTTTCTAAGAAGGTTTGTTTCAAATTTTGTTGAATTGGTGAAGCACATCACAACCATGCTCAGGAAGGGGAATGAAGTAAAATGGACTACTGGATCTAGAGAATCCTTCAGCCAAATCAAGAAGGCGTTGACAAAGGCACCTGTGCTTATTAGTCCGGATTACTCCAAGGATATCTTAATCTTTTCCTTTTCCTCATTTGACACACTGGCAACTGTTTTGTTGTAGAAAAACGTTGAAGGTTTGGAGCAACCTATTTCATTTTTCAGCAGAGCACTAAGAGATGCAGAGGTGAAATATGACATCATGGATAAACAAGCCTATGCATTGGTGAAATATCTCAAGAATTTCAGAATCTATGCCCTTCATTCAAGGTTTATTGCATATGTCCATTCAACTGCTATGAAGGACATTCTCATTCAACCTAATATAGATGGAAGAAGGAGTAAGTAGATTTCCAAAATCCTTGAGTTTGATCTGGAAATAAATCCCACTAAAATAATTAAAGGCCAAGGTTTAGCCAATCTATTGGCTGAATCTAATTGTAAAACTTTGGGGGTTAAATTCATCAACACTTGCCTAGAAAATTAGTAGGCTAAGTTGTCTAATAAAAGTTCTCTAGACGACCCTCCATTGGGAGAATGCACTTGGTATTAAGACATTATATATTTTTTTCAAGAGTTGCGACCTCCAGATGGAATGGAGAAGAGCAAGGCAAGATATTTAAATTTCAAAGAAATCAAATATTACCTTATTGACCGGGTCTTGTATTGGAAGGACCCTTTAAGTGTGCTCCTAAGATGTTTAGACCCACAGGAGGCCCAAAAGATTATGTTTTATTTTCATGATAGCCTGTGTGGGGGACATCATTTCTGGAGAACCATGCCCTATAAAATTCTCAGGGTTGGGTACTTCTGGCCTACTCTGTTCAACGAGGTCTGTGAAAAATTTAGAGCTTGTATAAAATGTCAAAAATTCTTTGGGAAGAAGTAGCTCAAGCCCCTGCCATTGAAGCCTGTGGTATCTTCAGGACCCTTTTAGTAGTGGGGCCTAGACTTCATTGGGGAAATTCATCCTGCTTCAAGTGGTCAACACAGGTGGATCTTAACTGCAACAGACTATTTCACCAAGTGGATAGAATATATTCCCACAAGGAGTGCTTCTCACAAAGTGATCATTGCTTTTCTTGAAGATATTATGGAAAGGTTTGGTTGTCCGAACAGAATCATCACTGATAATGTTCCATCCTTCAACTTTGAGACATTGATCAAACTCCGTGAGAAGTTTGGGATTTCATTGATCCACTCTACCCCCCTACTACCCTCAAGGAAATGGATTAGCAGAGTCCTCTAACAAAAGCCTGATAAAGATCATCAAAAGACTGCTTGAGGAAAACAAGAAAGCATGGGATTCAAAGCTCAAATTTGATTTGTGGGCTGACCGAGTGAAAACCAAAAGGTATCTGAGTATCTCTCCTTTCCAACTTGTGTATTGGACTGAAGCAGTTTTTCCTTCCCAACTCACCCTGCCTGTGGAAAAATTCTTTCAGGACTACCAAGCATAACCTGATAATATGAACAGGAGAATTCATCATCTGGTAGAAGTCCAACAGACTAGAGAAGAAGCAATGGGAAGAGCGCATGAACGTTAGTAGAAGATTAGGAAAGATTTTGACAGGAAGAGCATAAAATAAGATTTCCAGCTGGGAGATCTAGTACTTAAGTGGGATGTGCCCAGACAGGATAGAGGAAAACATGGAAAATTTGAATCCCTTTGGATCGGTCCCTTCAATATTTCTGAAGCTTTTCCAAACAATACTTATAGGTTGCATAATTTGGAGGGTGATGAAGTTTTTGGTGGCCCTGTAAATCGGTATTTTCTGAAGAAGTTCTTTATTTGAGCCATAAGTGGCTCACGTGTCTTTGTAAATATTCTTTTTCTTTTTCGTTTCCAGTTTTATGGGTGACTCCACAACCCAACGAAAGGCAATTGGAGTAATGTTATCACATGTTTCTGTAGGAGGGATGTGTTTCCCTTGGTTTTGGCCTCTAGGTGACAAAATGCGAAGAAAGGGGATAAAAACCCACTAAAATGCGCTTATCATAAGTTCGTTGGGGTCGATGTGACCATTTGGCACGCTGAGCTAAAAGATGGATAGATATGGGTGACTGAGATCTGAGCGCTCCATATCGACAGTTGTCAATCATATCGAGGCCCCAACATGCGCGAACGATAAAAATTGTAGGGTGGGCCAGGTTTGAAACCATGGTTTTGTGGAGACACTATGTGTCATCCAAAGACACACATCAGGCCCAAAAGTGGTGAAGAATCAAACCACTTTTCCTAGCCCCGATATGTGCATGTGCGTATAAGGCCCTATCTCGGGTCAACAAGTGGTTGCTATGTCCCACCGAAAGTTGTCCCCCACTCCATCTCTCTCCTCTAACCATCACATCCCCTGCTCCCCTATAACTTTTGCTCCCTCACACTTGTCCCCCACTCACTGTCCCACCTGTCGCATCTCCCCTTCTCATCTCCCTCCACCTGTGCCACCTCACTCCACATCACCTCTGTCCCATTACACCTCATCTCCCACTTGTATGCCCCCCACTCTATCCTCAATTTCCTCTTCCCATCCACGTTGTCCACCTGGCCATATCCACATATGGTGTCAGTCCTCCTCGTGAGCATCCAACTTAGATACAGATGGAAGAATGTAGAGGCCACCAAATTCCACAGGTGCAGTGCTGACTCAAGCCTCCTAGATCCCGATGAAGCATTTATTGAAGTTAGTTGGTGGTGGTTGAGCATCGTTTCCACCATAAATGGAAATCCCGAGAAAGGATTTTCAGCAAGTCGACTCAACTACATAACCTTCTTTATAAGAGCTCGCTTCTGACAAGAGATTGCATGCACAGTCTGCTAGGAAGCATGCATATGTAATGCCTTCAATGCAGAGACTCAATCACGCTTCTGTAGTTTTTCTCGGAGTATATAGGAGTCTTCCTCATATTTTGTAAGAGTCAATGGTTGAGCTAGGATCCCGTATTATAAAGTTTTAATGAAGCTCTGGTTCTTCTAGTTATGAATCTGTATTTGATACTTCTTGTTTAATGTAAGTCAGATTATTTTCATATCTCTATGAATGACCGTGTTAGAACACACGGGCACGAAGGATTCGATCGAGGGTAGTTGTGTTCTTGTGATGTAGGTTTGATCATAATGACACCGCAACCAGTTTTAATCAGTTTCTGTTGCATCCTTTCCATCTAATGCTAAATGACTCGGGCATGGATGATCCAACAAGGTTGTTGTCATTGAATTTTGATGTATGTTTGATTTTAGTTCAGTGATAATTTCATTTAGTCCCCTAAAACTCTGAAACAAGAGGATCTTACCTTCTGAGTTTTTCCTCCTTAGGCTGCTGGAAGACCAGATGTCCATAGCATATTTCTTCATTTTCCTCAAGTTCTTTCCCCTGGTCACCCTTATTACAACCTACTAACTGAAGTTAGATTGAGACCTCACTTGCCTGTGCATCCCAATCTAGTTTTCTGATTTAAAGTGATATAATACTGAGTTTGCATCCATTAGACCCCCTTTAAAGCTATTCACTGTGACATGTAGACTGATGGGTATTGGGCTTACCTCTACAGCAATCCGGAGGTGACTTCCTGTGCTAACACAAGTCATATCAGAAAAATAATTAATAATAAAGTATTAGCTTCTAAAAGGACAAGTCAAAGTAGAGGGTGCTTGAGCTCATTTGTACTCACACACTTCACTCTCTCTCTCAAGCATGGTGCAAGTTTGGAGCTACAACTGCGAGAATGGAAGGTGGATCTTCTGGGGTGATTCTCAGTCTTTCTCTCTAGTGTTATCTAGCCTAATATATGCACCCTACCTCTTAGTATCTCTTGGTGGTATTATTGATGACATTCTTGGTGGTATTCTTGGTAACTGCAACTGCTATAATTGAGTATTGTTCTTGTTCTATGGTTTTGGGACTTTTTGTCTGGTATGCTATATTTGGAGAAAAATGCAGTCTCTTGGTTATATGTTGGTTCTAGTGTTACTTCTGGAATTATTCTATCTGTCAAAGGTGTTGGAAGATTGGTTGTTGTCATTGATGTCAACCCTAGTCATGGGTTTTGGACCGCAAGATTGATAAAGGTATTTGGACATGAAGGACAATGCACATGCATATACAACACCCATGAATGGATAGTATACA
>ML781480.1:33836-178697 GCA_009831015.1 Picea engelmannii | reverse complement strand
AGACAGAAAGAGTAAATCAGATATTAGAAGATATGTTAAGGATGCATGTGATGCATCAACCCAGGAAATGGGAAGACTACCTGCCATTGGTAGAATTTGCCTACAACAATGGCTATCAAGCGTCCTTAAAGATGAGTCCATTCGAGGTCCTCTATGGTAGACAGTGTAATACTCCAGTCAGCTGGAGTAATCCTATAAATAGGATTTCTATTGGACCCGATATGTTGCAAGAAATGGAACAGCAAGTGACTCAGATAAAACAAAATCTGAAGGTCGCTCAGAGCCGACAGAAAAGTTATGTTGATCAAAAGAGAACTCCAAGAGAGTTCAAAATGGGAGAGCATGTATATCTCAGAATTAAGCCCAGAAGGAGTTCCCTGAAAATGGGAGCTTGTGCCAAATTGGCACCCCGGTATTGTGGACCCTTTGAGGTTCTAGACAGAGTGGGACCTATACCCTATCGGCTAGCACTTCCTCCCATAGTAAAAACACATAATGTTTTTCATGTTTCATTATTGAAGAAATATGTACATGATGCTAATCATATAATTGACTGGTCTGTGATCCAGGTGGAACCGGAGGGAGAATTCCTACCAGAACCCCAATGCGTATTGGATAGAAAGGAAACCCAGCTCCGAAACAGAACCATTGTATAGGTCAAGGTGCAGTGGAAATATTTTGGCCCAGATGAGGCTACATGGGAGATGGAAGATGCCATGAAACTAGCATATCCAATTTTGTTTACTTCTGTACATGCAATTCATGTTAGTAGCTAAGAACATCGAGGACGATGTTCCTTTTAAGGGGGAGGGAATTGTAACACCCTGTTTCCCCCAACTTGTAAATATAAATGGACTGGCCAAGAACTATGGAAAACTCATAAATGTGAATATGTGATGTAAATGGACCTTGAGGAAGAGGTCAATGAATGTGAATAACATTCTGAATTTATTGCAGGACTGTTGATGAGGGGATGTGCAGAAAAGAGACCACGATGGTGGTGGAAGGCACCTGAAAAGGTGGCGTTAACTTCCACCGAGAATTAAATACCGTATTTGGACTCCACTGGCCTGGAGAACCAAAAGCGGCTCACTGGCCCTGAAATTCAATGCCTCGCAGGCTGGTAGGCAGATGGCTTGATGAGGGATGGGATGGTGAACCTCCCATCTATAGAGCCTTCAGGCCTGATCGGCGCGAGGGTAATCGTGACACACACAACCTCACGAGAGGATAAGGCATATGGCAGAAGTGATTAGGAGGACAGACGCGAGGGGAACTCTAGCATTATGCAGGTTGAGTGATAGTAGAGAGGAAGGATTGCAACCTTCGCTCCTGGTCACTGGCATATAGAGAGAT
Organism: Picea engelmannii; assembly: GCA_009831015.1. Taxonomy (NCBI): domain Eukaryota; kingdom Viridiplantae; phylum Streptophyta; class Pinopsida; order Pinales; family Pinaceae; genus Picea; species Picea engelmannii. Next base: position 177,341 of record ML781480.1, on the reverse strand, counting down.
GCAGTCTCAGAACATCATGGTCTCAGCTCGGGGGTGGCTAGTGGTAAATATGTTGGGAGTCGCTGAGCCTACGGTTGGGTGGAAACGAGCACCCCTCTCAGCAGTTGCTCCCACTTCTGAAGTTATCTCTGATAAGTTCTTTGTTCATATTGCATCTTGAAATTTATATGCTGACATATATGCTCATAAACTGTGAAAGATATCATTATAAGAATGTCTGTATGGTGTTATGATTAGTAATAGTAGTTGTATATTTGTATGAAAATACTACGTATGGCTTATGCCCTCATGAATCGTTATTTATATGCGTACTAATCTAATTTAGACTTCACGTCTGGCTCTCAGGAGAACGATACCCTTACACGCCTCAGACAACACCCTGGGTAAACCTCCCCGTAGAGATACCCTCCTTGAAAAGTCCATGAAGAACTGTGGAGGAGAAAATGAAGGCGTAAGACATTAGTAAACCTGCACGAGGAGGAGTGATCCTCTTGAAAACTCGGGATGACAACATAAGGACGAAGTATCGAATCGACGGACGAGATTCCGTCGGGAGATCTGTGGTCACTCACCACCATCAGATCGGAGGGAAAAAGCTGGAAGGTTAAGTACCTTATCCCTGATAGGTGTTGATCGATGGGCGAGATTTCATCGAGAGATATATGATCACCCCCGACCGTTAGGTTGGTAGGAAAAGGTAGGGATGTTAATGGCCTTACCCCTTTGTCTTCCGTGTCTTCGTGGGTAACAAAGAATTTCGGATTGTAGATCTCCAAGGTCCATGAGAATATCTGGACCGTTGGTTTCTCCACGTCCAATGGGCAGTAGGAAAGGGCACGACATCGGGACCGATCTAAACCGTCAGATCTTATCTAGGAAACCCGACGACCGTTAGATCCATAGGGAGATAGATGAGGGTTAAGCCTCGTGAATAGGGGCAAAAAGGATCAGAACCGTCCATAGTTGAGGACGCGTGTCAGGAGATCCAAAGAAGTCGAGCATCGGAGAATCGAAGTTTTCGAGCACAAAGAAATATTTTCATACGGAATCACGATCCGCAATTTACCGACAAGATCATAACCGTCCATTGGGTGGAACACGTGTCAACAGATCCCAAAGAGTCGTAGTTCGAGGCATCGGAGTTTTCAGAGGTAAGAAACTCTCACACATTGGAATCGTGATCCGCGATATCCCGACGGGAGAGCCGTGTGGGCCACAACAGAAGATAGTGGAGGACAGGTGTTACCATATCGGGGTTCGGGACTTGGAGAGTCTCGTGAACTAGTGTAACAGGAATCGTGATATCCCGATACGTGATTTCCTGATTTGTCACAGGAGTTTGGATCATAGTGGAGGACAGGTGTCGTACGCATTTCCGTATCGGCATATCGGGAGTCGGGGATCCACGAGGTAAGTTTCACTTGGCATTGCAAACCCCGAAATCCCGATGGGAAGGTATACGGTTGCGGTCATATGGTCAGTGGTCACATGGAACATAGTATAGTCAAGAGGGCTAGCCAGTGTAGAGGCACGTCAGGAGGTCATGTGGACCGAAAGGCCTAGTCCAGGGGTCTAGAGGAAGCTGATGTCATATCGGGATATCAGGGATTCCAAGGACAAAGTGTTTATGTATTCCAACGTGGTGATACCCAAAACCCCGATGGATGGAGGAGATTCCTTCGGAGGATCTCTAGGTCTGTCCTGACCGTTAGATGTGGCAACAAGATGTTAAATTAAGCCAGTCCGCGGTTATGCTATGGGATAAGAAGAAAGTAGATCTAGATGGCCAGAGTCCACCCGCCCAGATCTACGGTTGAGGATGCATTCTGGATCCCCCTTGCCATTCGATCTTTAATGAGGGGGGGGGTCCAGAATTGGACATGCAACTCTCAAACGGGCGAGATTTACTCACCATGATTAACGGCTTCCCAGTGGATTCTAGACCCCCCTTGCCATTCTACCTTTANGGGGGGGGGTCCGGAACAGTGTGGCATGTGAAGTGGGGCCCCTCCTATCATGACGTCCACCATGTCGCGTTTCCCCCTCGCCACCTTTACTACACCCAAACATGTGACGGGGCTTGTTCCCATTGGCAGATGCTCTACCCCCGATGAGGTTTATTCCTATTTGGCACCCGCTGATCCTGTGGGATTTTATCCCTATGGGATGTACGTTAGCCCTGGAAGGCTTTGACGGTCGCAGAGTCGAGCGTGTAGATATTACTATAGCACCGAAGTGTGAAATCCAAAGGACGCTGGGTTCAAATTGAATAGTGAATATAACCCTCGATCACGTGGGAACAGAGAAGGAGGGAGAAGGAGCCAGCTTACACTGGACCTTGTCGGTTATTTAAGGGTTCGAGTCCGACAGAGGATCGGAAAAAAAAAAAAAAAAAAATCAGGTAGTGGGTATGTTACACATTTGTGGGTGCCTTTGTTGAGGGCTAGCCACATCGTTTTCCTCTTTTTGTTTTTAAAGCATATTTTTTCAAGCCCTTTATTAGCCATTTATTTTGCATGTGTCACCAAGTCGAAGACAATAAGGGGCACTAAAAGTGAAATGCATAGCCCACATATTCTCTACCTTTGTTCGTATTCCTTTCTAAGTTGAAGGTAATAAGGGGCACTAGAAATGAAATGCGTAGCCCACAAACGCTCTACTTTGGAAAGTATTATTAATTAATTAGTTATTTATTTTATGGGTCCCTCACTTTTTTGAGAAGCTTTTCATTGCTCGCGGTATTCTAGTGTGAGATTTTATTGCATGATGTTTTTGTTAGGGAACCTCTGAGCCTAATGGCCCCTTCTTCCGATGAAGTGAGGTACACTTCCTTCTTGGTTCAATAAGCCCGAAAACCTAAAATATGGGGAAACGAAGGGGAAGAACTAATGGAAGGTGGAAAGTATGAGTCAGAACAGTACGATGACCCTTTAAGGAGACCCCCGGTAGCATCCCTTTCCCCGAGGGTGACCACTTACTAGGAAATCATGACACTCACCAAGGTGAAATAGGTAAAAAGCATAATTTCCAAGAAAATATTTTCAAAATCAAGAAAGGATCCTTGGAAACATGTTCAAATGCTCCAAATATTAAAATGACACTTACCACGATACTAGAATTGTTACCTCATAAAGAAATACATGTTTTCCTCTGTGGGTCAAGCTGGGTGTGGTGGATGGTGTTGTCATCGATTGTATGGTGATGTGTGATATTATAGGGGCCCTTTCTTGGTCATCTACCTCTCAATAATCCATTTCTGCAACCTAAGGGCCTCAAGACATCACATCCTTACTTATCCCTAGGAATGGGGGCTAACATACATCAATGTGACCACCCCTTTTTAAAAATTGAACTACATTTTATAGCGACCATCTAAATTACATTTAACTACGATCATATGAATTTTTTTTAAGACTCCAACCCCCTCAAGGGCATCTCTAAGAAACTCATATTGAAAATTTGTGTATCTACATTTTCCAATGCAATTCCTTTCCTTCGAGGGCCATTAAGAAAATTCACAATTGTGCTTAACAAGGGATTATTTCTCATATCTATCCAACCATACTTAATGATTGAACAACCATATTTATTATTTAATCTAAGCCTATTAACACCCTTATATTTTGTTTGTGCACACTACACAAATCCCTATCATTTAAGATGGTTCTTAGTTTAATACATCAAAGGTGACTTTGGAGGTTCCATGATTTCTTTACCATTTTTTCATAATAATAATGTGTCTGGCAACATTTAAAAAAACATTAAATAAACAAAAATCAAACATCTACAATTGTATATTTCACTCATCCACACTCTGGGGATGTTATACATATTCATTATGGAATGGAATCCTATTAGTATTTTTTCAATTTATTACCATTTCTTGATGCAATGGTTGTAACATGACTTTCTTCTAGTTCGATTTACCCATCCTGAATGAATCGTCTTATGTCTCTTATTTGTATTTTTTTTTGCAATAGGTAATCTTTATATCATGTAGCCTTAGTATTTTTGAAGTTTTTAGAAGTCTTCGCACAAGATTTAACTCCAAACCCTTCTTCCAATAAGAAAAATTTACTCTCATATAGCTACCTTTAAATCCTAATGAAAACATTTCACCTATACAAGTGGCTGGTATTTATATGCTTTGCCTCTTTTGCTTACCATGATAAAAAATGCCATAAACAGTGTTCTTTGGTCCCCACTTTTCTCTTTTTAACTTGAGATTTGAAACCGATGCATGTGATCCTCCAACATTTCTTGAGATGACTCTACTATTTCCCCCCACTATGAAAAAAATCCCACACAAAAATCTATGGAATGATTTCTTGTTTGTTGGCATATCACACTTTCATGTGAAATTATATATATATATATATATATATATATATATATATATATATACACACAACTCTTTTTTAGAGGTTTTTTGAGTTAGAAGGACTTTAAATGTTTAGTTTGGGTCAGTGACACCTATTACTGATCACTTCTCAATATTTCGAAAGGAAAACAAAATTTCTTTGAAAATCATACTGTCATCCTAGAAAAAAACATGGCACTGTAACATCAAGTCTACAGTTTCAAAGGACATAATAAGCAAAGGAATTTTAAAATATTTTTCCAAATATATTCCCTCGCCAAACTAGTTTGTGATCGATGAGACACCATAGTTTAAATTGAAACTTATATTGTGTTAGTACCTAAACCTACATGCATGATTGATCCTATATCCCTAAACCTAACCTACTCACCCATAAGCCTTCTCCATATCAATCTTTCCTTTATCTACTTTATACTTCATGTGTTATGTTCAATTTTTGGTCTAGTTTCCTTTTCTTTAATTTAATTTCATTGTTTCTTATAAGGTATGTTAAGAAGTGATTGCATGTGTTTTAATTGGTCACATCAGAGATGGCTTGATTTAATTTCATAATGTGTGAGGATTTCCTAAGTTTTGAGGTCAAAATGAATTCACTACAAAAATAGTGTGGTTTTTGTAGCGCTACAATAACATTGTTGCCAAATAATGTGCTGCAAAAAATTGTAAGTTTTGGCAGCGCATTTCCAAGTAATCATTCAAACGCGTGTTTCACTTGGTGTTTTCTAAAATTATTCCAAGGATCAGATCAATATCTTATCTTATCAAATATCGTGTTTGAATTCATCATAATAATAGATAGTGGAAAGTACCTAAGGATTTTGATCAAAACATCTGGGATATTATTAAACGATATGGTATGGGCCATTTAGTCTTCATGATTTCATAAATTTGAATTCATTTTAGGTTTTTTTATTGAAGGTGATAGTTATGACATTCTTGTATGCACGAAATAATCGATAGTTGCAGGTTATGATCAAGACCTAATTTGTAAAGAAGAAAACCCTCAATGGCGCAAAATTTAGGGTTTATAATCTCATATATGGGATGCAACAAAGGTGGCCATCTTATTCAATTAGAACCAGATGGGATAAATATTTTCGAAGCTCTACCAGAAATCAAAGAGAAATTTTTCCAAGCACATTTGTACCAATTCTGCAGTGCATTTCAAGGTCATCATATAGATGTTTCCATGACATTTGCAAAACATTTTGATGGGTATCAAACTCATATTGGGTACCTAATCATCCATGTTTCTGAGCATTCCATTTCCACAACCTTCAATTTACCTATCGATGGTGAAAAATGGTTCAAAAAGAAAGAAATCCCAGGGAACCTATACAATCGGTTTCTCATCAAGGATCACCAAAACCCAGAATGGAGAAAGGGAATCATGAATACATGGCTCAAGGAGGAATGGAAGAACACTTTGTCAGTGGTTCAAAAATACATAACATGTGAAGGTAGGTTCGCTACTTTTCATCTTTATCACATGAGATTCCTTTTGCATCTTGTTGACACCCAAAAGCGCAACATAAAATTCATGCCTGCAAATGGGTTGCAATGCATTATTACTTATATATATTTTAAATAATACTAGATAGGTGGGACCCCTTTATAAAAATAATGATAAAAAATGCTCCTCTTATTGTGCTCATGATTACCTTACGAAAAATATTCCACAGCGTGAGAATAAGAATAGAAATCCTAACCTGTTTCCATGTGCAGTTGATGGATGTTGAGTGTGCTAGCAATTTGATTTAAAAAGAAGAAAATGTTTTAATAAACATTTTAGTTTATTCTTGCTACGCCTAGATTTTGATATATTATTCAAACTCCAAGTACCAACCACATGCAACTTATGGCATATTTGTTATATATATGGATGATTGATTATTATGTGTAATTGTAATACTCCACTAGCAAGGAATGTGGGACATGTTATTTTGGGTGCTGAGTATTAAATGGGCATACAATAGTTGAAATAATCCAAGAGGGAGGCCTAATTTGATTTCCAATATGGAAATGATATGTTTTGTTGGTTGATATCATATGTTTCAAATAAGGTATTGGAGGCTAAGTGTGTTCCATATTTGGTTGTTGTTGATGGCATTTAATGTGGAAATAAAGGAAGAGATGTGCATTTACTGCACATCGTTCTTACCCTACCTCGAAGCCACCACCTTCACTATTCTCCTCGCACTTGTTTTGGTTGCTCTGGTTAGTAATGCCTCCATTGTTCTCAGCCTTGGCAGAAAATAATTGCACTATGTTGATTTTTTTAGCATTCTTCTTATAGGTATGGTATTTTACCTCTTCATTCATGAATTGTTAGCTCTATTCCATGTAAAATCATTTTGTTGTCTCTTAGAGTTTGCATGCATAATGTGTTTGTTTTCTAAAGTTCACAGTGGATTGTTTGTGGGCATTTTGGTCGTGTAAGATACATTCGATTTAGGTTTCTTGTCGTTATTATTTAAGTGTTTTAACTGAAATTATTATTTGGCATTCTATTATAATTGAAGTATTTGGCCATATGGTGCCTGTAGCAAAGGTAGTATTATTGTGGTATGGTTATTGGCAAATGTAAGTGGGTGAATGTGTTCGGTTTCGCTCACTTTGTATGATTAATTTAAAGGCTTTCCTCAGTAAAATAAAAAAAAACAGTCGTTTTTTGGGATTATTGTATTGTACCCTCACTACGTATCCACACTTTTGAAGTTTTGCAACTCTTTCATATTATCCTTACCATTGTTTAAAAAGTGATGGAGCCCTGTGTATTGTCTTGCGTTCACTTTGGGAAGTTTGCGAAGAAGTTTTTTTGGTGGGAAAGAAATGTTTTTTGATTTTCTTGTAACCATTCCTCGATACCTATGCATATTTTTCAATCCCAGACCTTGTTTTTCCCATCCAATAATGCAGGAAAGCAAATTAATGCAAACCCAGGATTGAATTTTTGTTTATGGTCTCGGCCTTGCAATTGGAAGATTGATTAAACCCACAAAACCATAGCTCACTTGTTGTTTACCCATGAGGGAATTATGTTGACTTAAAGTTAATGTGGGTTTGATGCTCACCATGTTCGCACTGGGGTTTTAAACCTGATTTTTTTTGGCAGTTGTTATTTGGGGTTGTAATGTAAATTGTATGTGATGTACAGTCGAGGGGTTTTACGATTGTTTTCTTCTCGGCTTCTCATGATGACTTGAGGCATTCTGGTTATGGTTATGACTGAGACAATTTTTTTTGTTGACAATCTCATGCAGAACACTTTACAATTTTAAAGGATAGTTATGGTTTAAAAAATAAAAGAGAATGAAACTTGCAAGTTTGATAATCCTGTCATTTTCTTTGAGATTGGTATTCGGAAGTTTAAAGAAAATGTTGCCATATCGTGGATATTGTATGTTAAAGAGAAATGTTTCCTTCACAAAAGAAATATCATGGATTTTGTGTATTGAAGTTTAAAAAGAAAGGTATGGCACAAACAAAATTTGGTGGGAGTTTTGGAAATAAATGGGCATGGTAAACGATGAATATTCAAATGATTTTGTGGATATTTAAATGATTTTTGTTGAATAATGGCAATGTTGATTTTAAAATTAATAAATATTATTTCTGGTAACAAAAAATTAATCGTCTCATTCCCATCCATTGTCTCATTTTTCACTCATTATATGCCCACCACCTTCCCAATAGCATTTAATCCATCCCCTATTTTGTTATCCCGAATTTAATTTTTAAAGGAAAAAGATTAAAGAGGATTGGATGATGATTTTAGTTGGAAATTGTGATATGGAGATATTATTTTTGGAAGAAAAGGCTTTGCATTTTTCTTGAGCACTATTCATTTGTTGGTTCCCGTCCATGCTACCATTTTTCGTTCATTAAAAAGCCCCTCATATTCCCAATGACCTTATCATCCCCTGTTCAATTGCAATTGATTATTGAATTCGATATTTGGTGGGTTGTGTCAGTGGATCGATTATATATTCTTTTGTTGTGAATGATAGAGCCACCATCTTGATTTTATTTAGGTAGATTATTAGTGAATGGATTGTTAAAAATTTCATATTATGATTGGAGTATTTCTTCAAAATGATTTTCTTTAGCAGGGGTAGAAATGGCAGAGGTGCAAACAAAGGTAGAGAAAATAATTGGCAAAGAGGCCATAGAAGGCCACGATTTTCAATATATTTTGACATTGATCCGCAAGAACTAAGTCATCATTTCCAAGCTTGGTTTTTAAATATAGTTGGACAAGGAATTCTGCAACCTAGACCTGAGAGGCCTCCTTTCCAGCTACAGCAAAATTTCTCTGGTATCTGTGTCCCCCCTCATGTTTCTATGCAGCTAGAACCACTTGCCAATGATGGTTGGCAAGAGATCGTCCATCAACCTACTGCACATCATAATGGTTGGCCAACAATATCATTACCATTGCCCCCTCCTCCACCACCATTCAACCCAAATTCCCAACTTGATCATGTTTCCTCACCAGTATAGTCCTCTCATGAAAGCAAGATATTAAAGATTGTCATCTAGATTTAGATAAAGGAAAAGAAGTGGTTAATCCCTCCAAGTCCTCCAAATACTCCTCGTAATCAATGTCCTTTGATCTCCACCTCAAAGATAGTTTCTCCCATGTCATAAGTGAAATCCACCCACAATGTTCCAATCAATTTTGTTGAAATAATGTAACTGCAAAGAGTAATCTATTTATTTTTGATATATTATTCATTAGATCAATCCCCTTTTGCAGATTGATCATGTCGGGTATTGTAAATAACCAAATCCCCTTTTGTGTATTGGTAAAACCCTAATTGTAATAGGTAGAATGAGAAGTCAGCCCCTAGATTAATTAAAGGTGGTTATAACCACCTAGATTGAGAAGTCAGCCCTGCCAGTGAAAAGTCACCTACCATATTGTATAAATAAAGAGGCTAGTGCCTCATTTGGACATACACTCACTTGTTCATCAGAGCACAAGTTCGTAGCTGCAATTGGAGAAGAAAGAAGAGAGAGAGAGAGAGGCACATTCTTGGGAGAGGACTTTATGTATTTGTTTAAGTTATCTCTTGGCATTGTATTGGCTATCTATATTAAGGAAGTTTTGTTGGGTTTTCTCCCCCATGAAGGTTTCCTAGGATAAATGATGTGTCTCTTGTGATTGTGTATTTATCAGTGATCCTATCTATGTTATTGATATCTAATGAAATGAAATGAAACTCAATAATATATTAAACCTTAACATGGTATTAGAGCTAATCTGAAGAGAGCATATTTCACAAGAGAAAATGAAAACCGTCACTATTGTCGTACATGCAAATTAGGGCTTTTTGTTGGAGAAGTATTTCAGCCCCAAAACCATATAGAAAAGTGTGCCCTTACTCAAGGATCACTTTGGAATCCTCAACATAACTTTTCAATGGCTATATCTATGGAAAGTGAAACCCTATTTTTGACAAAGTACCAGAAAACCAGAGTACCAGAAGTACCAGAAAACCAGAAGCACCAGTCTAGAAATCCGTTGATCAAGTTTGAAGGGGTGAAAGTTGGATTTTCTAAAATCTAACCACACCAAGCTACTCGCCTCAGCCAAGCGCACCTCTTGGCAAGTTCAAAATTTAATTTGAGCATTTTCATTTTTTGGTCATTTTCCTAGTTCCAGGTAAAAGATGTCTACAAGCACTAAGCTTGTTGACAAGCTGGAAGGTGTGGAAAACTTCCGTTCCTGGAAGTATAGGATTGGTCTCATTCTTGAAGATAATTACCTAGCAAGATTTGTCAAATAAGAAGTACCAAAACCCACCGATGCTGCAGATAAAGCAAAACACCACAAGGACATAATTAGGGCCAAAACAATCATTGCAGATTCGATCAAAGATCACTTGATTCCTCATGTGTCATCAAAGAAGACTCTGAAATAAATGTAGAAAGGAGAATCAATCCAATAATATTTTTCCAGAATATCTCAATTCAAAGAACAACTAGAAGAGATTGAATATGTTATAGACAAAGATGAACTTATAATGACAGCCCTAAATGGTCTCTCAATACCTTGGGATTCATTCATCCAAACCATTTGTGCAAGAAAGGAGAAACTACTATTTGACAGTCTATGGGAAGAATGCATTCAAGAAGAATCAAGAGTAGCCAATAGGGAAGATTTACTTTCAAGAGACGAAGATCAAGCCCTAGATACTCACACTAAAGGAGGAAGAAATAAGTCTTACTTCTAGAAATAAACTCATAAAGAGTCTCACCCCAAAAGAAAATTCAGTCATAAAGAATCTCAACCAAAGAGATTCCAGAAGAAAGGACAAAGAAAGGAAAGAGATTACTCATCTATCCAATGCTACCATTGTGAAAAGATGGGACATATTGCAAGACATTGTCCATCTAGACAAGAAGAATACAAGAGGAAAAACAAAAGACATCATGCCCATGCAGTTGAAGATGAAGAGCCACCCGCAAAGATGTTAAGAGAACAAATAAAAGACTATGTCTTAATCTCGGCCCTCTCAGGATCGGTAACACCTGGAGAGGACACTTGGCTCATTGAAAGTGGTGCTTCTAAGCACATGACAGGTCAAAAGGATATTCTCTCTTGCATTTCAGAAAATAATTTTTCTTAGAAAGTTACACTTGGAGATGATTATCAATACCCTATCAAGGGAGTGGGAGAATCGAACTACAAGCTTAATTCAGGGAACTAAATGAAGATGAAGGATGTACTATATGTACCAGGTTTTACAAAGAACTTACTCTCCATATCAGTTATAGAAAATAAAGGATTCAAAATTGCCTTTATATATGGAGAAGTTCTTATGTGGGCTAAAGGAGAAACCATGAAAGAAGCAATCGTCATTGGAAAAGAAGAAGGTGGATTGTATAAACTAAAGGGTTACTCAGAAGTAGCCATGACCCATTCCATTGAGAATCCATGTGAAATTTGGCATAGAATCCTAGCACACATCAACTACAAGGCATTACCATACATATGCAAGGTAGTCACAGGTCTACTAGAACTCAAGGTTGATCATGAAGGTGTGTGCATTGGATGTGCACAAGGGAAGAACATCAAGAACCCCTTTCCAAAAAGAGACAACAAAGAAAAAGGAGTACTAGAACTCATTCACTCAGATTTGTGTGGGCCAATGCCATCATCCTCCATCAATGGGTATGTATACTATGTGTCTTTTATTGATGACTATTCTCATAAAACCCGGGTTTACTTGTTGAAATCAAAAGATGAAGTGTTCAGTAAATTCAAGGAATTCAAAACCTTGATAGAGACTCTTTCTAAAATAAAGATCAATATACTTAGGTCAGATAATGGAGGAGAATACGCCTCAAAAGAGTTTGTAAACTACTGCAAATATGTCAGGATTAAGAGGGAGCTCACCACTACTTACAATCCTCAACAAAATGGTGTGGCAAAAAGAAAGAACAAAACGCTAATGGAAGCAGTGAATACCATGATCCATGATCGATATATTCCAATGTGATTATGGGTAGAAGCAGAAAAAACAACATTATATGTACAAAACCATTTGTCCCATAGTGCACTTGGGTTCAAAACCCCTGAAGAGATGCTCTTCGGAAAGAAGCCAAAAGTAAGCCATCTCAAAATATTTGGTTGCCAAGTATTTGTACATATTCCGAAAGAGAAGAGAAACAAGTTGGACCCTTCAGGAAAGAAGGGAATATTTGTTGGATACTGTAAGGTCTCCAAGGCCTTCAGGGTTTATATACCAAGTCAACATCATATTGAGATCAACAGAGATGTGACCTTTGATGAAGACACAACACTCAAGAAATCCAGAAGATTCCATCTTGAAGAAGTATATGAAGAAGAACTTGTAGCTCGAAGAGCTACAGAATCAGTGAGAAAGGTTCCCAGAGTTGCAGAACCAATGAGGGAAGTCATAGCTTCCCCTGATGAGGAAATTCTAGAAATCATGACATAGTAGAATTTCAAGAACCTCCTCAAATGACGATCTCTCATAAGAGAAAGCCTGCTTGGGCTAGGGAGCTTATTCAAGATGGAGAGAAGTATGGTGTTCTCGAAGGAACCACGAGACAGGTGAAGAGACCTAAGTCATTCTCCAGTTATATGGATTTGATGTGTGATCTCGTAGAGAAGGATCCTACCTGCTTTGAAGAATCCATTCAGAAGAAAGAATGGGCAGATGCCATGATATAAGAATACAAATCCATAATAAATAATGATGTATGGGAATTAGTTCCCAGACCGAAGAGAAACGATGTGGTATCTTCTAAATGGATTTTCAAAATAAAACATGTTGTTGATGGAAGTATTGAGAAGTATAAAGCAAGGTTTGTTGATTGTGGATTTTCTCAAAAGGAAGGCATTGACTATGAAGAGACATTCTCTCTTGTAGCCAGATACACTTTAATCAAAACCATCATAGCCCTTGCAGCTAAGATGAAGTGGAAGTTACATCAGATGGACGTAAAGACAAATTTCCTAAAAGGTGTCATCGAAGAATAAGTGTATATAGAACAACCTCAAGGATTTGAATTTGAAGACAGGAAGACTCATGTTTGCAAGTTGAAGAAGGCTTTGTACGGGTTGAAGAAAGCTCCTAGAGCTTGGTATGGAAGGATAGACAGTTTTCTTACGAGCTTGGTGTTATAGCAAGATTTGCCTCACCATTTCTATCTTTCACAGAGGGCCTTTTTCCATTTCCCTATACAGACTTATCATCCCCTTTTGATGAATCCAGAGCTAAAAATATAAATTTTTCCACATATACACTCCCTATCTGCTATGCAAGATGCATATATGCCTGTTGATCCACTACAACCCATGTACATCGGGATTTGTGCCAGAAAATAAAAAATGAGGTTTGGTTTCCATGTCACGACAGGATATCTTTGATCCTTGGCCTTCCATATACTAGAAACGTTCTGACTTGGCCCTTCATTTGCATCCTGAAGGCTATAATAACACAATTTCTACCTATGCAAAAGGAGGAGAAATCATTCAACTTTGAGAGCAAAGTTAATATGGAGAAATTACTTCATATTGAGTCTGCATCCCTCTATCCCTCAAGTCTGAACACAGTGTTTATCCCCCAAGCTCTTTCCCTATTGTTGAGAGGACCTCATTGCCTCTTTCCTATGAGATTGACTTTGGTGGAAGATTGAAGTGGTGGAGACCCAGTTGGAAGGAACTTGGTTTCTTGGTTTCAAACCGTGCCGACACAGAAGTCTGTAATGTTGTCACTTATGTTGATCGATTATTAATAGAAATACTCCTTTCCCGTCCTATTGGTATCTTGCAAATACATGATTATGATCCATGGGCATGTTTGTAATGTTTATTAATGGATTATGCTATCTAATGTGCTAACCCCTTTATATCATCACTATATATTTGCTCTGCTTGTTTGTTAAGAACTTATTGTAGGTATAAAGCTTTGGGTTGAAGTTCTCAATGGTGGAACATCATCAAACGTTTGATCGAGGCAAGCCTCTTTCTTATATTTCACATTAGTTTATATAGCATATGTTGGGTTTTAGTTGATTTCTGCAGTCATACTTGTCTATTGTGGCTTACCCTTGGCCATAGAGAGTTTTTCCCTAATAACACTTGGGCTTTACCAAGAGTAAAACTGATTCTAACCTCTACTTCAAGGTTATGAATGATGAGTCGGTGATATTGTTGTTGTATGTGGACAACTTATTCTTAACTGGAGAAGAAAATCTCATCATTGAATGTAAGAAGAAGCTCGCTTTAGAATTTGAGATGAAAGACCTTGGCCTAATGCATTATTTCTTAGGTCTTGAGGTATGGCAGAGCCCGGAGAGAATCTTCCTTAACCAAGGGAAGTATGCAATTGAAATCCTGAAGACATTTGATATGTTGGAGTGAAAGTCCATGAATACACCCATGGAAATGAAGTTGAAGCTTCTGGTCGACACTTCGTCAGAATTGATTGATGCCATGCTATATAGACAGATCATTAGATCACTGATGTATCTGACGAACACCAGACCAGATATCATTTTTTTTGTGAACACCTTGAGTCAATTTCTGGTAGGACCTAGACATGTTCACCTAGTTGTTGCACAACATGTGATGAGGTACCTTAAGGGTACATTAGATTATGGTCTCATTTATTATGGAGATCATAATTTCACATTGACTAGGTACACTAATTCAGATTGGGCTGGAAGTGTCTCTAACAGGAAGAGCACTTCAGGATGTTGTTTCAGTTTCGGATCAGCCATGATCTCATGGCAGAGTAGGAAGCAATCAATCATTTCTCTTAGTACAACAGAAGCATAATACATTGTTGTGTCGATATGCCAGCCTAGTGCTATGCTTCCAGCTTAATTTTTTTGTTGAGATGCCAGTCGAGTGTTATGCTTCCATCTTAATTGTTGTGTTGAGATGCCACCTGAGTGTTGTTCTTCTAGCTTAATTGTTGTGTTGATATTCCAGCTTAATTGTTGATTCCATATTAATTTTTGTGTTGATATTCCATCTTAATTGTTGATGCCGGCTTAATTGATGTGTTGTGATTCCATCTTAATTGTCGTGTTGTGATCCCATCTTAATTGTTGTGTAGTGTGACAGCCTCGTGTTGTGATGATGTGCTAGCCTCATGTTGTGATGATGTGCCAACCTCATGCTCTGATGATGTGCCAACCTCGTGATGTGATGATGATGTATTATTTTTATACTAATCCATATTGATGCAGATGATGATTTCATTCCACTGTGAATGACGATGTTGCTGATGAGAAAAACTTTCGATGATTTATAGATACGCCGGACAATGTTCCAAGATGTTTTTGATGACGTTGTCCTCTCACTCACTCGATGTTTTTGATGATGTTGTACTCTCTCTCACTTGATGTTGTTGTAGAATACACTTCTTGTTAAGGGGGAGTGTTGAAATAATGTAACTGCAAAGAGTATTATATTTATTATTGATATATTATTCATTAGATCAATCCCCTTTTGTGGATTGATCATGTCGGGTATTGTAAATAATCAAATCCCCTTTTGCAGATTGGTAAAACCCTAATTGTAATAGACATAATGAGAAGTCAGCCCCCAGATAAATTAAAGGTGGTTATAACCACCCAGATTGAGAAGTCGGCCCTGCCAGTGAAAAGTCACCTGCCAGATTGTATAAATAAAGAGCCTAGCGCCTCATTTGGACATACACTCACTTGTTCATCAGAGCACAAGTTTGGAGTTGTAGTTGGAGAAGAAAGAAGAGAGAGAGAGGCACATTCTTGGGAGAGGAATTTTTGTATTTGTTTGAGTTATTTCTTGGCATTGTATTGGCTATCTATATTAAGGAAGTTTTGTTGGGCTTTCTCCCCCATGAGGGTTTCCTAGGATAAATGATGTGTCTCTTGTGATTATGTATTTCTCAGTGATCCTATCTATAATATTGATATCTAATGAAATGAAATGAAACTCAATAATAGCTTAAACCTTAAAAAATTTAAGGTTGTTGCACACAAAAAATTAGAAAAGTGATCAAGAGAAGGAAGCAGTGAAAAGACGAAAAATGCCTCTCACAACAAATATGGTTTTTAATGATTTTTAATGTTATTTTCTTGAGGAAAAATTTTATTCGTATGATGACATATTGTTTTGGACAACAAATACATATTTAGACACAATTTTTTAGATAGCATGGATATGATTCTATTTTTGGATATAGTCATGTTTTATTTTGATACTAAAGTATTTGACTATTAATATGAGGATGGGAGTTACAGGGTGAATATTTGAGTTAATATTTGGGGTATTATATTTCATATTTTGATGATCATTAAATGATGCAGGAGCATCTCAAGCGAGCCAGCACGGAGACAACGGACAGCTGGAAAAGCACCCAACACAAATTTTGAAATATACTAAACCATTAATGAAACATCAAGTGGAGGAGCACTTGTATAATGTAAACGGACCTTGAGCGATTTTCTCTCGTCCTTAGTAGGTAGAAGGCATTTATAGTAGTTAATGCAAGCTATAGATAGAATTGAATGTTAGATTAGACAGTTTTAGAGCACAAGAGGGAAACAAGATATAGACACCCTCATTTGTGTATTGTAACATGAGTGTATGAAGAGCATAGAGGAGAAGCAGAGAGAGTTGCGTAGCATAATCCATGTACAGACGTTCTGAATTAATACAAGAAAGCTATGATTCGGACTCATGGTGTTCATATATTCTCTGTGTATGCATCTTTGAATGTTATGCTCATGAATGTTTTACTCTTTCTGTCATGCAATTGCTTTTATGCTATGTATGAATGATTTCTTGTTGAATGTTTGAAATCTGAGAGGAAAGAGGAGAGGAATGAGTTTCAATTGTTTCTCTGTCTGAGAAAGAGTTCCTGCAAGGAGTGTAGTTGAATTGTTTGCAAGGAGTGCGTCGACAAGGTGTTCAGAGGTTTTTCTCTTAAAGCTCAGGAGAGGAAGCTTTTGTTCACATTTCCACAAAAGTGCAGTTGGGCATAGGAGCCGTGCAAGGAGTGCGCAGGCCAAGTGAAGTCTCATGGTTGTGGACCTGAGTGAAGTATTTAGGGACTGTTGCTGCAGGCATGCGCAGAGTCGAAGGATTTCAACACTTGAAAGTGTTTGAAGGCTGCTGCAAGAAGTGCGTGCAAGAGTTTTCTGAAAGACTCAGAGTTGGGAAAGTACAAAGGGATTTGAACCTTCAAAGGAGACAAGGAAGGAATAGTGACGTCGAACCACAGGAGGATGAGTTCTCTGAGGAAGGATAGACGGTCGAAATTCTCTGAAGCGAATTCGTGAAGTCCCGTGGGCCGTTAGATCTCACGGAGGAACAGGGGAGATACAGTGAGTATTCCCAAAAGGTTCTAAGCTTAGGAGGAGTAGGACCGTAGATACAAGCCACAAGGGTTTTTGGATTTACATGTGGATTTCTATATCGAGTTTTCATGAATTGAAATCCCGTAAACTTTGCAACGGGAATCGCGAAATCATGAAACACGAAGTCCCGAAACAAATAAAGGATTTGTGTGGGGCCACAAGAGTCAGCAAAGTGGACAGGTGGTGCATTATTGACACAGAGTCAACTCCGTTGACCATTTCAGAGTTTTGGGGAGTGAAGTTCTGAATTCATTGCATTAGGATTCACGATATTGCGAAGTTCGAAATCCTGACTGAAGTGAAGTGGCGTCGAAAGGTCAAAGATTGTGAGTGTATCAGATTTTTGGAACATCGTGTTTTTTGAATCACGGGAACAAGTTGTTGGACACCGCAACCGCCGAAATTGCGATAAGGAAAATATCGAAAGAAAAAAGGACGGGTCAACGTTGACGGTTTTCAGGTTTCAGAGATCTGAAAGACAAGCGCATGACCAATGGATTCGTGAAAGGGAAAAGTCTGATTTCCCGAAGAAAAAGGGGAATTTCTGAAGTTGATTGTGGGTGTAGGTTTCCTGAAAGGGGAATAGAAGAGTTATTTCTACGAGCTCTTTGGGCTAGTGGATAAGGAAAGATCCTGTGTTGACATGGACCTTCCGACCTGTGGGTTGTGGAGGGAGTGTGTGTCATCATTTTTGGTATCAAAGCCCAGAAAGGCTCTTTGCTTTCTGTAGCAGAGAAAAGAAAATTCACCTTGCCGCCAAGGAGAAGGGACAGGAAAACACCCGATCCACCAGAGGATAGGGAAATGCCGAGAAGAAGAGGTATGTAGATGACTGATCCAGCCATGGAGAGAGAGATGCATGATCTATGAGCTAGACTTGAATACATGGAGAAAGCCCCAAGATGCACAGTAAGTGTCGGGGATCTTAGTGATTCCAAAAGTGAAGTTGAAGCTAAACGTGAAGAATAAGTTGCAGCCGAAGGTGTAGCAAATGAACGTTTGATCAAAGCTATTGCAAGAATGGGTGTAAGAGCGAAAATGGACATTCCAATTTATGAGGGGAATCTGGATGCAGAGGAGCTTCTAGACTGGATTAGAGCCCTAGACACATACTTTGACTATGAAGATGTCGAAGAAGACAAGAAGGTCAAGCATGTTGTCACAAGATTTAAGGGACATGCAGCATTGTGGTGGGATGAACTACAAGCTGACAGACGCTGCAAGGGAAAGCAGAAGATCAAGAGCTAGGATAGAATGATTGCAAAGATGAAGGCGAAATTCATCCCCAGAAATTACCAAATTACTCTGTTAAAGAGGATGCAAAACTTGAGACAGAAGTTGATGACAGTGAAAGAATACACTGAAGAATTCTACAAGATGAACATCAGGGCAGGTCATCGGGAAAGCGATGATGAAAAAGTTGCTAGATACATGAATGGTCTGAGATACGACAGTCAAGATGAGATGAGCATGGTAACCATATGAACAATGGAAGATGCTTATCAGATGGCTCTAAAGGCTGAAGAGAAGCTGAGCCGAAAGCAGGGTCAGAGAGGCCGAGGCAGAAGTTATCCCAGAGGAAAATCAGTTGCCCAGGATAAATATCAGAAGCCCAAGGAGGACTGGAAGAAACCTTAGACTCAAATTGAGAGAGGTGGAACCTCACAGCGAGGGAAATATGCTGAACAGAGAAGGCAACATACTAAACAGAGAGGAGATTATGCTGACAATAACACTTTTCCTCGTACCATAGGTAGAGGAAGAGGGAGAGGTGGAGTAATAACTTGCTTCACATGTGGAAAGAATGGGCACAAGTCTTACGAGTGTCCAGAGAAAAAGAAAGAAAGTGGAGAAGCTCACATCGATGAAGCACATAGGCGAAATGTTGAGGCGGAGGATGTTGAAGGCAGAAGATCGTTGATGATGCGAAAAGTTCTTTTGACACCAGAGAAGGAGGTGGAGAGTTCAGTCCAAAGGACCAGACTTTTCCGGACTGCTTACAAAACCAAGGACAGGGTATGCAAGGTCATTGTGGATAGTGGTAGCACATATAATCTTGTTTCTACGAAGATGGTAGAGAAGCTGGAGCTGGAGACGATTGATCATCCAAGCCCATACAGAGTTTCGTGGCTACAAAAAGGACACCAGGTAACTATCACTAAACAATGCTTAGTTGAATTTAAGATAGGAGGATACAGTGATAAGATATTATGTGATGTCATTCCTATGGATTTTTGTCATCTATTACTGGGTAGACCATGGCAATATGACATAAATGTGATTCATGATGGGAGAATGAACACATACACCCTAGAGAAGAATGGGAGGACTCACATGTTGCTTCCAATCAAGGATAAGGAGGTGAAACCGGAAGTAAGAAACACTGTACTTCTCATGAGTGGGAAGGAACTTCTTACAGAGGTTAAGAAGAAGGAGGATCCACAGTTCATTGTGGTAAAGAAGTTGAGGATTGTTTTGACCAACACAAGAGTGGATGATTTACCAGAAGAGATTCAGGAGCTGCTGGAAGAGTTTGTTGATATAGTAGTGGACGAAATACCTCGTTCGTTGCCACCGATCAGAAGTGTGAGTCATCATATTGATCTCATACCAGTAGTCATTTTGCCAAATAAAGTTGCGTACAGATTGACGCTGCAAGAGAATGAAGAGGTCAAAAGACAAGTCCAGGAGTTGTTGGACAAAGGTTTGGTCATGGAAAGCTTGAGTCCATGTGTTGTTCCAACAGTACTCAGTCCGAAGAAAGATGGAGGCTAGAGAATGTGTACTAACTCAAGGGAGATTAACAAGATAACCATCAGGTACAGATTTCCATTGCCAAGGATGGATGATCTGATGGACTGCTTGAGTAGAGCAAAGTATTTTTCAAAGATTGATTTGAAAAGTGGTTATCATCAAATCCGCATGAGAGAAGGTGATGAATGGAAGACGACATTCAAAACCAACGAAGGGTTGTATGAATGGCTTGTTATGCCATTTTGATTAACAAATGCGTTGAGTACCTTCATGAGGTTGATGAACAAAGTCCTAAGGGAGTTCATTGGAAAATTTGTTATCGTGTATTTGGATGACATACTGGTTTTTAGTAAAATAGTGGCAGAGCATCTAAAACATTTGGCTACAGTGATGCAAAAGTTACAACAAGAGAAGTTGTTGATAAACATGAATAAATCCTCATTCATGAAGACAAAGCTCATTTACTTGGGATTTGTTATTTCTGCAGATGAGTTGAGGATGGATCCAGATAAGGTGGAGGTAATCAAGAATTGGCCATCACCGAAGAATATCTTTGAGGTGAGAAGTTTTCACGGATTGGCTAGTTTCTACCGAAATTTCATCAAGAATTTCAGTGGAATTAGCGCAGCGATGATGGACACCGTGAAGAAAATACATAAGTCTTTTCACTGGACTAAAGAAGCTGAAAAGAGTTTTAATTTGTTGAAGAGAAAGATCACGGAACAACTAGTTTTGGTGTTGCCGGATTTCCGAAAGACATTTCAAGTGAAATGCGATGCAAGCGGGTTTGCAATAGGGGCAGTCTTGAGTCAATATGACAGTCCGATAGCATACTTTAGCGAGAATATGAATGAAGCGAAAGTGAAGTACTCCACTTACGATAAGGAGTTTTATGCTATCATCCAGGCATTGAATAAATGGAGACATTAGTTGATCCCAAAAGAGTTTGTCTTATACAGTGACAATCATGCATTGCAGTTTGTGAATCAACAGGAAAAGTTGAATCAGAGACATATTAAATGGGTTGAGTACATGCAGAATTTCACTTTTATGATTAAACATATTTTTGGTACTGCTAACAAAGTGTCTGATGCTTTGAGCAGGAAGTGTTTGATGTTGCAGGAGTTCAAAGTCAAAACGTTGGGTTTTGATGATCCCAGGGACATGTATAGAGATGATCCAGATTTTAAGGAGGCGTATGAAGTAGTTGAGAATCCAATTCTTAGAGATAGAAGCCAATGGGCAGAATACTTGATCCAGGAAGGATTATTGTTTAAAGGTAATCAGTTGTGTATTCTGAAATGCTCCATGAGGGAGAATCTGTTGAAGGAGAAACACAGTGAAGGATTGGTAGGGCACTTTGGTCATGAAAAGACGTTTGCAAAGTTGAATGAGTCATATTTTTGGCCGGGGATGCAAGCAAACATCAAGAGATTCATGGACAGATGCAGAATTTTCCAGCATTCAAAGGGAAGAAGACAGAATGTGGGGTTCTATCAACCATTTCCCATACCTGAAATGTCGTGGGATGCAATTAGCATGGATTTCATATTGGGGTTTCCAAGAACACAAAGAGGTTTTGACTCAATATTTGTGGTGGTGGATAGATTTTCCAAGATGGCACACTTCATTCCCTATCAGAAAACCAGTGACGCAACCCACATTGCGAATATGTTTTTCAAAGAAGTCATTCGACTTCATGGCTTACCAAGAAGTATAGTTTCAGATCGAGGCACTAAATTCATAGGGCACTTTTGGAGAACCTTATGGAAGAATATAGGAACTAACTTATCGTTCAGTTCATCTTATCATCCTCAGACGGATGGATAGACAGAAGTGGTAAACAGAAGTCTGGGAGACTTGTTGAGAAGCTTGGTGGCAGAACACCACAGCCAGTGGGACCATATATTACCACAGGCAGAGTTTTCTTATAACGACTCGGTTAACAGAAGCACATGGCAGAGTCCATTTCAGATTGTCTATGGTGTGCAGCCGAGGGGAATTTCTGAGCTGAGAGATTTAGAACAGAATGCAACTAGGAGTGCTAGTGCAGAAGAATTCGCAGAGGCGATGAAGGAACTTCACAGCCAGGTGAAGGAGCGATTGCATAATTCAAGCCAGGAGTATAAACGCAAAGCAGATCAACACAAGAGACAACTTCAATTTGAGGTTGGTGACTTGATTCTGGCACATTTGAGAAAGGAAAGGTTCCCGAGAGGAACATATAATAAGCTAAAGATGAAGAAAATCGGACCATGTAGGGTCTTGAAGAAATTTGGGGCGAATGCTTACGAGATTGAATTACCCGATGGGATCGGAATTTCTCCGATATTCAATATCTCAGATTTGTACCCATATAAAGCTGAGGAAGTAGGGACAGGAAATGAATAGCCAGTAATCTAGTGGACAAAGTAGATTCCAGTTGCAGATAAGCCGCAGATGGAGCGCATACTGGATAAAAGAGTGAGCAAGAAGACCAGGCGAAAGAAATTCTTTGAGTATCTGGTCAAGTGGAAGGGCCATCCAGTTGAAGATGCCATATGGGAGAATGAAGTAGAGATATAGAGGCATGGACACACCATGCGTGAGCTCATGGATAGGAGCCCATGAAAATTTTCAAGCCAGGGAGTATGATGCAGGAGCATCTCAAGTGAGCCAACGCGGAGACAACGGACAGCTGGAAAAGCACCCAGCACAAATTTTGAAATATACTAAACCATTAATGAAACATCAAGTGGAGGTGCACTTGTATAATGTAAACGGACCTTGAGCGGTTTTCTCTCGTCCTTAGTAGGTAGAAGGCATTTATAGTAGTTAATGCAAGTAGATAGAATTGAATGTTAGATTAGATAGTTTTAGAGTGCAAGAGGGAAACGGGATATAGACATCCTCATTTGTGTATTGTAACATCAGTGTATGAAGAGCATAGAGGAGAAGTAGAGAGAGTTGTGTAGCAGACTCCATGTACAAACGTTCTGAATTAATACAAGAAAGTTGTGATTCAAACTCATGGTGTTCATATATTCTCTGTGTATGCATCTTTGAATGTTATGCTCATGAATGTTTTACTCTTTCTGTCATGCAATTGCTTTTATTCTATGTATGAATGATTTCTTGTTGAATATTTGAAATCTGAGAGGAAAGAGGAGAGGAATGAATTTCAATTGTTTCTCTGTCTGAGCAAGAGTTCCTGCAAGGAGTGCAGTTGAATTGTCCGCAAGGAGTGCGTCGACAAGGTGTTCAAAGGTTTGTCTCTGAAAGATCAGGAGAGGAAGCTTTTGTTCACATTTCCACAAAAGTGCAGTTGGGCACAGGAGCCGTGCAAGCAATGCGCAGGCCGAGAAAAGTCTCAGGGCTATGGACCTGAGTGAATTATTTAGGGATTGTTGCTACAGGCGTGCGCAGAGTCGAAGCATTTCAACACTTGAAAGTGTTTGAAGGCTGCCGCAAGGAGTGCGTGCAAGAGTTTTCCAAAAGACTCAGAGTTGGGAAAGTATAGAGGGATTTGAACCTTCGAAGGAGTCGAGGAAGGCATAGTGACGTCGAACCATAGGAGGACGAGTTCTCAGAGGAAGGAAGGACGGTCAGAATTCTCTGAGGTGAATTTGTGAAGTCCCGTGGACCGTTAGATCTCATGGAGGAACATGGAAGATACAGCGAATATTCCCGAAAGGTTCTAAGCTCAGGAGGAGTAGGACCGTAGATCCAAGCCACAAGGGTCGTTGGATTTACACGTGTATTTCTATATTGAGTTTTCGTGGATTGAAATCCCATAAAATTTGCAACGAGAATCGCGAAATCACGAAATGCGAAGTCCCAAAACAACTAAAGGATTTGTGTGGGGCCACAAGAGTCAGCAAAGTGGACAGGTGGTGCACTATTGACACGGAGTCAACTCTGTTGACCGTTTCGAAGTTTCGGGGAGTGAAGTTCTGAATTCATTGCATTAGGATTCGCGATATTGTGAAGTTTGAAATCCCGACAGAAGTGAAGTGGCATTGAAAGGTCAAATCTCGTGAGTGTATCGGAGTTTCAGAACATCAGGTTTTGGGAATCACGGGAACAAGTTGTTGGACACCGCGACCGTCGAAATCACGATAAGGAAAAGCCCGAAAGAGAAAAGGATGGGTCAACATTGACAGTTTTCGGGTTTCAGAGATCTGAAAGACAAGCGTGTGACCAACAGATTCGCGAAAGGGAGAAGTTTGATTTCCCGAAGAAAAAGGGGAATTTCTGAAGTTGATTGTGGGTGCAGGTTTCCCGAAAGGGGAATAGAAGAGCTATTGCTGCAAGCTCTTCGGGCCAATGGATAAGGAAAGATCCTGTGTTGACGTGGACCTTTCGACCTGCGGGTTGTGGAGGGAGCGTGCGTCATCATTAAAGAAATTAAAATCGGAGTGAAAAGGCGTCCCACCTATTTAGTTATCATCTAAATTGATCCTTATTTATGTATTATTATTATTTTCTCTCAACTAATTAGTTAAGCTAATTAAGCTTAACAAAATAAAGATAGTTGAACTACCATAACTTATTGGGAAAGAATAAAGACTCAATCAAAAAAAGAGACAAAGGGAGAGAGAATAGAAGGGGAACTTATAATATAAGGTCTACTGTGTACTTGTGAGATACTTCTTTTCTTCATTCATTCTAAGTTTACTAGAAATCTAAACTATCTTGATGACAACAAGATCTTATTGAAGGTAGTAGGATTCAAAATTGAATCATATCTTTCAGCAACTTGTTTCTAAAGGTGTATGATCTATCTTTGGCATTCTGTGTGTTCTTGTTTGTTTATGAATTAGATTTCATGACTGATAAAGAATATTTTGTAGAGTCAAATGATAGCATTTTTATGGAAAGTTGATCCAGATCTTTAGCTTCAGTTTTCTTTTGTTTTCAGAGTCTTTTTGTATGGTTCCCATCAGATACTTCTAAATATGAATTTGGTCCCCACCCTCACAGGGGTTTGTAAAGAGAAATCTACTTTGTATCTCATAATGAAGTTAATAAAAAAAACATATTTCTAATTTTAGTCTCACATGCGTATCTTAATGATATTGTTCATATTTTAATTTTATCCTTGTCTCTTATCCATGTACACACTTATGTATATTTTTTCTTTCTTCCTTTGACACAGTTATATATAATATATAAAAGAAGCCTTGATCCCTCGTACATATTATCTGTGGATTAAGTGATTGTTTTGAATTTAAGGCTATAAACTTCGAGTAACATGCCCAACTATCTTTCCCTAGCCCAGCAAGATCTGAAAATGTTTGAGTAAGGTTCTTCATACCTTTTACTCAAAATTTATTTGGCGACCATACTAGGGAACGAACCTAGAATATCTAGTCCTTATTGGTCCAGTCAATCCTTCATCCTCTACATGGAATATCTTTATTTTGACAACCATTGATTAATTTACTAAGTGGAATGAGGTTTTCCATCTTAGACATGCAAAGATGAACAAGTAATTTATTTTCTAGAATCTAATATCTTTTCCAGATTTGTCCTTCCATCAGAAATCATTACAGACAATGGTCAAGCCTTCATTTTTGCAAAATTGACCCAATTTCTAGCTAAATTAGGTGTCAATCATTTCACTTCATCTGCTTATTACCCTCGGAGAAATGGACAAGAAAAATATACTAATAAGAATTTGGTCAAGATTATAAAGTGAATCATAGAAGACAAACCTCGCTAGTGGCACACACTTGTAACTTATGCCCTTTAGGCAGACTGTACAACCACCAAAGCAAGTACATGATTTACTCCCTTTCAACTCGTATACGACCAAGAGGGTATTATTCCTATTGAACTATAGATTTATTCCTTATGGTTGATGTTATATACTGAAGAATTAAATTCTTCTAATGTTTCCCAAAGGATAAATACATTGTTAGCCCTAGAAGAACAAAGGAATTTTTCCTTGGAAAATCTGAAAAGGAGGCAACAAATGGTGAAGAAGTATTTTAACAAATGAGCAAAGGATGTTGAATTTAAGGTTGAGGACAAAGTCTTACTATGGGACTCAACCCATGCTGAGAGAGGGAGACATTCTAAATTCCAAAATTTATGGCTAGGTCCATTTAAAATTGCTTTTATCCTCAACACAAATTCATATCTTCTTAAGGACATGGATGAGCAATTGTTTTCTCACAGTACCAATGGTTCCCACTTGAAACATTATGTGGAACAATCTTGATCACTAACTCAATTTTGTGTAAATATGATTGTTGTATATATTTTTGTCTTACGTTTTTCTTGTCACTTTGGTTTATTGAGTTTTATTTTCTATTGTTTGTTTTGCATGGTCATCAGAAATAAAGCCTGGATCAGTTTTTCCATAATGATGTTATTGTGTAAGTATTGTTGATAAATGAAAATAAGATAGACATTGTTGTTATGATATATTCCTTTTGAGACACTGATGGAATAGATTTTTTCTTTCAATTTTGTTGTAGTATAGATGGTTTTGTTTTCTTCCTCGTTTCTACTATCCCTTTCTTCCCTCCATCTTGAGATTCAAGAACATATCAGAGGCATTCTCCTTGAAATTTTAAAAGTGGAACCTTATTGATTTTTATTCATACAGGACCAATTCCCCTCATACATCTCACTTTCCATAAGTTATTCCTTGAAGTCCCATCTCATCATTTCCCTTAAACCATCATTTTTCTCCTGTTGGATGACTATTTTATGAGCAGTTGCAATCACCTAATTCTATTGTTCTATGGTGTTCATATTATGGTAGTTTTGGAAGGCACTAACCTCAACATGTAACCCTGGCGAGACTAGAATATTTCGAGAAGAAAGAGGAACACTAAAACATTGAATATTAACCCTAGAAGACAAGTCGGCTCAAGAGATTAACTAATATTTAGTTATCAATCTCCAGGAAGAGAAGTCGGTCTGGTCATGTGAGTTGGAGAACTATAAGTAATAGGGAACTAGAGCTCATTTATCATACTCACTCTCACAACTGCATAAGACCAGTGGTGCGCAATTTTGGAGAGGAACTGCAGCTACAGGTGCATTTGTTGCAACTAAAATTTCAGTTTTGGCTTGGACTTTCTCTTGGTTATGGTTTGGGCTTTCTTCTTGGTCTTTGGTTATTCTTGATTGGTGCGCTAGCCTTGGAGAAAGGTGTGCTACCTTGGTTGGCTATTGGATTTCTTCCAGAATTATTCTTTCTATCAAGGTTAAGGTGCTCGAGGGTGGCCTTTGTTCCTATGGTTGGGTGAAAATATTTCTATATTGTCTATGGTGAAACGAGCACACCTATTTTTCTAACATGTTATGGGCCCACACTATCTTCGGACAATCTAACTGTTGGAAGATAGATTGGGAGGATTTTCTCAATCACAGTTGTAGTTGAAATCAAATTTTTGTTACAGAAACGAAACCCTAACCCTATTATTGAGACACCTTAAGAGAAACCCTAACCCTCTTGTTGCCTACCTATAGGCTACCTCTCCCACCAAAAACCCTATAAACTCATCCAATCCTTGTAAAAGAGGGTTTTCTTCTAGGGAAAAAAAACCCTAACATAACTTAAACTATCATATCTGTGACCTTATAATGAATGGTCCAGATTTACTATGAAATTACAATATACATTTACAAGGAAATTTTTCCTTCAGGGGCCTGCTTGCCCTCGGATCCCCCATCCAGGAGGATAGCCCCCATGGACCCCGCAGGAGGGGAAATCCCCCCTACACTCCCCCACGTGGAGGGGTGTATGATATTCTAGGGTGTAAAGTCTTCATGGGGTATAAACACGGTTGAAAACAAAGACCTCTAAATCAGGAAAACAATCAGGCTCCACAACGAACAATCTCCCACTTGGAAACTGATCTCAACAACTCCACCGTTGTTGTATTTCCTAGAATATGATCCTTCTTGGACCTAAAAATTTCTCATCTTAAACTTCATGCTTGAATACCAACTGAAAATAAGCAGGAACTCAGTTTCTCCCTGGTTACTCCCTTTGTTAACATGTCTGCAAGATTTTGACTAGTGTGTATCTTTTCCAACTTCAAATGTCCATCTTCCAAGATGGATCATATTAAATGGTACCTGAGTTGTATATGATTAGTCTTTGAATGGAAGGTTGAGTTATTTTCAATATGAATGACACTCTCACTCTCACTGTACAACTTGCTAATCTCCTTCTTCTATCCCAATTCATCCATAAACCTCTGTAACCAAATCATTTCCTTATTAGCCTCTGTAGAAACAACATAATTTGCTTTTGTTGTTGAAAGTGAAACAACCTTTTGTAGTTTTGAAATCCAACTTATTGTTGTTCCACCTATAATAAAAACATACCCTATGGTGATCCTCCTGCTATCTTTATCACCTGCCATATTGGAATCAGCATATCCCAGTAGATTAGTGTTTGAACCTCCAAAACATAATGCATGAGTAGAAGTACCTATCAAATAACTGAGAATCCACTTTACAACCTCCCAATGTTCTTTACCTGGATTGTTCATATACCTTCTCACAACTCCCACTGCATGTGCAATATCTGGTCTTGTGCAAATCATCACATACATCAAGCTGCCAATTGTTGATGAATAAGGGACCCTAGACATGTATTATATATCCTCTTATGTATTGGGACACATTTCATTAGTTAATTTGAAATGGATGGCCAAAGGTGTACTAATGGGTTTTTCATTCTGCGTTCTAAACTTTTCCAACACCTTTTCGATGTACTCACCCTCAGACAATATCAATTTGCGATTTTTCCTGTATCTTGTTATTCTCATACAAAGAATTTTCTTTTCGGCACCCAAATCCTTCATCACAAATGAATTAGTTAATTTCTACTTGAGCACATTTATATCCTGCATATTAGACCTCGCAATAAGCATGTCATCTACATACAATAGCAAGATAATATAACTTCCATTTTCTAGCCTTTTAAAATAAACACAGTGATCTGAATGACATTTACTATAACCTTGTTCTGTCATAAACGTATCAAAATTCAAATACCACTGCCTTGGAGCTTGCTTTAGGCCATACAAGCTCTTCTTCAACCTGCATACCAACATTCCCTTCCCTTTGACCTCATACCCCTATGGCTGTTGTATATAAATCTCTTCCTCCAAATCCCCATGGAGAAAATTTGTTTTTACATCTAAATGTTCAAGATGTAAATATTATACTTCCACAAGACTTAAAATAGTCCTAATTGAAGTCATTTTAACAACAGGAGAAAATATTTCATCAAAATATGTACCTTTCTTTTGTGCAAACCCATTTACAACAAGTCTACCCTTTTACCACTTTTTGCCTCCATATTCTTCCTTCAAATTGTAAACCCATTTATTCTATAATGCTCTTTTTCCTGTGGGCAACTGAACCAAATCCCAAGTCTAGTTATTTACCAGGGAATCCATTTCCTCATTCATTCCTTGCTCCCACTTCTTTTTAGTGTCTACCTGCATTTCCTCTTCATAACATTCTGGTTCACCAGAATCAGTCAACAATAAATAATACAATGAAGAAGAGTATCATTCAGGGGGTCTACTTAAACCGATAGATCTTCTAACAACACTTGTAGGAGTTTGAGGTGCATGTTTCTCCTGTTGTTGTACATTTTTATTTTCTGGTACCTTTGGAATTTCATTTTCAATGATCTCATCATGCACTATGTATTCTGGNTTTCCCTGCAACTGATCTTTGTACATGTCCTTCTCATTGAATATGACATATCTACTCCTAATGATTTTGTGACTTTCATAATCCCATAAGCGATAGCTAAAATCATTAACACCGTATCCAATAAAGGTACACTTCTTGGATTTTTCCTCAAGCTTTGTTCTATTTTCTTTATCAATATGGACAAATGCTTCACGACCGAAAGTATTCAAAAAAGAATAGTTTACCTTTTTACATGTCCATGCCTCCTCTGGAATTATACCATCCAAAGAGCTTGAACATCCTTTGTTTATTAAATAAACAACATATCTACAACATCTTCCTAGAACTATAAGGGTAGACCAGCATGCAATCGCATAGTCCTTGCACACTCCATGATTGTCCTATTCATCCTTTCTGACACACCATTTTATTCTTGTGTTATTGGAACTGTCTTCTCTCCATGAATCCCATGGTATGTGGTAGTATCTAATTTTGTTATTGATTTAGTGAGTATCCCTAATCCTAAATCCTCCCTGCTTATACCTTGTTGCTTGAATTTTATACTTTTACCCTTGGTTTGATTTGCTATGTTTTGCATTTTTTCACTTTGAAATAATTTTCTTAAGTTTTTAAAGGTTTATGACGTGATTTAATGAGATCTGTCCCATCACTTGTCTATTTGAATTTTGAAATTTCAAATTATTGCCAAGTCATGAATGGCGCTACAGGATTAGCGTTATTCCTGCAGCGCTAAGGTAATTATGTTTTGACATGCGCCAACCAACCCAGATCTTATCATCATTGTGAAAATCGTGGATAGAGGACCTGAATCAAATCAAACTCGTCCTGATATTATTAAATGACACCATCACCTGTTATTTTAATATATCGTATGTTGTGTGCAAATATTGAATTTAGATGAATTGTTGTGTTATAACAGTCACAGGTTTTAAAGTTCCCAGTTTCAAACCGCACAGAGTTTTTAGAGAAATGTATCAGTAACATGGCGCCGAAGAAAAGTGGACAGATTATTAGGTTGGAACCTGAGGGCATAGAATTGCTTGAATATTACCCACAAATGTCATAGAGCTTTAAAAACGCAGGTTGGTTTGAGTTTTCATGACCCTCCAGGGACATGATGAACATATCTCCATGGTCTTTGCACAAAACTTTGATGGTTTTGAAGTTGTGATTGGGAAATGGATGATGATGGTGACTGAAAGAGATTGTGGTAATGGAGTTCGTGAATCAGTTCTTGATACCAGAAAAATAGAACCCTAATTGAAAAAAAGGAATACCACATAGTTGGATCAGAAACGAGTGGCATACTGCATTGATTATCATTCACAGAGACCCTGAGATTGGTTAATCCAGTCTCTAAGTGATAATCCACAGCCAAAAAAATCTATAAAAAAAAATCCAAAGGGAAGATATTAGCTACACAAAAACAGAGTGTTACAGTTGATGAATCTCCAATCAAATAAGAAACCTTTGCAACCGAGGTAACAAGGGCCAACAAAAGGAAGATGCAAACTCAATAGATCTTTGTTAATACCCCTGTAGGTAAAGGTCAAGAAGAATCCACCACCAGTAGAGGTAAGATATCAAAAATTGATTCACACATTGATATGTTTCACGATACAGAGATAAATATGGAAGTAGATACAGATGAAGATTACAATGTAAATCCATTAAACCCACAGTCAAGCATAAACATAAATTGACAAGTAAGAAAAGTGCCAAAAGAAAATAAAAATGTGGGGAAGACAATAGGAAAAGGAAAATAAGTTGCTCATTATTCTACAATACCTATAACAAGGGAAACCACTATATCATCAAAAGATGAAGCAGTGTTTTCTGATGACAAAAGCTATTATTCTGCAGAACCAGAAAAGCTACAGGAAATACTATGTTTTTTTACCTATTTTAGTATTTATCTTCAAGAGAGGTTGTAGAACATATAGAAATGAATTTGTTGAAACCAAAAGAGGTTTTTGTTTTGGAACATTCCCCTTGAAAAAAACCTCTCTCATTTTTTACACAACAATCACATTTTAAGAGATTCGAATTTATCTTTGAGGCCTAGTTTTCTGAGATTTCACAATAAATAATTTCCTATTTTAATCTTTATCTTCAAGAGCAATTGCAGAACAGATGGAGATGAATTTTTTGAAACCAAAAGAGGTTTTTTTTGGTAACATTCCCCTTCACAAAAAACTCTCTCGATTTTTACACAAAAATCACATTTTAAGAGATTAGAATTTATCTTTGAGGCCTATTTTTATGATATTTCACAATAAATAATTTCCTGTTTTAGTCAGTAATTTTGGGAGAGGTTGCAAAACAACTGGAGATGAATTTGTTGAAACAAAAAGAGGTTTTTGTTTGGAACATTCCCCTTTACAAAAAATTCTCTCGGTTTTTACATAGAAATCACATTTTAAGAGATTCAAAATTATCTTTGAGGCCTATTTTTTTGAGATTTCATAATAAATAATTTCTTGTTTTAGTCAATAATTTTGGGAGAAGTTACAGAAAATATGGAGATGAATTTGTTGAAACAAAAAGAGGTTTTTTTGGAGAATGAGTCCCTTCAAAAAAACCTCTCTTGGTTTTTACACATATATCACCTTTTGAGAGATACAAAGAGATTGTTGGACCCTATTTTTTAGGAATTTGCCATATTTATTTTCCTAAAAAATATCATGGACAACAGTTGACAAGCCACCTCATCAACTCAAATTGGAGATCAGATTGGATCTTCTCCTTGATTATTTGAAACAAGAAACTAAATATATATATGAGGAGGTTTTCAAATCCATTTCTTTTGGATCTTGATAATTACGTATTGTTTCTATATAAACTTTGTAGAAGGAGAAGTTAGGGGTCGAAAAGTTGGATATTTAGGGACCTGTTTGAAACTCCTTGTAAGACAGTTTTATTCTATGTTGACACTTAATGGAAAAGTCATATTCATGGTCATACTTTCTCTTCTTTCATGTTTTTTTTCTCTTCTTTCTTGAGATCATTTTTCAATTGCAATGCATTGTTTTCTTAGTCTTAATTGAGATAGTGAAGAATTTGTTGTTATTATTAATATCAAGATTTGATTTACAAGCTAATATTATTGTTTATTAATTATATTTTGAGATAAGAATTATATGTGAGGTTAACAAATTGAAGACTTCATATTCTTTTTCCTTATTTGTCTGATTTATCTATGTGGCTACCTTTTAACCAGTCAGTGGGATATCTCTTGCCCTTATTCTGAAATTCATGTTTAATTTGAAACCATGAACCAATTTTCAACCACCCTTTTAAAAATCCAAATCATAAAACCCTTAAAATACCATTGCAATAATCTGGTGATGCCCTAGCCTTCCCTCTCACAGTCAAGTGAAACTTTAGGGACTAACAGTATGAACAATAATCATCAAACTCCTTGCTACAATATTCACCTCCATTGTTTGATCTGAGACACTTCAACCTTTTTCATGTCTCATTCTCAACCAAAGCTTTCCATTTCTTAAACGTATCATAAACATAAAAAAAAAATTTGAATGCGATAAACCCAAGTTTTTCTAGTTGCATCATCAATAAAAGTAACATAATAATGAGATCCACCAAGAGATGATACCTGAGTTGGTCCCCATACATCTGTACGCACAAGCTCTAACCTTTCACTCTTCTTTTCTTTTTCGACTCTGAGAAATCTAACTCTCTTATGTTTTCCATAAACACAATTCTCACAGAAATCCAAATCAATTTGTTTAAGATCTGGCAACAAATTTATTTTGTGAAGTATATGCATTCCCTTCTCACTCATGTGTCCAAGCCTATGATGCCATAGTGTTTTATCCACTCGTGTAGAAGCTAAAGAGATAGAACAGTCAGTATTACCAATACATAAATACAATGTACCTACCTTCTCTCCTTTTGTTATCACCAATGATCCTTTGGTGACCTTCCACACCTTATCTGTAAATATGGATATACAACCTTCACTTTCCAACTACCCTATTGAAACTATATTTTTCCTTAGATCTGGAGCATGTCTTACCTCTTTCAACAACCATTGGTTTCCATTCCTTTGCTTTATGTTTACGTTTCCCATTCCAAAAACTTTGCATGGTGCATCATCACCCAAATGAACTTGTCCAAAATCACCTTGAACATAATATAGAAAATGTTTCCTATGGGGTGTGGTATGAAATGAAGCCCATGAATCTACTACCTAGGACTTAGAAATATTATCTACAGAAAGAATCAAAGCATCTTGTAACACATCACCTGTTACATTTTCTTCTTGATTTATCTCTTGTTGTCCATCTCTTTGTTTCTTTGGAGCTCTGTAGTCTTTCTTCATATGACCTTTCTTTCCAAAATTCTAGGACTCTATCTTTCCAAGTCTGGATTTGGATCTGCCCTTCCTAGAAATCCCGCCTTCCCTGAGCCCTTTCCTCTATCCTTTTGTCTTCCATTGTTCTCCATGTTTAATGCATTACCTGATGTCTCACTTGTGATTTTCGGTTGCATTTCCTCTCTAAGGATAACACCAACATCATCATCAAATTTTAGAGTGTTTGAACCAGAGATGGAATTACTTACACCCATGACCAAGCCATTCTAGATTTCTGGCAATGAGCACAATATTAAAAGAGCCCCGACCTCATCATCAAAGTCCACTTTTACATAACTTAGTTGATTAGTAACTGTATTAAATTCATTTAAATGATATGAAACAAATCCACCTTCTGACCTCTTCATTATAAATACCTTATTGGACGCCAAGGGTTTTTCATACAGTTTATCCAATGCATCCATTAGCTCCTTTGTTGTCTTTTCTTTCGAGATATTGAAATCCATTGACATTGCCAGGATTAGTTGTATCATTCCTAGTGCCTTTTTTTCAAGAACCTCCCATTCCTCGTCCTTCATGGTCGTCGAATTCTTTGCTATTCCACCCAATGGTAGGAATAGATCCTTCTGATATAAATAATGTTCCATCTGCATATTCCATAACTGGTAGTTTTGGTCATTAAATTTCTCTACCCTAAACTTTCCATCTTCCTTCATCGCTTCCACTCAAACAAGGAACCCTCTTTTCCTGTGAGTTACATTTCTCTCTGATACCAATTGTTAGAAAAACAGGATTGTGGAGCAATAAAATAAAACAAATGTGGAAATAAAACACAGAATATACACAATACAATAAAGACGCAGATATATGTGGTTCACCCAGTGTGGGCTACGTCCACCAAGGAAATTTCTAGGTCCTTCCTTTATTATTATCCAGCAAATGAAAGGATACAACCTACAACACACCTGTTATAACTTGCTCTTTATTCTCTCATAGTCTCCTCACACAGAATACAATATTCACAATGATACATAGCCGCAATACATTTCCCTTATAAAATAAGGTTTCCTTCTAGGGGAAGAAAACCCAAACATAACTTATACCTTCATATTTGCAACCTTATAATGAACAACCCAGATTTACTATGAAATTACAATATACATTTATAAGAAAAAATTTCCTTTGGGGGCTTCTCCCCTGAACATTTTTATCGCATAATTTATAGCTTGGGAAAATCCCAACCCAAACCACTGAAGTATGACAATTATGGGAGTACCTACCCATTGTCACCTTAGATAGACATTCCCATCACTTTAGTGATGATGAAATCACCACAAGGGGGGAATCTCATTGACCCTAAGGGATTGAGATGGAAAGTGTAAGAATGATAGACGAACACCCCTATGAGTCAATACTGGAGGAGGATTAAGGATTGAGAGTGAGTATTATAGATGGAGAATAGTTTTCAAGTATAGAGTACCTGCAAAACAGTGTTAGCCCTGCCCAGAACAAGACAAATGATAGATATATAAGCCTTAAACCAAGGGGGGTCAAGCAAGAAACCTTGTTGTCGCAAATTTCAACAGTGTGTGTGTGTGTGTGTATATATATATATATCAACAATAAATGATAAAAATAGCTACAAATTTAACCATCCAAAATCTAGTACAAGATATCATAAATAAAGCTAGAATTAACTAGTCAAACTTCCAATGATTAGATAAATACTTTGGTGTATTTAAGGGTTGATTATTAGGTGTTATCATTAAGTTATTATAATATCCAAGTGGTTGTAGCAAAAAATTCTACAACAGCAAGATCTAGCCACAAAAATAAGGAAGTAAACCACCCAACAATTAGCTAACAACCAATAGATCAATAACCAAGGTTTACAAGTGAATTTCAACGATCGATTAGTGAAAAAAGATTGAAATAAGATGAGTTTGTTGAAACCCTAATGGATGTAAAATTAATTTGTAAAAACAAAGATAATTACTAGGCTAATCAAGATGCCCCTATGACACAAGAAAGCTTATAACATATAGAATCAATTCCAACTTGAACAATTGCAATACCTCAAAAATTCATGCATACCAATGAAACGAATTTATATCTCCAATGCAATGGATTAATGTCTTTATCAATTGGTTTAATGGAGTATCTTTTGTAAGAGCCAATTGTGTTACTTCTCTAGGGGTGTAATCCTTTTTACTTCCTAGAGCAAACTAAACTAGCAAGGTAAATCTAGGAGGGTGTAAGCAATTTTACTCCTCCTAGAAACCTTTGCAAAATAGCTTATTCAATGAAAACAATGACAGATCTTGGTGGAGGGTGTATGCCCTTATACTCCTCCAAGGGTTTAACAAATTAACCTTTTAACCAAGAAATAAACAACACAAAGCATAAATTCCTTACCTAGTCCAAGAGATAACAAGATAAACCCTTCATTAGCAATCATATTCTATCACAAGAGAAAGAACAAAGCATCCAAGGGATAGTTCCTATATTATTCCTCCAATAGATAAGTAGTATCATACACAAGACATTCAAGAGACATATAGTGTGAATTTCCCAAGTAGGGAGAAAATTTCATCCAAATAATATGTAGTTATCAAGTGAGTTATGATTAAAATGACAAAGGGGTGACCTCTATTTATATGAGGTCACCTAAAACCCTTTTGTCCACATTCAAAATGTCAACATCAAATTAGGGAGGCTGACCTCCTCTATTTGTCCATTTACAACTTGAAATTAAAATATTACATAAAATAAATCCACTTTAGGGGTGACATCATGCCCTAAAGGGTGTTGCAGGGCCTCTAGGAGAGACGTTGAGCCTTTGATGAAGAACGTGGGGCCTCCAAAATATATAATTTTGATGTTAGTGGTAGCATCAAACATGTATTTCTGCACAGTATTATATGTATAGACGTGTGGAAATAGTCCAAAGCCTTCTACTCTTGAATTTACTTTAATTAAAGGAATTATTAAAGTAAATCGTTTTTATTAATTAATTATGTAATTAGTTAATTGAGTTATTTAATAAACATTCTAAAAGTACTTAGCATATAGCATGTAATATAAATCTCAAGTGAGTTTGATAAGTAATCTCAATCGTAGATCACTTTGGACATTAAAAATAGATTATAACTCATGATTATAAAAGCAAGGCTAGGAGAAGGAGGAAGACACAATCCACACAGATAGAAAAGGAGGATATTTTCTAGTGTGGAGTCTCCAAGGTCACACTCATATGTAGAGAATGACCTCTTCTTGAGTGCTTGGATCACGAAGGATGGTGATTCAAGAGGACCAAGGATTACACTTGGAAAAATCACATAGATAGCAAAGGAAGACCTTTGCTAGTGTGGAGTCTCCAAGGTCACACTTGGGAGTAGAGAAGGACCTTTGCTCAAGTGCTTGGATCATGAAGGACATTGATTCAAGAGGACCAAGGATTACACTTGTATATTTAAACAGATAGAAAAGGAGGACCTTTGCTAGTGTGGATTCTCCAAGGTCACACTCAATAGTAGAGAAATACCTTTGCTCGAGTGCTTGGATCATGAAGGACAATGATTCAAGAGGAACAAGGATTACACTTGACATGAGTTGTGTTGAGAGAGTCGACACACAAATCATTGGATCACGAAGGATGGTGGTTCAAGTTCTTGGATAGGAAAATAAGGACCTTCATCTAGAGATCATATGGGTCAAGGAGAAGAGATAACCAAGGCATACGCAGGTGGGTTTCAGCAAAAGAAATCCACAGGAAAGAGTCAGACCGTACAGAGTTTGTCGTAAGGAAATTTTGTACAAATCTATGAGTCACAGTGGAGATAATCTAAAAAATACATGGGTCATAGTGGGGAAAATCACGGATATCCATGGGTCACTGAAGAGACAGTTGTGGATACCTAGAAAATCATGCTAGAATTGGTTGTACAACATGTCAAACCTTTCCAATTTAGTCTGCAATTGTATTTCTCTCAGTGGGCCATTATCCATGTTACGAGAGCCATGATTTTAGCATAATAAAATCATTCTCAGCATTGGTTTTCCCTCCAGGGATTTTCCAAGGGTATTTACCCAAAAATTTTGGTGTTCATGTGTGGTTGATTTGGTTTCCTTGTTTATGCTTCCGCTACATGATATTGAGTTGAATATTTCAATAATGTATTATTGTTTTGTGAGATACTATGATAGAGGCAGTTTCAAAAGGGTGGTTTGTTGAGCAATGGAAAGAGGCTATGCAGTCAAAAAGAATATATCATATAGGTGGAGAAGGACTTCCATCTAGATATCTGAGCCACATGAGAAATCATAGATAGAGAAAGGAAGGAATTATTCTCACATACATCTTAGCATAGGGTGAAGAAGGAATTTCACCTAGAGATCTAATCAGTCCAAAAGAGAAGGAGGCACATTAGACATATCTAGTAGCATGGACAGATTTGGGAAGTAGATCAGTTGCAGTTACAGGGTTGTGAAATAGTAGCATAGGTGCCCAGTTGCAGGTATTGGTTGTTTCTCAGTGGACATAAAATACACTCAAAGTGATATAGGAGATCTCATTGAATTGGGGATAGATGGACTTTCATCCAAGTGTGTGGGGCAAGGTTCGAGGAAAGAAGCAAAGGGGCATCGAGGGAGACAATAGTCAACCAACAAGATCGAAGCACTGATATTGAGGTTTGTAGGGCTTGCATATGTTATGATTTGTATTTCCTTAGGAGAACCATTATCCCAGGAAGGGAGCCCAAGATTTTTATCTTAATAAAATCAACTAGAGCTATAAGCACGAGAGCTATTCAGCAGTCTAACAGAGGACTCAGGGATCCATGTGGAGCTTGGTGATAATTCCAAGTATGCAATGAAGGGTAAGGGAACTATAATGTTATAAATTGAGTTAGGAGCTTCGTTAGAGGCTCGAGATGTGCTTCATGTACAAGAACATAAGAACAACTTGCTCTCAGTTTCAGTTTTGGAGGACATGGGTTTTGAAGTTACTTTTCAGAGAGGGAAAGTACTCATATGTTTAGAAAAGTGTTGATATTATGGTAGATGCGAGAGGTATTAACCTCCATATGTAACCTTTGTTTAGAATAAAATATTCTAGAAGCAAGAGAAACCCTAAACAAAGGTGTAGAAACCCTAATAAACAAGTCGAATCAGTAAAAGAATCAATAATAAAGTATTAGTTTCTAAAATGACAAGTTGACCCAGAAAAGTGACAAGAAACACTATAAATAGAGGGTTCTTTAGCTCATTTGTACTCACACACTTCACTCTCTCTCTCAATCATGTCACAAGTTTGGAGCTACAAATGCAAGAATGGAAGGTGGATCTTCTGGGGCGATTCTCAGTCTTTCTCTCTAGCGTTATCTAGCCTAAGCTATGCACCCTACCTCTTAGTATCTCTTTGTGGTATTCTTGATGACATTCTTGGTGGTATTATGATATTCTTGGTGATATTCTTGGTAACTACAACTGCAACTGTTGCAGTTGAGTATTTTTTTTTTCTGTGGTTTTGGGACTTTCTTTCTAGTGTGTTATCTTTGGAGAAAGATGTGTTGTCTTTGTTATCTATCGGTTCTAGTGTTGCTTCCAGAATTATTATATATGTCAAAGGTTACGGTGCTTGGGGGTGGCTATGTGTCTACAGTTGGGTTACAATATTATGAAACTTTCTATGGTAAAATGAGCACATTGAATATTTTAACAGGTTATGGGCCCACACTACCTTCATAACAGTCTAACCACTGGAAGGTAGAGCAGGAGTTCTTTGTCAAGCTCGTTGTAGCACCAGCTGCAACCACAACCAAAGTTTTTGATTTTGCAGTTGCAACAAATCCTAATCCAACTCTTTTGGAACCTTAAGTGAAGCGTTGGACCTAATTTCTGGATATTCTAGTGCGCATTAGCCTAGTGCACCCTCTGGTGTCCTCATCTAGCAAAAACGTAAAGTTTTATTTTTTGATCAAAGTCAAATTTAAAGGGTGTCTGGTCAATATGGTGTCTAGTTTGTTTCTAGCTTGTTCTAATCATTGAACCTTTTTTATTCAGTTTCTAACCTATTCTTTTCAAGATGATGTCTATTTTTAGATTAGAAGACAAGCTGAATGACGCTGCAAATTTCAAATGTATGCACATGTATATGATTTTCATGTTCTATCATCTAGAAAAGCATGAGTGTGTTTTGTATGGAATGTACAAGAGACCTTGTCCAAGCGGTGATCTTGGATTCAATACATTCAGAGGAACAAGTAGTTGATGTTCTACATTCCAGGTTTGATTGATCAAATTGTCAAGTTTCAATTTGCACATTAAGTTTGATAGTTGCTATAGTATAAGTAAACACTATATCTGGGAAAACAATCTTTGAAAGGTTCTATTACTGTTAGGTATACTTGGTTGCATATAATTACTATTGATGCATATTGCACTTGTTTGTAAAATGAACTAACTTCTCCTCTAGGAGATATTTTTTGTTCCTTGGAAGGTCACCTTGGTAATTCTATGATCCTATTTACCATAGATATGTTATTATGAAAATGCTATTGGAAATACTTTTTCTCTTGTTGTACTTGTTTCGGGCAGGTCAGAGGCGATAGCTCTGAGAAGGATCTATAATGTCAGTTGCAAGCATGGAGCAGATGACTCCATCAAATGGTGAGATAGGTGATCTCACCAAGTACCAACACTAAAGGAATCATGGAAAGGAAAAGGATTTTTTGAACATCATTCATTTAGATATAAGAAAATTTGATAATGGAGGAGAATACACCTCCAAGGAGCTTGTTTCCTTTTGTAAAGCAGTCGACATTAAGAGGGAGCTAATTGTCCCATATAATCCTCAACAGAATGGTGTGGCAGGAAGGAAGAATAATTCCATTGAATAATATGTTAAGGCAATGATGAATGACCAAAATATATCAATTTTTTTATGGGGAGAAGCAACTATGACAGCCGTATATATTCAAAATAGAATTCCTCATCGTATATTGAAGAACATGACTCCAGAAGAAGCCTTTCTCCAGAAAGAATCCAAGTGTTGAACACTTGAGAATATTTGGCTATCCTATCTATACTCATGTTCCCAAGGACAAAAGAAAGAAGTTGGAAACTTAAGGAAAGAAGGGCATATTCATTGGATATACTGAGTCATCAAAAGATTACAATATGTTTCAGGACAACATATCGAGGAAGATTCATTTAGATGAGGTCCATGATGAAGATCATGTAGCTCCCAGGATTGTAGATGTAGAGGGAGAACCTTCCACCTTTGAAGTAGAAGTCAAGCAGAAAGAATGGAAGGAAGCTATGATGGAAGTATATTAATCATGAAAAATGATGTATGGGAAATTGTGCCTAGAACTGAAGGAAATTATGTAGTCACTTTAAAATGGGTTTACAAGATAAATCATGTAGTGGATAGAAGTATCATTAAATACAATGCAATATTCATGGCTAAAGGGTTCTCCTAGCAGGAGGGAAAAGAGTATGATGAAACATTTGATCCAGTTTCCAGATACACCTCTATTAGAGCCATCATATCTCTTACAGCATCCATGGGTTGGATTTTACATCATATGGATATAAAGACTGCTTTTCTCAATGGAGTAATTAAGGAAGAAGTATATATAGAGAAACCTCAAGGTTTTGAGGTACACCTGAGAGAAACACATGTATGAATCTTAAAGGCCTTGTATGGACTCAAGAAATCTCCAAGAGCTTAGTGCAAATCCTCTCATCATTCAGTGTAAGAAGGAGCTAGCCTCTGAATTTGATATGAAGGATCTTGGTCTCATGCATTATTATTTGGGACTAGACGTATTTCATAAGCATGGTAAAATATTCCTACGGCAATGTAAGTATGTTGTGAAGATCCTTCAGAAGTTTGGGATGATGGATTGCAAATCTATGGAAAATCCCATGTTGACAAATATGAGGAAGTTGAGAGACTCTAATTCTGATCCAATAGACTCATCCTTGTACCAACAATCGACTGGATCATTGATGTATTTGGTTAATACCCGACTAAACATTTTCTTTGTTGTGAACACATTAAGCCAGTTCCAAGTGGAACCTAGACATGAGCATTGGATAGTTGCAAAGCATATTTTGAGATATCTTCATGGGATGCTAAACTATGGTTTAAGATATTCCTCAAACAATGATGTACAACTGCATGGATTTACTGATTCAGATTGGGCAGAGAGTGCAAATGACAGAAAGAGTACTTCTGGTATATGTTTCAGAAATAGTGCAGAAGTAGAGTATATTGCAGCTTGTGATGCTTGTACGGAAGCAATATGGCTCTGTAAGTTGGTTTATGGACTA
This sequence comes from Picea engelmannii, assembly GCA_009831015.1. Classification (NCBI taxonomy): domain Eukaryota; kingdom Viridiplantae; phylum Streptophyta; class Pinopsida; order Pinales; family Pinaceae; genus Picea; species Picea engelmannii. Next base: position 134,955 of record ML781480.1, on the reverse strand, counting down.
TTTGATTAGGTGTTGGATTCGACTATGATATATTGTGATAATCAAAGTTATGTGAAGCTTTCAGAGAACCTCATATTCCATGGCAGGTCGAAGCACATTGAGATCAAGTACTATTTTATTCATGATAAATTCCAAAAGGGAGAAGTGATTCTCCAGTATATCTCCATCGATGAGCAAACAATTGATATTTTGACAAAGCCTCTGTCCAAAATAAATTTTGCATACTTGAGGGACACGCTGGGACTCATGGAGATTTCTCCCTTGGTTGAAAGGGAGGAGATGAATTCATCGGTTGGGAGGGGGTGTTAATATACGGTATCATGGATAGTCAGTGTGTTGGTGGACAAACATTCTCCCTATGGAGAATGGTCCAGGTTGACATATTATTGATTGGTAGCATGCTAGTGTTGATATTATGGTAGTTGTGGGAGGTATTAACCTCCATGTGTAAACTTTGACAAGAATAGAATATTCTGGGAAGTAAGAGAAACCCTAAAACATTGGATAATAACTCTAGAAGACAAGTCGACTCAAGAGAATATTTAATATTTAGTTATTAGCCTCTAGAAAGAGAAGTCGGCCTACTGAAGTGAGATAGATAAATATAAATAGAGGGTGCTAGAGCTCATTTGAAACTTGTACTGTCACAATTGCATAAGACTAGTGGTGCGCAAGTTTGGAGAGGGAGTGCAGTTGCAGCTACTGCAACTGGGATTTTGGATTTTGGTTGGACTTTCTCTTGGTTATGGTTTGGAATTTCTACTCAGTATTTGTTTATTCTTTCTTGGTGTGCTATCCTTGGAGAAAGGTGTGCTACCTTGGTTGGCTATTGGTTTACTTCCAAAATTATTCTATCTGTCAAGGTTAAAGTGCTTGAGGGTGGCCTTTGTGCCTATGCTCAAGTGACAATATTTCTATATTGTGTATGGAAAAATAAGCACGTCTCTTTATTTTCTAACAGGTTATGGGCCCACACTATCTTCATATAGTTTAACCATTGGAAGATATATTGGGAAGTTATTTGTTAAGCTCATGGCACCAGTTGTTGGTTGTGGAGCATGATTATCTTCCAGATTCAGAGGTCTTTGTTTTCAACCATGTTTATACCCCATGAAGACTTTACACCCCAAAATAATGTACACTCTTCCATGCGGGGGAGTGTAGAGGGGGGTTACCCCCTCTACAGGGTCCAAAAGAAAGCGGGCCCCCGACGGGGGTTCGAGGGAAAATCCCCCGAAGGAAAAATTGCCTTGTAAATGTATATTGTAATTTCATTGTAAATATAGATTTTTCATTATAAGGTCGCAGATCTAATGGTAGAAATTATGTTAGGGTTTTTTTCCCTAGAAGGTAACCCTCTTTTATGAGGGAAATGTATTGCGGCTAAGTATGATAGTGAATATTGTATTATGAGATAGGAGACTATGAGAGAAAGAAGAGGAAGTTACAACGGGTTTATTGTAGGTTGTATCCCTTCAATTGTTGGATAATAATAAAGGAAGGACCTTACAATTTCTTTGGTGGACGTAGCCCACACTGGGTGAACCAGATATATCTGTGTCTCTATTGTATTATGTATCTTTTGTATTTTATTTCTGCATTTATTTTATTTTATTGCTCCGCGATCCTGTTTTCTAACACCAGTTACAGTTGCAACTAGTTTTCCCGATTATGCAGTTGCAACAAACCCTAACCATTGTGTTTGGAAACTTATGGAGAAGCATTTGAACCAATTCCTTAAGATCCTAGTGCACCCTAGCCTAGCGCACCTTTTGGTACCCTCATCTGGAAAAAACATAAAGTTTTAAATTTTTGGTCAAAGTCAAATTTAAAATTTGACTGGTCAAAGTCAAAGGTTGACTAGTCAAATTCAAAGTCAAAGGTTGACTTCTGGTCAAATTAATTATATGGTCAAAGTTGAAATTTTAGAGTTTCTAGCTTATTCTAATCATTGAATCTAATCTCTTCTTGTCAATATGGTATCTAGTTTTAGATTGGAAGACAAGTTAGATGATGTTACAAGACTTCAAACATATCAACTTGTATATAATATCCAAGTTATATCATCTAGAAAAACATGAGTGTGTTTGCAAGAAAAGTATTAGAGACCTTGTCCAAGCTGTAATATTGGATTCGGTGCATTCAAAGGAACAAGAACACCCTCCATAGAAGTTTAGGCTTCAGGTTCCAGGTTTAATTAAATTGTTAAGCTTCAAATTTGTGTATATCAAGGGTGATAGTTGTTACATTAAAAAATTGTGAAAGTAATCTTTGAAAGATTCTATTATTACTAGGTGCAATTAATACTCGATTGCATATGAATACTATTGATATAGATGTGTATTGTACTTGTTCACAAGTTGAACTAACATCTCCTCTAGATAGATGTTTATTGTTGTTCTCTTGTTGTTCTTGTTCTGGGCAGGTACCCTTGTGAAATATGTTTGATGAACAATCCTTGAGGAAGATTTCATAGAAGAAGTTTATAAGGATGACACAATTTTCAGATGGGAAGAAATCAGAACAGATAGAAACAAACTTAAAGAGACTCAAAGAAGTCATACTCGAAGGAAGTCAGAAATCAAAAGGAAACCATAAACGGCTTGTGACACTTTGTAGAAAACAAAGAGAGATGCAACAAACAGAAGCATGGATTCTCTCAGATGGAGGGATTTGATCACAGAATTCTAAAAGAAGAGAATGTGTATTTCTCATTCAGGAAAAAAGTCAGGATTAGGAGGGAGCTAATCCCCAATGATATGATCCATTGTAGAAGAATTTGTAAAGACTATGAAGTATCTATCAATGTTTTTCATTGGAAGTAATAGCCATGATAAGCAACATGTGTTCAATTTAACTCTAGAAAAAGTCTTCTTTGAAAAGAAGCCTTGATTATCCTTGGTTTTCCATATACAATTATGTTCCTATGGTGGAAGGTTGGAGCCTTCAGGAAAGAAGGGAATGTAATATATATAAGATTCCATTGACTCCAACATTGAAGAGAAACATGAGGAAGAACATGAAGATTCCAAGAAACAAAGAAAAGTTAGAATAACCAATTGAACTAGTTTGAACCCACTAGAAGCAGTCAAGAAGAAAGAATGGAAGGAAGTTGCGATGAAGAACAATGTATGTGAGACATTGTGAAAAAGACTTAAGAATTGATGGATACAAGGTGAGACTCAGGGCTAGAGGGTTCTATTGAGCACTCAACACACCCTAAAAAGCCTCTGTCAAATTTTTTCTTTTTTGGGTACCACTTGAGTCAATTTCCCATTACTGAGTGACTTGGTTCTTATTCATTTCTTTCTTGATTGAGTATTTCCGCATTTTTGTTTCTATTATTTCTTGAAGGATAAGTACATGTCGTATTGGGATTGGAATGCTTGTCATCATTTTTCCATTGATTGAGCTCACCAAAGGTCTACCAAGCCTTTTTTTTATGCACATGAAACACCTGTGGAAAAATGTAGCAATCCAAAGTGGTCAATTTCAGACTTAGATTGTGGGAACAGACAGGTTGAATTTCGATGGTGGAGATCCATTAGGCCAATCAGATTGATGATTTTCATGCATTTGGAGTGTCGAAATCGCGTGGGGTTTAACAACAATAATTACCCAAAGTCCCGAAGAGTTGAAGTCCCAAAGACCCAAAGAGTCGAAGTCCTGAAGACCTGAATAGCCGAAGAGTCAAAGTCCCGAACATCCGAAGAGACAAACTACCAGAGAGTTGAAGTAACGAGAGACTGCCATGTCACTTTGGGCCTGTAATACTTCGAGAGAAATTCATGCCTCACCGCCCAAAACTCCTGAAGCCCGAAGTGTCAAAGCATGTGGCACACTCATCAATCATGACACATGGCACTCATTCCAGGTCATTTGGTTGTGTCATTCACCCATTTCTGCATGACATGTGTCACCCTTCTTGTCATGACACATCAGCAGTTGTGACATCATATGAAATCAGGCTACCATGTCACTATGGGCCTGTACCACTCCGAAATATTTCCAAGCACGACATTCATAAACTCCTGAAGCTCGAAAACCCAAAGTCTCGAAGTGAATCTAGACCATTCACCGACAAGGACACATGGAGGCAGATCATTCACTTCGACAATTTTCCTCTGAAAGAATTCCAAACACAACATTCGAAACTCCCAAAACCTAAACTTTCAAAGTGAATATGGACCGTTGATCTCAAATCAACAAGAACCGTTGATCCTTGCAGCAGGTAAATATCATCGGGATCGTAGATTGTAATCGAATCGATGGCCACAATTCATTGCGGAGACGTAAAATGCTCGAACGTTAATTTTCCGAAGTGGTCCCGCAATTGGAACCATGGTATTGTTGAAAGGGTATGTGGCAGCTTCTAGGGGATTGTGGGACCAAAGGCAGTGTGGGCCAAAACCACCCTCAATAACTTCCACAATCACATCTTGACCATCCATCGACGAGGACAGGCGACAACAGATTCCCCAATTCGGATATACACCACTTCGAAGGATTGCCGGAGCAAAGAGATGAAAACTCCCGAAGAGAATCTAGACCGTCCAAAGCCAAAGGCCACGTGGAAGCAGATCCCTCACTTCAGAAGTACGACACTCCAAAGGATGGTAAGAACTATGCATTGAAAATTCTTAAGCCCAAACTCCCGAAATGATCCCGGACCATTGATCTCAAATCAACCAGCACCATTGATCTGTGCAACAGGTAAGGAAGGAATTTCACCCGAATCACATATTGTAATCAAATTGACAGCCACAATCCATTATGGGGACGTAAATTGCCCAAACGTTAATTTTCTAGAGCGGTCCCACAAATGGAACCATGGTATTATTGGAAGGGTACGTGGTAGCTTATGGGGGATTACGGGACCAAAAGAGGTTTGGACCCAAAACACCCTCGAAAACTTCCACAATCACGTGCTTATATGGCACCACATCACTATGTGACCTCCACGTTACCACATCACCTCCACTCACACATGTCACTTCCACTCCCCTCCATTTCATCTACATCCATGACGTCCACCTTCATGTGTGATTCCTTCCTATTGGACACATGCCTCCATGTCTTCCTTTTCACAACCAATTCATCATAGTGAAAGCAAGGAGAAGGGTCGGTTACAGTAGAGATGAAGTGCGCTTAGCTTACGAAAGCTCATACACAGACAGAGACTTAAGTCTCAGTCATAGGTTGGCGCAGATTGGTTCCAAAACACTTCAACAAACTCCCTCTTCCTCAAGCATAAATATTCTCATGTGGTCAGTTGTCTCCAGTGGCCTTCAAATAGCTTGCATTCATGCCATTACTCAACATAGAGCTCTGCTCTGTCACTCCGAGGCCTATTTTCTGTCGAGTCAGTTCCTCCAGCGCATGCATCATTTTTGTCTCAGAGATAGTAGTGGTTTTTAATTGATTAATTCCAGCATTTTCTTAGATTAGATATAAGAGTGGTATTATGTGTGTGATAAGAACCACTCTTGTTGATTAAGTCCAGTATCATAGTTAAATTAATAATTTGTTTTACGAACAGTTACCTAAAATTAGGTCTCAGTCCCCTAAGGATGAGAACCTCTGCAACTCTACTAAATAGGGGGTATTTGAATGTTTTGAAGGTCGATGGTTTTGGAAAAAGACCCTCATTTTTTTATTCTAAAGAACTATTTCGAAGCTACCTTGATTGAGAAGTCATGTTCAGGACCTGAGACAAAGTTGTTGTTTTCTTTTCATCAAAGGTGTGTGTGATTGGATCTGAAGAAGAATTATTTCTGATTTTATCTCATGAATGGATGTTGTAATGAGTGAGAGCCTCTGAATCTATTGATAAGTTATCTTATTCAATATTTTTATAATATCTTGTCTTTAATGATGAAAATTAAATCGTTGTGTTAGTATGTGATTGATGATTAGAGTTAAGGAAACTATTTTTCTTGCCATTGTTTATCGCATGTATGTTTTCTTCTGATAATTGTATCTTAGACAATAATTGGAACACCAGCAGGTTAATGTATAGTACTAGGCTTGTTGTAGGTGTAAGAATAATTGTCTGCATGTTTGAGCACATGGATTATCACAAGCTCAGCCTTCTCTAGTAGTTAATCTTTCCCACTTTGTTACCCAGTTGGTTTATACCAGCTTTTATCTTGTATCGGTCCCACCTATAAGAGAAAATACAAAAAAAAAACGTGTGAAATGAAGGAGGAGATTTCATTAGAAAATCATCCTATCAATCACTACGTAAATCCCATCGATTAATTGGCCAGATCGCAAGATATGGAGAACCATTCCACCATTAAACGTTGCAGATTCTAATTGGGCCTCGATGGTGGGTTTGGTTCCTACTGTTGATTTAAAGGGATTTAGGACCCCTCAACAAAACTGGCGCTAGAAGGAGGGCCTGAAAAATGAATGGTTGACAACATTTTTTACAAAATCTTTCACACATCCTGTAGATTCAAAAAATCTCACATGCATGGCTAGTCATTCCCAAGACAACCCACACACATTGAGTACTCATAAAATGAGTAACTCACCCCAGCCATAGGAAGAACATATATTCCTTGAGATACCTTATGCTCTTCTTCACGAGGAATTGAACCAATTCATAATAATAACAAGAGCTTACGCCTGACCAATCGGTGCGTTTCCCTTAGCTCTGTTACTTCCTTGAAGAAAACAAGTAAGAAGACCAGTGGTCGAGTCCCCCGACCAGGTTTTTTGTGCACACAGTAGAATACCTAATAGATTTCACCATCACCAAAATTGAACATCCTCTTAATATAATCCCCGATACACCAGCTGACAACTTCTCTGAGCCCGACGATTTTTCCGAAGAGGAAGGGTTTAACTTAGAACGCTCAGTTTCGGGATCGAATGACATGAAAGATAAAAATGATCATAATGAAGAAAATTGAAACCCACCTTAGAATAATCAGCCTTGGTTGGCCAGAGATTCTTTGGCCATCCCTGGGTGAGTACATAACCTTCCCCGACATCCAGAGAAGTTACTCCCTAAATTTGACCCTGAAACCTCGAGATTTCCTGAATACCATAACAAAAAATTCATACTATCTATTAGACTGATGAATGTCCAACATGGAGACGTAGTATGCAGTCTATTCCCATACACTTTTGAGAATTCAGCCTCCACATGGTATTTTAAATAACATGTAGGATCCATAATTAGTTGGACGAAGTTTCAAAATGATTTTCTAGATAAATTTGTAGAAGAAACCACTACAAGAGATTTGATGGCCGAATTGTTCGTCGCCACCATGAGTTCAAAGGAGAAGGTTAAAGACTTCAATCAAATATTCACCACTATCTTAAACAAATTTCAACCCGAAGCTAAACCTACTCAAGAGTTGCAAATCGAAGTATATGTTAATTCTCTCCCAACTCCTATTTCCATGTTTGTAAAGAGGGTTTCCAAAGCAACCTTAGCTGAGAATTTTGAAGAAGCCAAAACAATAGAATTTCAAATGAAGGGATGTAAAGAAGGCCAGGTCTCACTAATTAAGAAGGATGTTCAACCTCCTCCCAAGAGAGGACTCATGTTGATTGGAGCCCCAGGAAAAAAAATAGAACAAGGTTCCGAAAAAGGAAGTGGACACATAGAAGACCTATAACGTATGGTTAAGAAACTGTCAAACGAAATCATAGACATGAAAATAAGTGCAGGGGAAGGAAACCAAGGCCAGAGGCCCTATAAACCCTTTTTTTAAATAAATCCACCTTTCAAAGAAATTGAACCCCCCCCCCCCAGCCAACTTGAACATCGATCTGGGAAATTTAGCATCTGACTCTTTTTGTACTCATCACCAAGAAAAACACTCTGAAAGAGACTGCCCACAATGGGTGCATGCCATGAATTTGATGGCCTACCAGTTTCTAGATGAGGTTTCCCTAACTGAACAATCAAGCGTCTCAGTTATGAATATTGTTGATCGGGAAGAAGTTGATCCACCATAAGAAACAACCATGTTAATATGGGACCCTGACCTACCAATGCCTTCTGATGACCTATTTGAAGTTCAAGAACCACCTGCAAAAGTCTTGGCTATGAAAACACGAAGTAGGGGTCACCCTGTCTCAAACGACCTTAATACGGCCCAAACTTCGGGGGGGGAACCAGATCCCGATCACTCGAAAGAACCTTTTATTCCCTGAAGAAATCCTATAAACATCCATACGTGAGAATCACCCAAGCTAGACTACAACAAGTGGAAGACTTGAAAATTTTGAAGGCAAACATATTGGTCATGGACATGTGTAGAATCCCTCAACAAAAGGACTTTCTGTTACAAGCATTGAAATCAGTAGAAAATGCTATAACAAGAATTGACCAAGGGGAAAATCTATCCCCCTCAGATCTAAGGAATAAACCAACTGTGAATGCATGCTCTGAAGATAAGAAGGGAAAACCTTTGGTCCCACCATTCCTTTTGACATTTGAAGTCTTCAACAAAAACCTACATAACTATTTGGTTGAATCAAGAGCATCCTCTAATGTTATGACATTGTCTATATGTAAGAAACTAAACACAATCCCTCTCAAAAGTGACAAACATGTGATACAACTAGACATAACCTAGGTGAAGGTTATGGGAGAGCTCAAAGATGTAATGATCACAATAGTGACACACCCTAAATTTGTGCAAGTAATTGACATCATTGTAGTAGATATCCCATAAGCTTATGGATTGTTATTGAGTCAATATTGGTCTGAGAATTTAAATGGATACTTTAGTACAGGTTGGGATCACCTTTGGTTTCCATTAAAGGAACAAATGAATATGACCAGAATTGATAGGGAAAGATATCTAAAACACATGGTCACCGACCTGGAAACCCTTAACGAGCCCTCATTGACATATTTTCCCGTGCTAGGCAATTATTCCTATGAATCTGAGTTTGGAAATGCCCCCCCCCCCCCCCCCCCCCCCCTCGTCTGATGCCCCTCTTAATCAAAACTCTGAAATGATTTTTCAAGAAAACTTTTCGACAACGACAAAGGAACCCCTCTTCTATCAAGTACCTACGTTAGAAATCACAGAACAAATAGGAGGAAAAGAGGAAAGTGGTAGGAAAAGGGAAACTGATAACTTTTTCTCACCGATTTGGACCTTATACTTTGATGGATATAAATCACAAGAAGGTTCGGGGGCAGGGTGCATCCTCATTGATCCAAAAAGTAAACAAAATTTCTTTTCATGTAGACTAGAATTTGAATGTACAAACAACATCGTTGAGTATGAAGTTCTAGTACAAGGGATAAAGAAGGCCATAGACTTAAATGTTAAAGAATTAAAGTTTTTCAAATATTCTAAAATCATCGTTAGACAAGTAAGGAACACTATACATTGCAACTCTCCCCACCTAAGGAATTACCAACAGGAAGTGCACACATTAATAGAACATTTTGAAGCCTTTAACATTACATCGATCCCCAGAACAAAGAACACTCTTGCCGATTCTATGGACACCGCTTCCTCAAGACTATCACCTCTAGAAGACTATGAAGCCTCTCAGTTTACTCTGGAGCTACTCTACAAACCATCGGTGCACAATAATATTTCTAATTGAAAGGTCTTTGAAGGAGATGAACAAATCATAAACTTTTTGACCAATCAAGATAATTTTAAAGACTTGGCTATTGAAGATGAAGTATTTCAGGATAAATTAGCAGAGAATGGTCCTCATAAATATCAACCGATAGACAAATCAAATTCGCACTTGATACCGAAAGGGGTATCCAATTTAGAAAATATTTTTTACTTAAGGGAAAGATTCAAGGGGTCAACAAACATGAAAATAGGGAGCTCTTGTCCCATGCACGAAACTATAAATCTAGGAACCCTGGAAAGCCCCAAGAATATAAATCTCAGCAAGATGGTATCTGTAACACCCTGTTTCCCCCAGTCTGTAAAAATAACTATATTGGCCAAGAACCATGGCAAACTCAAAGATGTGAATGTTTGATTTGAAAGACCTTTGTATAAAAGTTTGTTGAATGTAAATTATGTTATGAATATGTGTTGCATGACTGTTGGGAGGGGGATGTGCTAAAAGAGACCACAATGGCTAATGAGATGTGGTGGAAGGGACCTAGAATGGTTGCGTTAACTTCCACTGAGCCAGTACCGTACTGGTTTTTACTTGCTCAAATACCAAAGAAACTTTCTGACCCTGGAATGGATTTCCCATTAGATTGGTAGGTGGGGAGGCTCCTCAAGAGTTAATGAGGGGATGGGGGTGAACCGTCCATATGTAACAGCTCCCAGACCTTACCACGGATGGGGAAATTCGTGCCACATGCAATCTTGCAGAGAAAGGAAAAAGAAGAAGTGTGGTAAAGGAGAGAGGAGAACACGCGCGACGAGGATCGCAGAAGAGAAATGGAGAAAACTATGGAAACACAAGGAGTTCTGAATAGAGGAGAAGGAGAGTAACCTTCATCCTTGACTTCCATTGAGCTGAAAGTAGGAGACTGAATCTCAAGCATCATGGTCTAGCTCAGGGGTGGCTAGTGGTAAATCCGTTTGGAGTCACTAAGCCTACGGTTGGGTGGAAACGAGCACCCCTCTTAGCAGTCGCGTCACACCCGGTGTTTCTGATAAGTGTTTATATCTTATATCTTGAATTGAATATCCTAGACATGTGCTCATGTTTATACGCTCATAAATGGTTTCTGTATTGAAGTGTTTGCCTTGTGTTTTGATCGGAAATAATGGGTGCATGCTTATACTCATATGACCATAATTGGTTTATGTATAGAATGAATAAGTTCAGAATACAAGTCCATTCACTTGAGATTTGTTCCATCTACTTGACTGGCACTATGTCCTAGTTTGATTTCCTAAAGGCACCTCCTTCAAGAAAGTTCCCTCGCATTCTAGAGCCAAAGTGATTTCCTTGAAAAGACTATCGTTTTAGTAAACCCACGAGTTTACTTTACCCCTAACACAGAGTTCATATCTCAGTGAATTAGGAAGGCTTTTCAATCAGGTCACCAAGCCTAGGGATAATTACCAAAGAACCCGTTGAAGGATCATGTGATCTGAGTCTGGAAACCTTGTACAAGAGAGAGTAGTTCTCTTAGGTTTTCAGCGTTTCGGCATTTTGACACCCAGGAAACCAAAGGGTAAGACTCGTCATTTTTGCAAGTCGTGAAATACCGGTACCCGAAACCCCGACGTGCTCTATGGATGAGCCAGTTTAGAGTGAATAGGTTTCGATGTTTCGGCACCCAGGAAACCAAAGAGTAAGACCCCTCATTTTCGCAAGTCGTGAAATCCCAGTACCCGAAACCCTGACGTGCTCTGTGGATGAGCCAGTTTAGCGAGAATAGGTTTCAGCACCTGGGAAACCATAGGGTAAGACCCCTCGTTTTCACAAGTCGCGAAATCCCAGTACCCAAAACCCCGACGCGCTCTATGGATGAGTTGGTTTAGCGTGAATAGGTTTCAGAGTTTCGGCATTGGGGAAACCAAAGGGTAAGACCCCTCATTTTCACAAGTCATGAAATCTCTGTACCCGAAACCCTGACGCGCTCTATGGATGATCTGGTTTAGCGTGAATAGGTTTCGGCGTTTCAGCACCCTGGAAACCAAAGGGTAAAACCCCTCATTTTCGCAAGTTGTGAAATCCCAGTACCCTAAACCCCGATGCACTCTGTGGATGAGTCGATTTAGCGTGAATAGGTTTCGGTGTTTCGGCACCCGAGAAACCAAAGTGTAAGACCCCTCATTTTCGCAAGTCGTGAAATCCCGATACCCGAAACCCTGATGCGCTCTATGGATGAGTTGGTTTAGCGTGAATAGGTTTCGTTGTTTCGGCACCCGAGAAACCAAAGCGTAAGACCCCTTATTTTTGCAAGTCGTGAAATCCCGGTACCCGAAACCCCGACGCGCTTTGGGGATGAGCCCTAGGTCACAAGGCAGAGTCATGTGGTAGAAGGAGGAGGTAGGTACTAGCAGTTAATCAAGGGTCAAAACTCGGGAGTCGACATTTTGGGTCCTGAAAGAATCTGGACCGTCCATTTGTAGGGGACACGTGGCGAAGGTCTAAATCCATCGAGGTTCTAGACATCGGAGGAATAGGAGTGAAGACCCCGCCAGAAATCCTAAAAGATAGAATGTCAGGATTTAATCTAGGCCATTGATCAAGCCGACGATCTGGATCGTAGATCGGGATGACACCGGGCTTTCGAGTCCCAGGGATTAAAAAGAGAAGGGAGAAACGCTTGCATCGCGATTCCCCGAATTGCGAAACCCCAAAATTATTTAGAGGATTAGCACTAGGTCATAGGATCGGTCGTATGACAAACGACCCAAGGGAGGAGCTAAGGATCTGTTAGACCCTTTTGGGTTTCGACATTTTGAAAGACAAAGAATAGGGGAACGCTTGCACAACGATTCCTCGAATCGTGAAAGTCGGAAGCACCTTTTTGGTAAGGCCTGTGGTCATAGCCAACAATCACATGGGGGAGGATAAGGGAAGGGAGGGTCTGTGCTAGGCCCCATAGAAGTTCAGGGATTTTGTCCCTCAAAGAAAAGACAAAAAAAAAAAAAAAAAAAATCTTAGTTGTCGTAGTGGGTGTGTGACAAATTGGTATGAGAGCATGGTTACATCACTTGGCCTGCTTGGGCTCATGAATGAGTTGCGCAGAAATTCCATTTGAAGTACTCTTAAAAGGTACTCTTAAAAGGAGTAACCCTCTACCTTAACCCCCTTTATCAAAAGCTGAAGTTAAGAATGAAAATTTCCTATTGTCTGTATGCATTTGAAAAACATGAATTATGCGCTGAATGTGAATGAAAATAATGTTGACTAAGAAGTGTTTTTCTTGCACAACAAGCGGACGATCAACCGCAAGAAACTGTAGATGCATAGAATGGTGACACACCACAAAGTGGGGGATGGCTCCCACAATAGAGATGAAGAGTCTGATGAAAGGAGAGTTGTAGAGACCCCTCCAAATCTAGTTGAGACTGTGAGAAGCCTCATGTTCGAACTACAGAGCTGCAAGGCTGACAATGAGAGGTTGCTAAAAGAGAAAGAGAAGCAAATGGAAATTAATGAAGTCTTGTTGCAGAGCTTATCCGACATACAAAGACAATTGCAGCATGGACCTGACACCAGTCACACAAACCAACGATAGACAAAGAGAAGTCGAAGCCCACCTAGGATACAGAAACATGGTCCTTTAAGTGGCCACACTGGGAGGAGCACTTCGAGAAATGTCCACCCCAGAGATAAGGGACAAGTGTTGGATGATTCCTTTGGAAAGGAAACTGGCGACTCGGAGGGATATTCTAGTAGCATAACTAGTTCTTATTCCCGAAGAAAATGGAAGAAGCGAAATCATTCCAAAAATCATAATCTCAAAGAATTCAAGAAGGCCAAACCACCCTCTTTCGATGATGAAATAAAGAAGGGAGAGGAAGCGGAGGCCTGGCTACTTGGACTAAAGAAGTAATTCAGAGTCCATGAATTCTCAAAATACTTGAAGGCCTGAGTAGTCGCTTTCAACCTGAATGGGAAGGCTTCCATTTGGTGGGAAGACCTTAAGAACGTAAAAGGGATTCACGAACAGGACCTATCTTGGGAACAATTTGAGAAATACTTCAGGAAGAAGTATCTGTCAGAAAAGTATTTCAACGAAAAGACTAAAGAATTCTATGAACTCAAGATGGGACAACACACCATAGAGGAATATGTCAGCAGATTCCTCGAGTTGCTGAGGTGCGTACCCTATATAAGAGCAGAAAAGGAAAAGGTGCAACGATTCATCAGTGGACTACCTAAGGACTATCAAAACAAGATTGAGTTTGACGAGCCAAATACCCTAGAAGACACTATCTGAAAGGCAAGATATTGTTATGAACAGCTGGGGCATCGGACAGAACCTCGTGAAGGCTAGAAGCAGAAGAATAGTTTGGGATTCCAGAAAAAGGGGTTTAAATCCCCAAGATTTAAAAACTATAAAAAGGACTCAAGGATGAGCTTCCCAGCCCAAAGTGTACACCAACAGAATTTCCCCTCCCTGAGTGGAAATAAACCTTTTGGATCTACCCCAGGAAAGATGGATAACCCGAAGAAAGAACCCTTGAAATGTTGGGTTGTGGAGAAGAACATCTACTGAGGGACTGCCCGCACTGACAATAGAACAGTCAGACAATTTACAACATTCGAGAAGCTACCACCATCAATGACGTGGCTAGGAGTATGCCACAAATTTATGCAGCCATGGATAATAAACAAGTTGACCACCAAGCTTCAATGGTGGAGATGGAAGGTATGATCACCAACCATCTAGTGTCTATTCTAATTGACCCTGGTTCAAATTTGAGTTATATAGCTCCTAAGGTTGTTGATAAGTGTAAATTACAACCACATAAACACGCCAAGCCATGGTTGGTACAGTTAGCCACTGTCACCAAAAGAAAAGTAGTAGAGGTCATACCATCTTGCCAATTCACTATGGGTGAATTCCCCACCCAAGCAACCCTTAACATACTACCCCTAGGATCGTATGACCTATTGATTGGTATGGACTGGCTAGCCACATATAAATCCAAACTGGACTGTTACCATAAAACCTTAGAATGTGTAAGTGAAGAAGGAAGAAGGATAACCCTTCAAGGGATCCAAAAACTTGTCTCGGTGAGACGAATATCATCCCTTCAAATGAGAAAGTATTGCAGAAAGGGATGTCCACTATATGCAATACAGGTGTTGGAATCAATTGAAGATGACAAACCAAGCCTTGAAGACCACCCCACACTAAGATAATATAGAGATTTGTTTCCGTAAGATGTATCGGGTTTACCCCCGAGAAGGGACATTAACTTCTCGATAGAACTTGCACCAGGAGCGATGCCAGTGTCTAGGACACCCTACAGGATGAGCACACTCGAGCTAGTTGAGCTTAAATTACAACTAAAATAAATGATGGACAGAGGCTATATCCAGCCCAGTGTGTCTCCATGGGGAGCACCAATCCTATTTTTGAAAAAGAAAGACGATACCCTTCGATTGTGCATAGATTATAGACAACTCAATAAGGTAGCCATAAAGAACAAGTACCCCTTACCCAGGATCGATGACCTGTTCAATCAATTGGGAGGTGCTTCCATCTTCTCAAAGATTGACTTGAGATCTGGATACCATCAAGTCTGGATCAAGGGTGAAGACATCCACAAAACTACCTTCAGGACGAGATATGGTCACTATGAGTTTGTGGTAGTACCATTTGGATTGACCAATGCCCCTGCCACTTTTATATGCTTGATGAACAATGTGCTCAGCAAATTCCTAGACAAATTTGTACTGGTTTTTATTGACGATATATTAATTTACTCCAAGAATAGAGAGGAACATGAGGAACATCTTAAACTTGTGCTTCAAGTGCTAAGAGAACATCAGCTCTATGCCAAATTTAGCAAGTGTGACTTTTTCTAGAAGCAAATACATTACTTGGGCCATGTCATATCTGAAGAGGGAGTAGAAGTAGATCCTGACAAGATCAGGTCTATCATGGAATGGCCTACCCAAAGGACGTTTCAGATATCAGATCCTTTATGGGCTTAGCAGGATACTATAGGAGATTTATAAAAGGATTCTCCAAGATTGGTTTCCCAATCACTGCCCTCCAGAAGAAGGGAGCTAAATTCACGTGGACACAAGAATGTGAAGAAATATTTCAATCCCTGAAACACCTTCTAACCCATGCACCCGTACTGAATATCGTTGATCCAAAAAACGACTTCCTTATGTGCACAGATGCCTGTAAGAAAGGGCTCAGAGGATTCCTTATGCAAGGAGGAAGTGTAGTCTGCTATGAATCCAAAAAATTGAATGAGAACGAAGTCAACTATGTGACCCATGATCTAGAGTTGGCCGCCATAGTGCAAACCTTAAAAATGTGGAGACATTACCTCTTGGGAAGGAAATTTGTACTTATGATAGACCACTATGGATTGCGATATCTGTTTGACCAACCAAATCTCAATGCCAAACAAGCTAGGTGGATGGCCCTCCTTAGTGAGTTTTATTTTGAAATCAAACATGTTAAAGGAAAGCAAAATAAGGTGGTCGGTTCCCTTAGGAGAAGTATGAAAACAATTCACCTGGCGGTGGTGAGAACCTGCGAGATGAATGTCAAAGAAAGAGTCAGGAATGCACAAGAAACAGACACATTCTTCCAGACCGTGACCTCGTACCTAGAGCAAGAACCCACAGGAATAAAGTATGAAGGCTACCAGATGATAGATGGAGGTATGCTAACTTACAGAAATAGATTGTATATTCTATATTGTGATGACTTGAAGAGGTTCATAATGGATGAACTACATAAAATACCATATACTGGTCACTTGGGATATCAGAAGATGATCAGGGCCACTAGGAAACAATTCTATTGGCATGGGCTAAAGAAAGAAATAGCTAACTATTTAGCTAAGTTCCTAGAATGCCAACAGGTTAAAGAAGAACACTAACACCCAGCAGGATTATTACAACCTCTACCAATCCCAGAATGGAAATGGGAAACCATTTCCATGGACTTCATCATCGAATTACCAACAACGATCAAATAGAATGACACCATCATGGTAGTGGTGGATAAATTGAGCAAGTCCACCCATTTTATCCCCGTCAAATTGACTTGCAAGGCAATAGATATCGCCAGCATATTCATGAAGGAAATATTCCAACTACATGGTATGCCTAAAAATATCGTGTCTGATAGAGACACGAAATTTACTTCCAACTTTTGGAAATCCTTGATGGCTGGTATAGAGACCAAATTATTGTTTAGCACAGCCTATCATCCTCAAACCAATGGACAGATGGAAAGAGTGAACCAAATATTAGAAGACATGCTAAGAATGCATGTAATGCATCAACCTAAAAAGTGCAAAGGTTACCTGCCACTGGTGGAATTTGCCTACAAAAACGGTTACCAAGAATCCCTGAAGACGAGTCCTTTCGAAGTCCTTTATGGTAGACCGTGCAACACTCCAGTTAGTTGGAGTAACCCAGTAAATAGAATTACTATTGGAATCGACATGTTGAAAGAAATGGAACAACAAGTGATTCAGATTAAACAAAACCTAAAGGTCGCTCAGAACAGATAGAAAAGTTACGTCTATCGAAAGAGAACTCCAAGATAATTCAAGATGGGAGACCACGTATATGTCATAGTTAGGCCCGGGAAGAGTTCCCTAAGGATGGGGCCTTTTTCCAAGTTGGCACCTCGGTATTGTGGACCCTTTGAAGTTCTATATAGAGTGGGACCTATAGCCTATAGGCTAGCACTTCCTCCCACCGTAAAAGCACATAATGTTTTCCATGTTTCATTATTGAAGAAATATGTACACGATTCTAATCATATAATTGACTGGTCTGTGATCCAGGTGGAACTGGAGGGAGAATTCCTACCAGAACCTCAATGCATACTAGACAGAAAGGAAACCCCACTCAGGAACCGAACCATTTCACAGGTCAAGGTGCAGTGGAAACATTTTGACCCAGATGAGGCTACAAGGGAAATGGAAGATGCCAAGAAACTGACATATCTGATTTTGTTTACTTCTGTACATACACGTCATATTGATAGATAGAACATCGAGGAAAATTTTCCTTTAAGGGGGAAGGAATTGTAACACATTGTTTTCCCCAGTCTGTAAAAATAACTATATTGGCCAAGAACCATGGCAAACTCAAAGATGTGAATGTTTGATTTGACGGACCTTTGTATAAAAGGTCGATGTATAAAAGGTCGATGAATGTAAATTATGTCATGAATATGTGTTGCATGACTGTTGGGAGGGGGATGTGCTAAAAGAGACCATGATGTCTAATGAGAGGTGGTGGAAGGGACCTGGAATGGTTTTGTTAACTTCCACCGAGCCAGTACCGTACTGGTTTTTACTTGCTCAAAGACCAAAGTAACTCTCTGACCCTGGAATGGATTTCCCATCATATTGGTAGGTGGGGAGGCTCCTCAAGAGTTAATGAGGGGATGGGGGTGAACCTCCCATCCATAACAGCTCCCAGACCTGACCACGAATGAGGAAATTCGTGCCACATGCAATCTTGCAAAGAAAGGAAAGAGAGGAAGTGTGGTAAGGGAGAGAGGAGAACACGCGCGAGCGGGGTCGTGGAAGAGAACTGGAGAAAAGTTTGGAAACACAGGGAATTCTGAATAGAGGAGAAGGAGAGTAACTTTCATCCTTGACTTACGTTGAGCTGGAAGTAGGAGACTGAATCCCAGGCATTGTGGTCTAGCTCGGGGGTGGCTAGTGGTAAATCCGTTTGGAGTCACTAAGCCTACGGTTGGGTGGAAATGAGCACCCCTCTCAACGGTCGCGTCACACCTGGTGTTTATGATAAGTGTTTGTATCTTGTATATTGAATTGAATATCCTGGACACGTGCTCATGTTTATACGCCCATAAATGGTTTATGTATTGAAGTGTTTGACTTGTATTTTGATCAGAAATAATGGATGCATGCTTATACTCATATGACCATAATCGGTTTATGTATAAAATGAATAAGTTCATAATATGAGCCCGTTCCCTTGAGATTTGTTCCATCTACTTGACTCGCGCTATGTCCTAGTTTGACTTCCCGAAGGCACCTCCTTTTGGGAATTTCCCTCGCATTCCAGAGCCGGAGT
Organism: Picea engelmannii; assembly: GCA_009831015.1. NCBI lineage: Eukaryota > Viridiplantae > Streptophyta > Pinopsida > Pinales > Pinaceae > Picea > Picea engelmannii. Next base: position 116,262 of record ML781480.1, on the reverse strand, counting down.
GAGTTCCTTGAAAAGACTACCATTTTAGTAAACCCATGAGTTTACTTTACCCCTGACACAGAGTTCATAGCTCGGTGAATTAGGAAATTTTTTTAGTCAGGTCACCAAGCCTAGGGATAATTACCCAAGAACCCGCTGAAGTATCATGTGATCTGAGTCTGGAAACCTTGTACAAGAGAGAGTATTTCTCTTAGGTTTTCGGCGTTTCGGCATTTAGGCACCTAGGAAACCAAAGGGTAAGACCCCTCGTTTTCACAAGTCGCAAAATCCCGGTACCCGAAACCCTGACGTGCTCTGTGGATGAGTCGGTTTAGCGTGAATAGGTTTCGTTGTTTCGGCACCCGGGAAACCAAAGGGTAAGACCCCTTGCTTTTGCAAGTCGCAAAATCCCGATATCTGAAACCCCAATGCGCTTTATGGATGAGCCGGTTTAGCTTGAATAGGTTTCAGCATTTCAGCACCCAGGAAACCAAAGGGTAAGACCCCTCATTTTTGTAAGTCACGAAATCCCGGTACCTAAAACCCTGACATGCTCTGTGGATGAGCCGGTTTAGCGTGAATAGGTTTCAACGTTTCAGCACAGGGGAAACCAAAGGGTAAGACCCCTCATTTTCGCAATTCGTAAAATCCCGGTACCTGAAACCCCGACGTGCTCTGTGGATGAGTCGGTTTAGCGTGAATAGGTTTCGGCATTTCGTCACCCAGGAAACCAAAGGGTAAAACCCCTCATTTTCGCAAGTCGTTAAATCCCAGTACTCGAAACCTTGACGCGCTCTGTGGATGAGTCGGTTTAGCGTGAATAGGTTTCGGTGTTTCAGCACCCAAGAAATGAAAGGGTAAGACCCCTCATTTTCACAAGTCATGAAATCCCGGTACCCAAAACCCCGATGCGCTCTGTGGATGAGCTGGTTTAGCGTGAATAGGTTTCGTTGTTTCGACAGCCGGGAAACCAAAGGGTAAGACCCCTCATTTTTGCATGTCGCAAAATCTCGGTACCCGAAACCCCAATGCACATTAGGGATGATCCCTAGGTCACAGGGAAAAGTCATGTGGTAGAAGGAGGAGGTAGGTGCTAGCAGTTAATCAAGGGTCAAAACTCGGGAGTCGACATTTCAGGTCCCAAAAGAATCTGGACCGTCCATTTGTAGGGGACGTGTGGCGAAGGTCTAAAGCCACTGGGGTTCTGGACATCAGAGGAATAGGAGTGAAGACCCCGCCAGAAATCCTAAAAGATAGAATGTCGAGATTTAATCTGGGTCGTTGATCAAGCCGACGATATGGACCATAGATCCAGATGACACCAAGATTTCGAGTCCCTAGGATTAAAAAGGGAAGGGACGAACACTTGAATCACGATTCCCTGAATCGCGAAACCCCGAAAGTATTTAGAGGATTACCACTAGGTCATAGGATTGGTCGTATGAAAAATGACCCAAGGGAGGAGCTAAGGATCCGTTAGACCCTTTCGGGTTTCAGCATTTCGAAAGACAGAGAACAGGGGAACGCTTGCACTGCGATTCCCCAAATTGCGAAAGTTGGAAGCACCTATTTGGTAAGTCCTGTGGTCATAGCCAATGATCACATGGGGGAGGATAAGGGAAGGGAGGGTCTGTGCTAGGCCCCATAGAAGTTCGGGGATTCTGTCCCTCAAAGAAAAGACAAAAAAAAAATCTTAGTTGTCGTAGTGGGTGTGTGACAGTATCTAAAGAGGAAAGGAAGGCCTATCTCAAAATTTTCAGACAATATCAAGATATTTTTTGTTGGTCCTACTGATATCTCCTACTGATATCTAAAAACTTACGATACTCATATCATTCAACACACTATCCCATTAAAACCTGAAGTGAAACCCTTCCAACAGAAGCTCCAGAAGTACCAAAGTCTATTGGTAGCAAATTTGGTTCCCGTGAGGAAAAATTCTGGGGAGATCCGCCTATTCATAGATTTCAGAAACCTCAAAATATCTTCAGTAAAGAAAAAAATACCCAGTCCCACCAATGGATCAACTCTTGCAGACCGTGTCGGGCTCTGATATTTTCTCCCCGCTGGATGATTTTTCAAGTTACAACCAAGTCCTAGTTTCAGAGGAAGACCGTTTGAAAACTACCTTCTGAACCAAGTGGGGAACCTTCTCTTATAAACGTATGCCCTTTGGGTTGATCAATGCAAGGGAAACCTTCCAGAGGGCCATGGACAACATTTAGAGGAATAATCAACAAATGTGTAGTAGTCTATTTGGATGGCGTGACTATGTATTCAAAGAACAAAGAAGATCACATCCAACATTTAACCCAGATTTTTGAAAGGTGTAGGAAATACGGTATATCCTTAAACCCTAAGAAAACTATTTTTGGTGTCAAGGAAGGTAAGTTTTTAGGACACATTATATCTCAAGAAGGAATTCACATAGACCCAGAATGGATTAGGGTTATAGCTCAACTTCCATTACCCCACAACAAAAAGGTTATGCAATCATTCTTTGGGAAAATCAATTTTGTGAGGAAATTCACCCACAATTTCACTGAAACGATCAAACCCTTACAAAAAATGATACGTAAAAATGTTGAATTTAAGTGGGATGATGAACAGAAATGTTCTTTCAGCGATATTAAGACTGCAATATCCCAAGCCCCGATGTTGTGAAGAACCGATTTTAGCAAATATTTCTTCCTCTATACTTTTTCCTCCGACCAATCGTTAGCTACAGTACTGAATCAGAAGGATGATGACAACAACGAGGCCCCGGTATCATTTATGAGCACTAATCTCCAAGGGGGCGAACTAAATTACCCTGCTATAGACAAGAAACTTATGCATTATACAAGGAAGTGAAACACTTCAGATCTTACATCCTAAAGAATCATACCAAATTCATAGTGCCTCACCCTGCAGTATGATCCCTAGTCACTCAATAGGAGATGGGGGAAAGAAGAGTAAAGTGGATGGCGGTAGTCCAAGAATTTGATCTAGATATAAAACCTGGTAAACTAGTTAAGGGACAAGGGTTATGCAAATTGACAGTTGAATCCCAGGACCAGGTAGATAAAGATCACAGATGGGAGAATGAATTGTCCTTATGGTGTGGTGAAGCCTCATACATCTCCCCAAGGAAAGATTCTTGGTACGAGAAGCTAACTTATCTCCTGCATCATGGAACTTGCCCATAAAACTTAAATCCTAGGGAAAGGAGAGCCCTCGGGTTAAAATCAACACAATATTTCCTCATAAATTCGGTTCTCTTCCATGTTAATTATGATGGGGTAATTTTAATATATCTCGAACGTGAAGATGCAGACAAAGTTCTGAAGGAGCTCCATGATGGTCCTGCAGGTGGACACTTTGCAGGAAACACCATTGCTCATAAGATACTAAGAGTTGGCTATTATTGGCCTAATATGTTCAAGGACACTCAGAAATACGCTAGGAACTGTAAGACGTGTCAAATAAGAGTGGGGAGGGAAAAGAGAGCAGTTGTCCCGCTCCAACCTGTGGTCGTCTCCAGACCATTCGAGTAATGGGGATTAGATATCATAGGAGAAATTACATCGAGTTCCTCAAAACAGTATAGATACATACTAACTGCCACAGACTATTTCACGAAATGGGCAAAGGCCATCCCTCTGACTCATGTGAACGAAGAGGTGGTGATCCAATTCATGGAGAAACAACTGATCACTAGGTTCAGGATGCCTTTCGTCCTTATTTTTGACAATGCAACTTACTTTTCTTCCACCTTATTAATAGATTTTTCTCTAGACAAAGGAGTCATAATAAGATACTCTGCAAACTATTATCCATAGGGGAGCGAAGTGGCATAATCAACCAATAAGAACCTAGTGAGGATATTAAAGAAAACAGTTGCATACAACCAGAGGAATTGACACAGTTCACTCCATAATTCCTTATGGGCTGATAATGAAACACCCAAGGAAGCCATAGGAAATTCCCCATACTTTCTAGTATATGGACAGGCAATTATCCTCCCAAATGGGCTATATCTTCCATCTCTTCAACTTATTCAGGATTCTAGAGGACAGCCCTCATCAGTCATACAACAAAGAATTGATACCCTCCTCATGCTGGAAGAAGAAAGGGAGAAAGCAAAATCAAAGTTCATAGCTCATTAGCATATAGTTAAAAGGTGGTTTGATAAGCATAAGGCTAAAGAGAAGAATTTTCAAGTGGGAGACTTAGTCCTAAAATGGGACAGAGAAAATGAACCGAAAGGAAAACATTCTAAGTTTCAAAATCTATGGCTCGAGCCTTTCCAGGTAGCCGAGAAATTTGGAGTAGGAATGTATCGATTGCAGAATCTAAGGGGGGAACCTGACACCCTCTCGGTGAATGGCCAAACCCTAAAACAATATTTTCATTAAAAAAAAAATGTTGTTTGTATTTTCACGATATTTTGTTTCGACTACGGAATGCATTCTTGTTTTTGTTTATTGCTATAGTGCTTTTGGGATTTTGAAGACTGTGTTTAGAAAGACAGCGGTTGACCTCAATTCATGCGATATGATGAATTTTTGTCCTGATTCATCACTCACATACAACACAAGAAGCGTTGGGAGACCTGCAGCTTTTTTAAAGGGTGTTCTATCTAACCTGCAGGTGAAGAACCTAGGGAAATAGCGAAGTGTCTGCTTGGTGGTCTGGTAAAACCTTAAGGGAAATATGGTAAACTGGAAAGGACTGCGTATACCTCAAAGATAGAGCTAGCAAAAAATTCACCTTAACCATCTCATTTTGAAAATAACAGACGTCCTCCTCTCCCACTCGCTTAGGGAATTCTATTGAAATAAAATCAACCATATCAAATGAGTGCACAGTAGGAGAGGGTATGCAAATAACTTCGTCGGGGCTATGGATGCTTGTGGGCAGCGGAGCAAGGTCTGTGATGTCGGGTGACTCTGTTGGGGCTATGGATGCTCGCTGGCAGTGGATAAATACAATAGCAAGTGAATAAGGATAACTAAAGGGCTTGGGGCCAGTGAATGCTTTGCTCGAATCTTTTCAAAAGGGGTGGTATTCAGGCTTATAATAAATGAAGGTGGAATAAAGCTTGAAAAAACCCCACAGGTAGGCCCGGATGCATCAACTGGGGAATTTCAAATGAAAGGATAAAAGAGGCTCTTATAAAAACCAATTAAGTTCTTAACCATCTTTTTCATCACTTGATCCCAAGGTAGGAACAAAGATTTTTCTTTCACCTAGTAAGTCGCCATTTGTTGAGCACTCAACACACCCTAAAAATCCTCTGTCAATTTTTTTATTTTTTGGGTACCACTTGAGTCAATTTCCCATTATTGAGTGACTTGGTTCTTATTTGTTTCTTGCTTGATTGAGTCTTTGCGCATTTTTATTTCTATTGTTTCTTGAAGGATAAGTACATGTCGTATTTGGTTCAGAATGCTTGTCATCATTTTTCCATTGATTGAGCTCACTGTAGGTCGAGCAAGCCCTTTTTGTACGCACAGGAAATGCCTGTGGACAAACGCAACAATCCAGAGTGGTCAATTTTGGACTCAGATTGTGGGAATAGATAGGTTGACTTTTGACAGTGGAGATCCATCAGGCTAATAAGATCAACGGTTTTTGTGCATTCGAAGTGTCGAAATCGCATGGGGTTTAACAACAAGAATTACCCGAAGTCCCAAAGAGTTGAAGTCCCGAAGACCCGATGAGCTGAACAGTCGAAGTCCCAAAGACCCGAAGTCCCGAAGACCCAATGATCCAAACTGTAGAAGAGTTGAAGTAACAAGATACTGCCACGTCACTTCAAACCGGTACTACTTCGGGAGAACTTCATGCCTCACAGTCCAAAACTCCCGAAGCCCTAAGTGCCAAAGCACATGGCACACTCATCAGTCAAGACACATGGCACTCATTCTAGGTCATTTGATTTTTTCATTTGCCCATTTCCATGTGACACATGTCACCCTTCTTATCATGACACATCAACAACCATGACATCATATGACATCACGACACCACGTCACTCTGGGCCCGTACCACTACGGGATATTTCCAAGCACGACATTCATAAACTCCTAAATCTCAAACACTTGAAGTCTCGAAGTGAATCTGGACCATTCATCAACAAGGACATGTGGAGGCAGTTCATTCACTTCGACGATTTTCCTCTGGGAGAATTCCAAGAACAACATTCGAAACCCCAGAAACCCAAACTTTCGAAGTGAATCTGGACCGTTGATCTCAAATCAACAAGGATCGTTGATCTCAAATCAACAAGAACCATTGATCCTTGCAGCGGGTAAATATCACTCGGATCATAGATTGTAATCAAATCGATGGCCACAATTCATTGTGGGGACGTAAACTCCTCGAACATTAATTTTTTGAAGCGGTCCTGCAATTGGAACCATGGTATTGTTGAAAGGGTATGTGGCAGCTTCTAGGGGATTACGGGCACAAAGGCAGTGTGGGCCCAAACTACCCTTGAAAACTTTCGCAATCACATCTTGACCATCCATCGACGAGGACACGCGGCAGAAGATTCCCCACTTCAAATATACGCCACTTAGGAGGATTGCCCGAGCAAAGAGATGAAAACTCCTAAAGCCTGAACTTCTAAAGAGAATCTAGACTGTCTAGAGCCAAAGGCCATGTGGAGGCAGATCCCTCACTTTGAAAGTATGACACTCCAAAGGATGGTAAGAACTATGCATTGAAACTTCTGGAGCCCAAACTCCCGAAGTGATCGCGGACCATTGATCTCAAATCAACCAGCACCGTTGATATGTGCGGCAGGTAAGGAAGGAATATCACTCGGATCAAATATTGTAATCAGATAGACAACCACAATCCATTGCGGGGACGTAAACTACCCATACTTTAATTTTCTAGAGCGATCCCAAAATTGGAACCATGGTATTGTTGGAAGGGTACGTGGAAGCTTATGGGGGATTGCGGACCCAAAAGCGGTTTGGACCCAAACCACCCTCGACAACTTCCACAATCACATCCTTATATGACACCACGTCAATGCATCACCTACACGTTACCGCATCACCTCCACTCATGCCTGTCACTTCCACTCCCCTCCATTTCATCTACATCCACAATGTCCACCTTCACGCATCCTTCCTTCCTATTGGACGCCTGCCTCCACATCTTCCTGTTCACAACCAGTTCATCACAATGAAAGAAAGGAGAATGGTTAGTTATAGTCGAGACAGAGTGTTCTTAGATTAATAAATCTCAGACACAGACATAGAGTTAATTCTCAGTCACAGGTCGACACAGATTGGTTCCAGAACACTTCAGCAGACTCCCTCTTTCTCAAGCAGAAATTTGCGCATGCGGCAAGTTGTCTCCAGTCGCTTTCAAACATCTCACAAGCATGCCATTACTTAACACAGAGCTCTTCTCTATCGCTCTGAGGCCTATTTTCTGTTGAGTCAGTTCCTCGAGTATATGCATCAGTTCTGTCTCAGAGACAGTAGTGGTTTTTAATTGATTAATTCCAACATTTTCTTAGATTAGATACAAGAGTGGTCTTTTGTGTGTGATAATAACCACTCTTGTTGATTAAGTCCAGTATCATAGTCAAGTTAATAATTTTTTTTATGAACAATGATCTAAAATTAGGTCTCAGTCCCCTAAGGACGAGAACCTCTGCAACTCTGTTAAATAGGGGGCCTTTGAATGTTTTGAAGGTCGATGGTTTTGGAAAAAGACCTTCATTTTTGGATTGTAAAGAACTATTTCGGAGCTACCTTGATTGAGAAGTCATGTTCAGGACCTGAGACAAAGTTTTTTTTTGTTTTTCATCAAAAGCGTGTATGATTGGATATGAAGAAGAATTATTTATGATTTTATCTCATGAATGGATGTTGTAATGAGTGAGAGACTCTGAATATGTTGATAAGTTATCTAATTCAATATTTTTATAATCTCTTGTCTTTAATGATGAAAAGTAAATCGTTGTGTTAGTATGTGATTAATGATTAGAGTTAAGGAAACTATTTTTCTTTTCATCGTTTACCGCAAGTATGTTTTCCTGTGATAATTGTATCTCAATCAATAATTGGAACACCAACAAGTTAATGTATTAGTACTAGGCTTGTTGTAGGAGTAAGAATCATTGTCTGCATGTTTGAGTATGTGGGTTATCCCAAGATTAGCCTTATCTAGTAGTTAAGATTTCCCACTTTGTTACCTAGTTGTTTTATACCAGCTTTTATCTTGTATCAGTCCCACCTATAAGAGAAAATACAAAAAAAATAGTGTTTGAAATGAAGGATGATCTTTCACTAGAAAAACATCATTTCAACCACTACGTAAAGCCCATCGATTAATTGGTCGGATCACAAAATCTGGAGAACCATTCCACCATTAAACACTATCGAGTCTAATTGGGCCTCGGTGGTAGGTTAGGTCCTATTGTTGAGTTAAATGGATTTAGGACCCCTCAAAAGGTTATACCAGTAGGAGGGAGAAGACTACAAAGACATCTTGTTCTAGTAACCATATATACCTCTACCTGAGCCATTATATCTCATGTAGTATCCATGGGTTGGAGTTTACATCAAATGAATGTAAAGATTATTCTTATTAACAGAGTAATTGAAGAAGAAGTGTATGTAGGGAAACCTCAAGGTTTTTAGGTATACCAGAAAGAGACTCTTATGTGCAGATAGAAGAAGACCTTGTATTGAATCAAGAAAACTTGGTTGAAAGCCTCTCATGTACAATAGAAGTGTGGTGAAAACTTCCTATGACAGAGGAAGTATATTGTAACATGCTCAGCCACCAACAGGTCAGGCAACGCCACTACTCGGACACTTCACTTATCTCTGATACAAATTTGTTACTAATTTGTAGCATACCCAGCCATAACCTATTGGGCTATGCCACACAAAGATTCTTGCGAAAACATCATACACATCCAGGCCACCTAGGCCATGACATGTTACTTAATAGAAATGACAATTATCATGTGCATATATTTAAACATAAACATTCAACATATTCTCCTAATACACATATTAATGTGAAAATAATAGTAAGCCTACACATACAACATATACAGGCACTACTCATAAATTATAACACATCTAAAAATACACAACATGTAAATGAACATAAAAGTGGTACTCATATTTTAATAGAAGACCACCAACTGTGTAAATACCTTCCACGAACCTCCCAGACTTATACCACATTGCTCATGACGCTCAGTAGTGGGTCACCCCCGAGATGGGACTAAGATCCACCCAAGGAAAATGATTCCTAGACTAGGCTGAGGTTACAAAAAACTGCACAGTGCAACTAGAAGGATTCTCTCCAAGAGCCTACTTACGCCCACTACTCATGGACTCTCATTCCCCACATGCATGTTCCACCTCGGGAATATGCACCTTCATTGTTCCACAGTCCATCGACTGCTCCACTTCCCTTTTAGGGTCTCAAAAACAGGTCGGATTGGGAATTCTCAGAGCTATATAGCTGGTGTTGGACTCTCTCTAGGATAAAATCACTTCCCATCAAACTCTCTCACCTGGAGAGAGCTGCTCACAGGCCTGACAACCTGCCTCTTCAACCAAGGGCCTAACAACCCACTTCTTCAACAAGATTCAATTCAATTCCAGCAAGTGAGGACAATATAAAGGCTCAATATAGCTCAGGGGATGGAAGCAACCACAATTCGATAAGGAAAAACACGGCTATGGAAAGTACAGATACATTGTGCTTCATAGGAAAACACAGGTTAGCTTCATGGGTTATTGGTTTCAGAGGTGAGTGAAAGATGTAGGGGTCGACGATGGAGGCCAAATGCGTTAGGCGAAGGATGGGAGAATGGAAAGCGAACCCCCCCAATGAGATGAATTTCAAGCTTTAACTGCATGTGCTAGGTCAACACATGTCTTCCTGGAGATACATGCACTCCATTTAGCACTCGTTCCCTTTCCCAAGAACTCAAGATAACTGGGTTTATTTTCCCCACTTTAGTATTTTCATTTTCAGGAATATATTATAATATTCCCTTGGGTTAATCCCTCTAGCTTATCCCCTCTTCCTAGTCTCTCAGTCCCATCCCGTTACCTACCTAGTGGAGCTTAGTTCCCCATTACTCTTTCTTTGTGGTCGGTCTACACACAACGATGTATAATTTTTATTAATGACCTGCATAATTACATATACAAAAATCAAGCTTATATCCTTAACATCCTAGGCTCTCTGGCCTAATCATCACATAAGCCTCCTAGCTTATTATAACTCATCTCACCATCCTAACAAACATGTTTACAATTCATAATTACAATTGGGGCTCTGCCGAGGGATATTACAATCCCCTCTCCTTATTTTTGCAGTGTCCTCAGTGAAACTTGTTGTTGGCACAGGGGTAGACCCAGGGTTCAACGCTTCAACAACACACCAACAAAACCCTAACTATCGGCCCTTTCGGAAACACCTACGAAGCATATGAAGTCTCACCCGAGGTAGAGGCAAGGGGGGTTGTAGGACTCAAGTGTCTACAACCTAGCTGGGATACAGATCTCTGATCACAATACTTAACAGAACACTTAGCAGTTAACATTCATTAGTCTTTAATCCTTTATTTACATCGCAGGTAAAACCCTAATTATAGAACAACGCAATATTAAATAAGATCTAACACATCCAAGCACTTAGCACATAGAAATAGATCAGATCTAGCATTCATTCACATCACTAGGCACTAAGCTACTATATCAGATGCATCTAACATGCGTAAATATTCAGCACTAAGCATAAATCACATCAATGACACAAAGCAATAACAACACAGGATATATGTGGTTCACCCCCGGTGTGGGGATACGTCCACCAACTCTTCATCTTCTTTATTATCTTCTTTCAATCCTCTTACATGCATAGAGCCACAATACCAACTCCGCATAGGACAGGAAATCTACGTGCACCTCGCCAGATCCTCCTTCCCCGAGCTAGGTCACAGCACAAATCCTTCTTACAGTATGCACACAAGCTTCTTACAATCACTTGCACTTAGATCTGCAAGTTATCAACGCATAGCATGCACAAAGCATCCACAACTATTCGCACTTAGAGAACTGGCCTACAACTAACATAGCACACCCCCCCTACTTACATCGCCAAGATACTTATTTATACTTTACAAAAGGGGCCTAAACATGGGTAACCACATGGGCCGACATCCCATACCCGTTACATAAACCCTAAACCCAAAAAGCTCGCAAAATTTGGTGAGATCCCATGATCTCCGCTTCGCCTTGTGCTCTGTCTTCAACCAGCCGGTCAAAGTCCCAAAAATGGTCAAACATGACCAAGGTTCTCCAAAACTTGGTCAAGAGCCAACAGGCCCCCAACACTCACATGTGACTCGTCCCGAGTCACTCTGATATGGGCAACTATGCTTCGAAGGCCTCGAGCTTCGCTCGATCTTCTTCAACTTGTTGCTTCGCCATAGCCTCCTTCTCGGCGAGCTCCTGAATAACTTTTCCGTTCACCGATCCTTCCAATAGTTGTTCCATCATGGTGACTACTTGTTCTATTTGTGCACCTTCTCCTTCAATCTCTTTAAAAAGTGTGAAAGCCTCATCCTACACTGGTTGGAGTCTCTAGGTCACTTCCATGACTCTACTATGGATGGCATTGATCATCTCAAAATTCTATAGAGTTGAAGTATTCAAATGGAAAAGTAAATCTTACAAAGTGGAAGAGCTCATCAACAACTTTCCGGTGACGCTCGTTTCAGGAAAAATGGCCTCCAAGTAACAAATATATGAGCAGTTGAAGTTTTGTCAAAGTCGGTGAAATATACTTTAAAATGATAAAAAAATGGTTAAAAAGAAAGGGTTAAATATGATTTGGTTTGGAAAAAAAAGGGGTGGTCAAGGGCCTAGCCCTTGACCTTGCCAACATTGTAGCATCCCCTTGGTATTTTTATGTATTAAAAAACATATGTAAAAAACCCAAAACATAAACCAAATGTCATACCATATATTAAAACCCAAATCGCGCCAATAGCCAAACGCACCATAATGGATTTAAAAATCATATAAAACATATGTAATACAACCATATGTTAAAACATAGTTAAAAATCATATAAAACATATGTAATACAACCATATGTTAAAACATAGTGCACCCAAATTATATGTGCATATAATATATACCATACACCAAAGTCGTGCGCCAACCAAAACTATGCCATATATCAAACATATAATATAACAAATCGCCAAACATATGTGCATGGGAGGAGAAGCCCGCGGGTTTGACGTCGGGACTTCCGCCCCTCCCTCCAACCATTACAACCACTTCCACTACCAATGTGCCACAGCCATGGGACGTGGCAGGTTATGGCGCGCAATCCTTACAAATTGCACAGATTCAGGAGATTTTGGAGGGTGCGTGGTTCATAGCTCATGCCCCCCCAAAATCATTATTTTTATTATTTAAATGGAGCATGGGCACGCATCCCGAGGAGGAAGAAGGAGTTTTGATGCAGGCAGAGATAGGCATGCAGATCGAGATGATGTTGCATAGTGACCGAAGTGAATTTGCATGTAGACCGAGGTGGTTTTTGCACGCAGTTTGAGGTGGTTCAGAATTGACACGCATCCCGAGGCCGTGCGGACTGTACAATCAGGGCAGATTTGGGAATTGTGCCAAAAAGGGCATTCGGAGTCCAGTTTCAGAAATATATCAAGTTTATACTCAAAAGTCTCGATTTTTCACAAGGATTCCAGATCCAGCTTCAGTTTTTGCATTCAGGTATCTAGACAAAAAAGTGCTCACAGAATCTTCCAGATAAATAGAAAGGTATCCATGTTTATACTTAAAAGTCTCAGAATTTCATCTTGCAGCTGTTGTTGAAGTCTGTTACTGTATATGACAGAGAGAACTCAAAATTCACTTTGTAAGTATTTGAATACTTAATCTATCGGCCTTCCCATTTGGAAAGTGGTCCGGAGAGGTAGCCAGGAAGTCTGGTGAAATCCATTACCAATTCTTGTTCTTAGATAGTATGCGTACATTGTGTTGATGAATGTTCTTAAGTTTTGCATTCATAAAGATGGTTAACAATTAAGAAATTCACATGCAAGAAATGGTTAAATATCAATTAAAATTTTCAGATCAAATTGGTATCAGAGCAAGGTTAACCATTTTCTTTGTGAGTTGATGTTAACAAGATCCAAGCTTCAGTGTGGTGAAGGGGAACTCGAATAATTTGATCCAGAAATTGGTTCAAGAAGAAGAAGGATGTCTTCACCAAAAGGAGAAGAAGCAGCTTCTTCTATCCCTTATGAAGAGGAATTTCTGAAAGCTTTCATGAGAATGCAAACGATGGTAGAGGAGCTCTATCAAGATCGAAAGAAATGTGAACAAGGTGGACCATCTAATATAGAAGGTAAAAAAGAAGAAGGTGGTGAGGAACCTCCTAAAACTCCACCAACTTCTCCATCTCTTCCTGATGGTTCTATTCCTTCTCCATTTGAAAAGCAAAAAACAAAAGTTGATCCTAATATACCTCATTTAAAACTTGATATTAAGTTTGATTTACCTATGTATAATGGAGAACTTAATGCTGAAAAATTGGACAATTGGATCCGTCAAATTGAAGTTTATTGTAGGATTCAAAAGTTTACTAAAGATGTTGTTAAAATTCTGTTGGCTTCTCTTCGACTTGGAGGGACTGCTTTCATTTGGTGGGAGAGTAGATTGCAAGAGGATCTTTCCACAAAAGTAAAAATCGTTTCCTCTTAGTATGAGTTCACTTAAGCACTTAAAAAGCAATTTTATCCATTAGGGTATATGCAGCAAGCTATGATGGATTGGCAGAATTTGAGGCAAGGTAAGGGACAAAGTGTGCAACAATACACACAAGAATTTTGAAAAAGAGCCTTGATACTTGGTATACCTCTTTACACCCAAGAAACTCTTCTCAAGTATATAGGAGGATTGCATAGTTATTTACGTCATATGATATTAATGTTTAATACGACTAATATTGATGAGGTGTGTGTTCAAGCAACTCACATAGAGACAAAGGGGAAGAATACCAAAGAGAACTTTTCCAAGAAATCTTTCAAACCTGATGAAAAAAAGTTTAAAGGTAAATGGAAAAGTAAACACATGGTACTTTGAATAAAGAAGGAGATAATCCTACATGTACTCATTGTCAGAAGAAGGGTCGTGATGCTTCTAAATGTTGGAAACTTCATCCAGAGCTCAAGCCATAAAAGTTTCGGAAGAAAGAAGACAAAAAGACTACTGTAGCAGTAATCCAACATGATTTGGGATCAGACTCTAGGGATGAAACTAAGGTGATTGCTACAAGCATCCAAGGTAATATTCCTTCTTTTTTTGTTTCAAGAAATGAACATGTTGTTGATGAAAGAAAGAGAAGTGAGTTATTTCATATTAGAGTTATCTCTACGCATACAAAAATTGATACTCTTTTTTATAGTGGATCACAAGCAAACCTCATTTCAGAAGAAATTGTTAAAAAAATACAATTGGAAACTAAGTTACACCCTAATCCATATCCACTTGGATGGGTATGTGATAATGCACGATTACAAGTTACAAAACAGTGTAGACTTAGGTTTTCCATCACTTCTGGATTTGTGGATGAGGTAGATCTAGATGTGGTTCCATTGGATATATGTGGTATTGTGTTGGGTATTCCATATCTATATGATAGGAAAGCTATATTTTACAGAGAAGATAACAGGTATTAACTCACTAAGGATGGTGTTGAATATATTGTTCATGCACATCGCATGAAAACTAATCTTTCTTTAGTTTCTGCAAATCAAATGAAGAGGTTAATAAATTCAAGTAAGAACTTTGTGCTTATGATAGTCAAAGCAAAAGATGTTGAACAAACTGAATCCTTTAAAGGTTGTGATCCTAAACTTAAAAAGGACTTGATAAAGGTGGTATCTGATTATGATATTTTGTTTCAAGAACCTGAAGGTTTACCTCCTAAAAGGGAAATTCAACATGAAATACATTTGCAGCAGGATGCACCTCTTCCTAATGTTGGTATGTACAGGTCTTTTATTATTGAGAATGCAGAGATAAAGAAACAGGTTCAGGAGTTAATTGAAAAAGGGGCCATTCGTCCAAGTTCTTCGCCATGTGGTTCACCAATTGTTTTGGTACCAAAGAAAGATGGCACATGGCGTATGTGTGTTGATTATAGAGCATTGAACAAAATCACAATAAAGAACATGTATCCTCTTCCTCGAATTGATGATCTTTTAGATCAATTAAAGAATGAAATCGTTTTCACTAAGTTAGACTTAAGAAGTGGCTATCATCAAATATGTATTCATGACAATGATATTTGGAAAACAACTATTAAAACCAAACAAGAATTGTATGAATGGATGGTAATGCCATTCGGGCTAGATAATGCACCCGCGACATTTATGAGGGTGATGAATGATGTGTTTAGACCCTTCATTGATGATTTCGTTATAGTCTACTTAGATGATATTTTGATTTTCAGTCGAACTTGGGAAGAGCATGTCAAGCATGTTAAACGGGTATTGGATATACTTGTAAGGGAAAAATTATATTTAAAGATATCGAAATGTGAATTTGGAAAGACATCTTTAGTATATCTAGGTTACATTGTAGGGGGAGGTGAATTGAAGATTGATCCCTCTAAAGTTGAGGTCATTGTAAATTGGCCTAAGCCAAATAATGTAACAGATGTAAGAAGCTTTTTGGGAGCAGCCCAATATTGGAGGAAGTTCATTACGAACTTCTCCTTCATAGCTTCCCCCTTACATGCTTTGACAGGGTTGAACAAAGTCTTTCAGTGGGAAGGTAAGGCACAGAAAGCCTTCGACGCACTAAAAGAAAAGATCAGCACAGCTCCAGTACTTGCACTACTGGATCTACAACAACCATTTGAGATAGAAACTAATGCTAGTGGTTATGCAATGGGGGAAGTCTTAATGCAACATAAAAAACCAATATGCTATCATTCTAAAACTTTTTCTAAAACAATAATAAACTATACAACCTATGACAAAGAGTTGTATGCATTAGTACAAAGTGTTAAAAAGTGGAAACATTACCTAATGGGTAAAGAAACAATCATACATAGTGATCATCAACCACTGCAATATTTACAATCACAAACTAAGCTACAACAATCAATGCATTTCAGATGGATGGGGTTTTTACAACAATTTCATTTGGTTATTAAGTATAAGAAAGGAATTCAGAACAAAGTTGCATATATGTTATCTATACCTCCAACAAATGCTTCTATTGTTATTCAACAAAGTCCTTTAGTTCATACAAGCTATGTTGAACAATATACTAAGGATGAAGATTTCAAAGAAGTTTATGAATCACTAAGGCATGGTTATCAGAATGAAGATTTGAATTATCATATCGATGACAAGTTGTTGTATCATCTTGGTAAAATATGTATTCCACAAAGTGAAAGAGTGCATGTGATAAGAGAAGCTCACACTTCTCTCATTTTAGGGCATTTTGGAGTAGGTAAAACCGTAGCACAATTACAAAAATTCTATTATTGGCCTCGAATAAATGAAACAATGTCCAAATATGTAAAAGGTTGTGTCATGTGTGAAACAAGAAAACCAAGTAATAGAAAGTTAGGCTTGTACACTTCACTTCCAGTTCCTTCTCGTCCATGGGAAAGTGTTTCAATAGATTTCATAGGAGGTTTACCAATGTCTAGAAAAGGACCTGACTATATGTATGTTGTTGTGGATCGATTCAGTAAAATGTGTATACTCATGCCTTGTAAAAAGTAGATCACAGCTGAGATGACTGCTCATTTGTTCTTCCAAAATGTATGGGTCCATTTTGGACTTCCTACTTCTATTATTTCTGATCCAGATTCCCGATTTCTTGGGAAATTTTGGTCATCATTATGGGAACTTATGGAAACAAAGTTGAAGAAAAGCACAACATTTCATCCACAAACTGATGGTCAAACTGAAGTGGTCAACAGGACTATGGTACATATTCTTCGAGGGTATTGTGCTAAGCATCCCAAGCTTTGGGATGAACTATTGCATTATGTACAACATGCCTACAACAAAGCTATACACTCTTCTACTCAAAAGTCTCCTTTCGAGACATGTTTTGGGTACTTGCCAAAGTCTCCTTTAGACTTCATTTTTGGGAAAGATACAATGGAATGTGAACAGGTTGATGCAGATAAAGCTTGAAGGTTTATTCAACAAATTCAGGTAATTCATCAAGCAGTGCAAGAACAATTGGAATCAAGTCAGGCCAAATACAAAAAAAGGCATGACAAGCATCACATAGATCATCATTTTCAGATTGGTGATCAAGTATGGCTTCATATCAGCAAATATCGACTTCAAAGTGAAGGTAAAAAGTTGAAACCTATCAGGTATGGACCCTTTACAATTTTGGACAAAGTCGGTAATAATGCTTTCCGGTCAAAATTGTCTTCTTATATGCAAATGTATTCAGTTGTTAATGTGGAAAACTTGAAATTGTATGAGCCACTTATGATTATAGACCAAGATGTACAGGTTCAAGTACCTTATGTGGACGAGTTTTCTCCTGAGTATCTTAATGAACTTCAGGAAGATGTAATACTGGACAAGAAGGTTAGATCGTCATGAAGAGGAGACATGGAGTTTCTTCATGTGGGGTTAAAAGGAATGCATCCAAGCAAAGCAAGGTGGATAGAGACCGGAAGAGTGAGGGAATTATACCCTCACTTATTTTCTGAATGATTTCATACTTTTTGTGGCCAAAAAGCTTTCCAGTGGGAAGGTTTGATCCAGGTTTATCATCTCAAAATTCGATAGATTTAAAGTATTCAAATGGAAAATTAAAGCTTACAAAGTGGAAGAGCTCGTCAATAGATTTCTGGTGACGCTCATTTAAGGAAAAATGGCCTCCAGGTGAAAAAGATATGAACGGTTGAAGTTCCGTCAAAGTCGATGGAATATGGTTAAAAATGGTTAAAAAAGAAAGGTTAAATATGATTTGGTTTGGGAAAAAAAAAGAGGTGGTCAAGGGCCTAGCCCTTGACCTTGCCAACACCGAGGCATCCCCTTGGTATTTTTATGTATTAAAAAACATATGTAAAAAACCCAAAACATAAACCAAATGTCATACAATATATTAAAACCCAAATCGCGCCAATAGCCAAACGCACCATAATGGATTTTAAAATCATATAAAACATATGTAATACAAACATATGTTAAAACATAATGCGCCCAAATTATATGTGCATATAATATACACCATACACCAAAGTCGCACGCCAACCAAAACTATGCCATATATCAAACATATAATATAACAAATCGCCAAACATATGTGCATGGGAGGAGAAGCCTGCGGGTTTGACCCCGGGACTTCCGCCTCCCCACAACCATTATAACCACTTCCACTACCAGTGTACCACCGCCATGGGACGTGGCAAGGTATGGCACACAATCCTTAAAACTTGCGCAGATTCAGGAGATTTTGGAGGGCGCGTGGCCCATAGCTTGCGCCCCCCAAAAATCATTATTTTTATTATTTAAATGGAGCATGGGCACGCATCCCGAGGAGGAAGGAGTTTTGATGCAGGCAAAGATAGGCATGCAGATCGAGGTGATGTTGCACAGTGACCGAAGTGAATTTGCACGCATACCGAGGTGGGTTTTGCACGTAGTTCGAGGTGGTTCAGAATTGGCATGCATCCCAAGGCCATACGGACTGTACAATCAGGGCAGATTTGGGAATTGTGCCAAAAAGGGCATTTGGAGTCTAGTTTCAGAAATATATCGAGTTTATACTCAAAATTCTCAATTTTTTGCAAGGATTCCAGATCCAGCTTTAGTGTTTGCATTCAGGCATCCAGACAGAAAAGTGCTCATAGAATCTTCCGGATCAACAGAAAGGTATCCATGTTTATACTTAAAAGTATCAGAACTTCATCTTGCAGTTGTTGTTGAAGTTTGTTACTGTATATGACAGACAGAAATCAAAAGTCACTTTGTAATCATTTGAATACTTAATCTGTCGGCCTTCCCATTTGGAAAGTGGCCTAGAGAGGTAGCCAGGAAGTCTGGTGAACTCCGTTACCAATTCTTGTTCTTAGATAGTATGCTTACATGTTTATGTGTTGATGAATGTTCTTAAGTTTTGCATTCATAAAGATGGTTAACAATTAAGAAATTCACATGCAAGAAATGGTTAAAGATCAAGTAAAAATTTCAGATCAATTGACCTATTGTTGGATCGTGCGTTGTTCCTGTGACCTTTTCATCCTCTCAATCGTTGGCAGTGGCTTCAACTGTTCTTGCACTGTTGCTTCTTGTTGCTTTTCCTCCTGGAGTTGTGACTCCAATGTCCTTAGTTATGGGTCCTCGACAAGGGGCTCATAGGTTTGTGCACTTCGACTGCTTAATTTTTTGCATTCTAAGGCCAATGCCTTAATTCTTTCAACTATGCTTCGAGCAGTTGCTTCCCTCTGATCTCGCACTTCTTGCGGAGTGCTTGGAATTGCTTGCAGTTCCAATTTTTCCACTCTTTCTTGAAGTTGTTGAATGGATTCAGGGAGATTCCCCACCTGGCTCTCAGCTATTTCTTATTCCATATGTTCTAAGCCCATCATAGAGAAAAATCCTCTATTACCTGCTTCTTTAACTCCAATCTGCTCCGCGAGCAGATGTTCTTTCTCCTTCTGGATCTACACTCTATCCTCTGCAAACTTCGCCTGGAGGTCATCTTTTTATTGTTGCACAACCCGATGTTTCTCTATGGATTCCTCTTTTTCTTGCTTCAATGCCTCTGTGGACTACTCTTTTTCCTCTTAGAAACGACGAAGGTGAGCTTCTGTCGTATCTACTATTCTACGTAGTTGGGTAGGCTCATCTCCCAACTCTATTGTTTCTGATGGTGGTGGCGCAGTAGACACTGCGAAGCTCGAATAAAGAGCATGTTGTACCCCTTTGAGCTCTACTTCGATCCTGTCGAACATTGTCTCCTGTTTGGCTTCACTTTGTTGTAGAATGTCCTCCGAGGTATCTGATACAGCAACAATGATGAGGTCAATATCATCCACCAAGAGTACATTCTAAAATGGATTTTTATTGGCTTTTGACTTCTTTTGCGATGAAGGTTTGTTCGGGGAACCTTTTCTTTTCTTGGATGTCTCAGCCTCCGTCATGGGATCTTTAGGCAATGTTACTTCACCCTATTTTTGTTTGTCTTCTTCCCCTTCGTCCTCTTCTTTGTCTACTTCGTCACCTCCTCCCCCTTCAGGTGAATCTGATGCAGTCTCCTCTGATGTGATGTTCAATTCATGTACCTCATCCTTCTTTTTATTCTTTCTGTTTTTGGGAGAATCATATTCTTCGCGAGTAACCATAGGTCTTCCGATGAGGTTGGATTCAGAGAGTTCTATCTGTTTTAATGGTATGAGAAATTCCGCAGGCCATTCCTTAGTTATTTCTTCTATGTCCTCCTCTGTGAGTTTGTAATAGGACTGGAGCTCTTCTTTGTGTTCATCTCTGTGCGCAGTGATATAGATGAAGTGCATGTCTACGCGGAACTTCATTATTGGCCTGAACCTATGAAGGGTGTTTGGCATCATACGAGGGAAGGATTCAATGGCCCTTTTTAGATGTAGATAATAGGTGTGGAACACTGTGTTTGACTTCCATTGCTTCACCATTTCGTTCGAATACCATAGCATAGTGAAATTCCCATCTAGTGGTTCGGATGGCTCAATTTCAGGGAAGGTCTCTCCTTCTAGCATCTCCCAAGAAATAAAGGCAATGAGAATCAGCAGCCAAATGAAATGGAACTCGTAGCCCTGATCCTGAGCTTCGCGGTAGTCTTTCTCTAACTAGTTGTTGAGGTAGATCACCCAGTTCATTTGCATCCCTTCAATGCATTTTCCTGCGAGGTCGACGACAAACCCCATGACCTGTGTTTGTCTGTTCTTCTTGATGAGATTACCAGCGATCAACTGGTAAGTTAGGTGCACTGTGCCATTTTGGATGGAGGCTACCTTGTAGCCCCATTTCCCTTTCTCTACATCATCATAGGTGTCTTTGATTTGTTGCGCCAAGGCGCGATCTGCAGCCTTCCCTGGGTAAAAATCATATGGGTCTCATCCTTTCATGCTTAACTCGGTGATCTAGTGGATCAGTGTCGGATCGACAATGATGTTCCTATCCAACCATAGGTAACCACCATGGAATCAATACAACAGAATTTTAACGCATGCGTTAACCTCTTGATGCTTGCCAAAGTGTGGTATCTTCATCACTTTTAGGATGGTTGATCTTACGATGTCCATAGTCTACGGCTGGGGGATTATATTCGACTTCTTCCCCATTGTCTTTGTCAAATACTTGTGAGGTGCAAACACTCCATAGTTCTTGTGATCTCCCAAGTTGAAGTCATTGATCTTCAACGTCAGAATTTGTCCCAACTATGGTCCAACTGCGCATATCCCCTTTGGGAGGTACGTAGTGATCAATGTGTAGTCGAAGTCCCTCAGAACACTATCACGACTAACCGCGCCAACCAGAGGCAGGATGTAGTCGGGCAGGATTGATGGGATGATCTTCACGTTTTCCAAGTCGTCAAGATGCTTGCTTTGTTTCTTTGTCATTGTTCGGGAGGGTCTAGATCGACATGCAATCTATGGGGATGCTTTCACTCCACTCGTTGATGAAGCTTGTGCTCCTATGGACATGACCTTCTCATCCATGAGGTCTATGAGGATCTCTTCAATCTATTTCTCTACTGCGCTAAAGTCACCCGACATACATGCTCGAGATCAGATATATCAGGTCAATGAACAAAACACTTAATGTAACAGAACGGGTAGTGAGGTCTCAATAAGCACAGCGCGGTAATAGTCAAATCTCTATGGGATCGAGTAATATCTATTTTCAAAAGTGTTCCTGGTAAGGCAGTCGACAAGTTAAATAGCTAACATCATAATGGGATCCTCCAATAGGTAGGAATGCCTCAATGAATGTGATTCCATCCGTTATGGCGCAGTCCCAACGGTCCAATGGCAATGTGACGCAAACCTATTGACCCTCGGGCCGATATCCTTGCGCGACCACCGACTAGGATAAGCACTAGTGCCTTTCGCCTCTCGTGCCTTCACGACTTCAAAGGTTCAACCTTTGGAACCTTCTTTCCCAAACCCCCAAGAGGCGAGATTTGACTTTTCTCCTCTCGTTCTCACTACTCGCGACATTGCGAGTCGAAGGATCGAGCTTTCATTCCATTATCTCCCAAGTCCATGAGATGCAAGAGGTCAACGGGGTGTTGACTCCTCCAAATGTGTGACGTGTATCCGGCTGATTTTTTCCTGGGCCCACCATGTGGTTCTGCCATGTCTCTCTTGTGTAAAACCTCGGCACTTCGCTTCTCGCAACTTTGGGCACCCAAAGTTTGAGATTTCACCTTGTGAAACCCTGAATGCACAAAATTCTGATGGGGATCCGATGGCTATCCTTTCTCCTTGCGAGTTCGCCAATCGTGACTTAGAACACCCAAGATCTGGACTCTCACCCTGCAAACCTCCGACTTCGCGAGATCCTTTCGATCTCTGCCACCTGTCCTCCTCCGATGGACAGCTTAGATTCTTTTTTGACTTCGCTACTCATGACTTCAGGACTTTCGGGATGAAAGTCTCAACCTCTTATCCTCCGATATGCCAAAACGGAAAAATTTTGACACGTCTTCTTCGCGAGTCCCACGATGGAACTTCTCGCCTTTTTGGAGTTCTCAAAATTCGCGACATCGTGAATCTGGACGCTAAGCCTTCAGCTCTTCAACCCATGAAACCCTGATATGGTCAATGATACTCTGACCTCTCGGTGATTATGCCACCTGTACACTGTCAGATGGACAGTCTAATCCTTTTCGCAACTTCTCCACTCATGAAGTTGAAAAACTTCTCTTTCGGACCTCCGATATCCGAGTCCTTGATACGGGTGATCTCGTGACACGTGTCCTCCCTCTAGCAAATGACTCAGATTCCTTCGCTATTTCAAGACTTCACCTTTCATGATTTCGCGAATCTCGCTACAAAGGTTTCGACCCTTCACCTCCCGAAACCCCGAGATGCGAAATATGTGGGTGATCCAATGGCTCCGATTTCTCCCGACCATAACTTTCCTGCTCCTCTGCGAGATCTGACAGCTTCCACAACTTCTCGACTCCTCCACGAAGGATTCCTACCATCAATCTCCTCCTTGACAATTTCTGCGAAATAAACAAAGTGTTCCTTCACAAAACTTGTCCACCCGCGAAACAATGTCGTTGCACCCTCTTCCAATAATTCAAGGCACTTAACTTCCTAAGTTTTTCTTTGACAACTCAAGTCTTCAAGAAGACTCTTGCACGCACTCCTTGCAGCAATTCTTGAATACTTTCAAGTATTTGCAATTTTAGACTCTGCACACTCACTTTGCAACAACAGTCCTTCACTCCTTCCCTCAGGTTGCAACCCCTGAGAATCTACTCAGCCTGCATACACCCTACATGGCTTCTATGCTTGACTTGCACTTCTGTGAGAATGAAAACAATGTTATCTCTCCTGAGCTTGCAAAGACAAACTCTAACTTCTATCAATGCACACCTTGCGGACAATTCCACTGCACTCCTTGCAAGAAAACTCTTGCTTAGACAAAGAAACAATTCAAACTCATTCTTTGCTCTCCCTCTCTTCAGATTTCAGACATTTAAGATGAAATCAAACATTCACACATCAAATCAAATGCATAACAGAGGGTAACCAAGCAAACATCAATTAGCATATACAAACACAGAAAAACAATTGAACACCATGTGTCTGAACTAAAGATCTTTGTATTAATCCAGAACTTCTGTACATGGGGTTTACTCTATACATCTCTCTGCTTCAGCTCTCCTATGTTCTCTTCTCATAATGTTTCTTCTTGTTACAATGATACAAATGAGGGTGTCTATATTATGTTTCCCTCTTCGCTCCTAAAACTGTCTAATCTAAGGATTCAAGTCTACATACTTACATTTACTATTATAAATGTCTCTTAGTCCTTCAGATGAGAGAGGGACGCTCAAGGTTTGAATACAATCTACCAGTACGCTCTTTCTTAAATATTCTCATTTAAGTTTGGTGCATCCAACGTTAAAACATTTCAAACAATTTATCATGTGCCAAAATGCATTGGCACTTTCCCTACGCTCGCTTGACGTCGGCGATGCTCCTGCATCATACTCCCTCGCTTGAAAATTTTCATGGGCTCCTGTCCATGAGCTCTTGCATGGTCTGTCCATGCTTCTGGATCTCTGCTTCATTTTCCCAGCTGACATCTTCAACTGGATGTCCCTTCCACTTGACCAAGTATTCAAAATATTATTTTCTCTTGGTCCTCTTGCTAACTCTTTTGTCCAGTATGCTTTACATCTGTGGCTTCTCTACAACTGGCATCTATTTAGTCCACTGAACCTCTGGTTGTTCATTACTTGTTCCTTCTTCCTCAGCTTTGTATGGATACAAATCTGAGACATTGAATATCGTAGAAATTCTGATCACATCGGGTAATTCAATATCATAAGCATTTGCCCCAAATTTCTTCAAGACCTTACATGGTCCGATCTTCTTCATCTTTAGTTTGTTATATGTCCCCTTCAGGAATCTTTCCTTTCTCAGATGTGCCAAAATCAAATCACCAACCTCAAATTGAAGTTGTCTCCTGTGTTGATTTGCTCTATGTTTATACTCTTGGCTTGAGTTCTGCAATCTCTCCTTCACGTGGTTGTGAAGTTCCTTCATCGCTTCTGGGAAATCCTCTGCACTAGCACTCCTAGTTGCATTCTGTTATGAATCTCTCAATTTCTAAAATTCTCTTGGATACATCCCATAAACAATCTAGAATGGACTCTGTCTTCTACTTCTATTGATTGAATCATTGTAAGCAAATTCCACCTGTGGCAGAATATTATCCCACTGAATGTGGTGTTCTATCACCAAGCTCCTTAGTAAGTCTCCCAAACTTTTGTTCACAACTTCTGTCTGTCCATCTGTTTGAGGATGATAAGATGAACTAAACGACAGGTTTGTTCCTAGATTTTTCCATAAGGTCCTCCAGAAGTGTCCCACAAACTTGGTGTCTCGATCCGAAACTATGCTCCTTGGTAAGCTGTGAAGTCGAATGACTTATTTGAAAAACAGATTTGCAATGTGAGTTGCATCACTGGTTTTCTGACACGGTATGAAGTGTTCCATCTTAGAAAATCTGTCCACCATCACAAATATCGAGTCAAACCCTCTTTTTTTTCTTGGCAATCCCAATATGAAGTCCACGCTGACTGCATCCCACGGCCTGTCAGGTATGGATAACAGTTGATAAAATCCTGCATTCTATCTCTTCCCTTTTGAATGATGACAAATTCTGCATCTGTCCACAAATCTTTTGACGTCTTCTCTCATTCCTAGCCAATAACATGACTCATTTAGCTTTGAGAACGTCTTTTCATGACCGAAATGCTCAACCAATCCTCCATTATGTTTCTCCTTCAACAAATTCTCCCTCATGGAGCATTTTGGAATACAAAGTTGATTGCCCTTAAACAGTGATCCTTCCTGGATCATATATTCTGTCCATTGACTCTTGTCCCTGAGAATTGGATTCTCAACTGCTTCATACACCTCCTCAAAATTTGGATCATCTCTATACATGTCCCTGAGATCATCAAAACCCAGTGTTTTGACTCTGAACTCCTGCAACAACAAACATTTCCTGCTCAAAGCATCAACAACTTTGTTAGCAGTTCCATAAATATGCTTAATTACAAAAGTAAAGTTCTTCATGTATTCAACCCATTTAACATGTCTTTGATTCAACTTCTCCTGTTGAGTCACAAATTGAAATGCATGATTGTCACTGTGTAAGACAAACTCCTTCGGGATTAAGTAATGCCTCCATTTTTTCAATGCCTGAATAATAGCATAGAACTCCTTGTCATACGTGGAGTATTTCACTTTTGCTTCATTCAGCTTCTCGCTGAAGTATGCTATCTTCCTGTCTTCTTGTCTCAAGACTTCCCCTATTGCAAATCCACTTGCATCACATTTTACCTGAAATGTCTTTTTAAAATCCGGCAACACCAAAATTGGTTGTTCTGTGATTTTCCTCTTCAACAAATTGAAGCTTTTCTCAGCCTCTTCTATCCAATGAAAAGACTTGTGTCTCTTCTTCATTGTGTCCATCATCGGTGCACTAATTCCACTGAAATTCCTGATGAACTTCTGGTAGAAACTAGCCAATACATGAAAACTTCTCACCTCAAATATACTCTTTGGTGATGGCCAATTCTTAATTACCTCCACCTTATCTGGATCCATCCTCAACTTATCTACAGAAATAACAAACCCCAAATAAATGAGCTATATCTTCATGAATGAGGATTTATTCATATTTATCAACAACTTCTCCTGCTATAGCCTCTTCATCACTGTAGCCAAATGTTTCAGATGCTCTGCCTCTATTTTACTGAAAATCAGTATGTCATCAAGATACACAATGACAAATTTTCTGATGAAATCCTTCAGGACTTCATTCATCAACCTCATGAAAGTACTTGGCATGTTTGTTAAGAAAAACGGCATAACAAGCCATTCATACAAACCTTCATTAGTCTTGAAGGTTGTCTTCCATTCATCACCTTCTCTCATACGAGTCTGATGATATCCACTTTTCAAATCAATCTTCGAAAAAAATTTGGCCCCACTTAAGAAATCCATCAAATCATCCATCCTTGGCAATGGAAATATGTACCTGATGGTTATCTTATTAATTTCCCTTGAGTATGTACACATCCTCCAGCCTCCATATTTCTTCGCACTGAGCACTGTCGGAACAACACACGGACTCAAGCTTTCTCTAACCAAACATTTGTCCAACAAATCCTGGACTTGTCTTTTGACTTCTTCATTCTCCTGTGGCATCAATCTGTATGCTGCTTTTTTTGGTAAACTAGCTCCAGGTATGAGATCAATATGATGACTCACACTTCTAATCGGTGGCAACGAACGAGGTAGTTCATCCACTACTATGTCAGCAAACTCTTCCAACAGTTTTTGAACCTCTTCCGATAAATCATCTACCCTTGTACTGGTCAAAACAATCTTAGGCTTCCTGACCACAATGAATTGTGGATCCTCCTTCTTTTTAACCTCTGTAAGAATTTCCTTCCCACTCATGAGAAGTACAGTGTTGCTTACTTCAGGTTTCACCTCTTTATATTTGATTGGAAGCAACATGTGAGTTCTCCCATTTTTTTCTAGGGTGTATGTGTTCTTTCTCCCATCATGAATCACATTTATGTCATATTGCCACGGTCCACCCAGCAATAAATGACAAACATCCATGGGAATGACATCATAGAGTATTTCATCTTTATACCCTCCTATTTTAAACTCAACTAAACATTGTTTAGTGACATTTACCTGATGTCCTTTTTGTAGCCACAAAACTCTGTATGGGCTTGGATGTTCAATCGTCTCCAACTCCATCTTTTCTACCATCTCTATAGAAACGAGATTATCTGTGCTACCACTATCCACAATGACTTTTCATACCATGTCCTTGGTCTTGCAAGCAATCCAGAAAAGACTGTTTCTTTGCACTGGGTTCTCCACCTCCTTCTCTGGCGTCAAGAGAACTTTTTGCATCATCAGCGATCTTCCGCCTTCAAGATCTTCTGCCTCAACATTCCGTATTTGTTCTTCGGAAATGTGAGTCTCACCACCTTCTTTCTTTTTGTCTAGACACTCATAAGACTTGTGTCCGACCTTTCCGCACGTGAATCATTTTATCACTCCACCTCTTCCTCTACCTCTGGTACAAGGAAAAATGTTTCCATCAGCATACTGACCTTTCTGTTCAGTATCTTGTCCTCTCTATGAACTTCCACCTCTCTCAATTTGAGTCTGAGGTTTCTTCCAGTCCTCCTTGGGTTTCTGATTTCTATCCTGGGCAACTGATTTTCCTCTGGCTTGACTTCTTCCTCGACCTCTTTGACCTTGTTTTTGGCTCAGCTTCTCTTCAGCTTTTAGAGCCATCTGATAAGAATCTTCCACCGTTCATATGGTCATCATGCTCATCTCATCCTGAATGTCGTATCTCAGACCATTCATGTACCTGACAACTTTTTCATCATCACTTTCGCAATGACCTGCCCTGATGTTCAGCCTATAGAATTCTTCAGTGCACTCCTTCACTGTCATCAGCTTCTATCTCAAATTTTGCATCCTTCGAAATAGAGTAATTTGGTAATCCATGGGAATAAATTTCGCCTTCATCTTTTTGATCATCCTATCCCAACTCTTAATTTTCTGCTTTCCCTTGCAGCGTTTTTCGGCTTGTAGCTCATCCCACCACAATGCTACATTTCCTCTCAATATTTTGATAGCATGTTTGACCTTTTTGTCTTCCTCAACATC
Organism: Picea engelmannii; assembly: GCA_009831015.1. NCBI lineage: Eukaryota > Viridiplantae > Streptophyta > Pinopsida > Pinales > Pinaceae > Picea > Picea engelmannii. The sequence continues at coordinate 87,771 of ML781480.1, read as the reverse complement.
TTCATAGTCAAAATATGTGTCCAAAGCTCTAATCCAGTCTAGAAGCTCTTCGGCATCCAAGTTTCCTTCATATACTGGAATATCCATTTTCGCCTTAGCACCCATTCTTGCAACATCCCTAATCAAGCGTTCATTTGCTACATCTTTTGCTGTGACTTCTTCTCCTTCATGTTTGACCTCATTTTCACTTTCAGAATCACTAAGATCCCCAGCACCAGTTGTGTGCCTCTATGTTGTCTCCATGTCCCCAAGTCTGGCACGTAGGTCACGCATCTCTCTCTCCATGGTTGGATCAGGCATCTGCCTACCCCTTCTTCTTGGCATTTCCCTATCCTCTAGCAGATCGGGTGTTTGTCTATCTCTTCTTCTCAGTGGCATGGTGAAACTTCCTTTTCCCTGCAACAGAAAGCAAAGAAATCTTTCTGTGCCCTGATACCAATTGACGCAGACCTATCGGCCCTCGAGCCGATATCCACTCACAGGATCATTCTATATGCCCTTCGAGCCAAATCGGCTCTCTCGAATTCTCTACTGGAATCCCCTTTCAAATTGGTCCACAGGTCCTTTTCTGCGGCTCGTGATTTCGCGAGTTCGTGAGTCGTGACTTTCGACTCTTCCTCTACGATCTCACGATACCCGAGATCATGAAATGGGTACAGCTCTTTCTTTTTCAGTGCCTTCCTTGTGTGACCACCGGCTAGGCTAAGCACTAGCGCCTTTCGCCTCTCACGCCTTCGCGAGTTCAAAGGTTCAACCTTAGGCACCTTCTTTCCCGAACCCCCGAGAGGCGAGATTTGACTTTTCTCCTCTCGTTCTCGCTACTTGTGACTTCACAAGTCGAAGGCTCGAGATTTCATTCCCTTATCTCCTGAGTCCCCGAGACGTGAGAGGTCAACAGGGTGTTGACTCCTCCAAATGCGTGATGTGTATCCGACTGATTTTTTCCTGGGCCCACCATGTGGTTCTGCCACGTGTCTCTTGCATGCAATCTCGACACTTCACAACTTCGCTTCTCGCAACTTTGGGCACCCAAACTTTGAGCTTTCACCTTGCGAAACCCTGAATGCATGAAATTTTGATGGGGTTCCTGATCCAATGGCCCTCCGTCCTCTGGATCCGATGGCTATTCTTTCTCCTCACGAGTTTTCCACTCGCAACTTGGAACACCCAAGATCTGGACTCTCACCCTGCGAACCTCCGAGTTCGTGAGATCATTTCAATCTCTGCCACCTGTCCTCCTCCAACGGACGGCTTAGATTCTTTCGCGACTTCTCTACTCGCGACTTCGGGACTTTCGAGACAAAAGTCTCAACCTCCTATCCTCTGATATGCCAAAACGAAAAAACTTTGACACGTCTTCTTCGCGGGTCCCACGATGGAACTTCTCACCTTTTTTGAGTTCTCGGACTTCGCAACTTCGTCAATGATACCCACGAAACCTCGAAATGGTCAATGATACTCTGACCTCTCAGCGAGTATGCCACATGTCCACTCTCGGATGGACGGTCCTAATCCTTTTTTCAACTTTGCCACTCGCGAAGTTGAAAAACTTCTCTTTCAGACCTCCAATATCCGAGTCCCCGCTATGGGTGATCTTGTGACACGTGTCCTCCCTCTAGAAAATGGCTCAGATTCCTTCACTATTTCAGGACTTTTCCTTTCGCGATTTCGTGAATCTCCCTACAAAGGTTTTGACACTTCACCTCCCGAAACCCCGAGATGCAAAATATGTGGGTGATCCAACGGCTCCGATTTCTCCCGACCGTAACTTTCCTTCTCCTCTGCAAGATCTGATGGCTTCCACGACTTCACGACTCCTCCACGGAGGATTCTGACTGTCAATCTTCTCCTTGACAATTTCTGCGAAATGAACAAAGTGTTCCTTCGCAAAACTTGTCCACCCGCGAAACAATGTCTCCACGCCCTCTTCCAATACTTCAAGGCACTAAACTTCCCGAGTTTTTCTTCGACAACTCGAGTCTTCAAGAAGACTCCTGCATGCACTCCTTGTGGCAATTCTTGAATACTTTCAAGTATTTTCAATTTTAGACTCTGCGCACTCACTTTGCAGTAGCAATCCTTCACTCCTTCCCTCAGGTTGCAACCCCTAAGAATCTACTCGGCCTACGCACACCCTGCACGGCTTCTGTACTTGACTTGCACTTCTGCAAGAATGAAAATAGTGTTATCTCTCCTGAGCTTGCAAAGACGAACTCTGACTTCTGTCAACGCACACCTTGTGGACAATTCCACTGCACTCCTTGCAGGAAAACTCTTTCTCATACAGAGAAACAATTGAAACTCATTCTTTGCTCTCCCTCTCTTCAGATTTCATACATTTAAGATGAAATCAAACATTCACACATCAAATCAAATGCATAACAGAGGGTAACCAAGCAAACATCAATCAGCATATACAAACACAGAAAAACAATTGAACACCATGTGTTTGAACTAAATATCTTTGTATTAATCCAGAACTTCTATACATGGGGTTTACTCTATACATCTCTCTGCTTCAACTCTCCTATGTTCTCTTCTCATAATGCTGCTTCTTGTTACAATGATACAAATGAGGGTGTCTATATCTCGTTTCCCTCTTCGCTCCTAAAACTGTCTAATCTAAGGATTCAAGTCTACCTACTTACATTTACTATTATAAATGCCTCTTAGTCCTTCAGATGAGAGTGGGACGCTCAAGGTCTGAATACAATCTACCAATACGCTCTTTCTTAAATATTCTCATTTAAGTTTGGAGCATCCAACGTTAAAACATTTCAAACAATTTATCTTGTGCCAAACTGCGTTGGCACTTGCCCTACACTCTCTTGACGTCGGTGATTCTCCTGCATCACAATGACTTGAGAAATAATTGTGTTTCTATCCGTTTTGGAGTGTCGTTCTAACAGTCGAGACACCTCCAATGGTCATATTGCTTCGTCATGGAAAAGTGTCAGTCGGTGTTGTTATTCTATTCTGGCGAGGTTCAAGTTCTGCAAACCTTCCTTCGGCGAAGTCTTCTCTGGAACCTCCTGCAATTTTTCTAGCTTTGCTTTCTTCTTAATGAGCTTCCTTGCTTTCTTCCCTATGATATGTGTCTCTATATTCCTCTTTCTATTATTGTTCTTATCTTTTCTTAGCATAGTAACTTCACATTGTTGAGGATCCTTCACAATATTCGAGGATAATACTTCTCTTTCTAGAGTAGGTGCTCTACTCTCCTATATGGATAGGTGTTTCAAGTCTACCTGCATTCTTTCAAATTCGACAGCCCGGTCTTTGGCCCTTAGTAACTTCGAATTGTCCTCCTATTCTTCTATGAAGTGTGTTATTCTCCTAGCCATGAAATCCTTTAATTCTTGATTTTTCTGTTATAGAGCTTCCTCTTCCTCTCTCCTTCAGACCTGATCTCTCTCGATCCAAGTTCTTCCTAAAACAAGTGCAAAGGGAGTGTTGTTCTCATCAAACTTAATGAACTCGAATCCTTCTTCTGTCAATGTTCCATGAGAAACCATAGGTACATGGACAAGTCTTCCACATAGGGTTATCAACTTTCCTTTAAACAATATTATTCCTCCCAATGAAGGAACCATAGCAGGCTTTCCAAAGATTTCCAGAGTACTTTCTTTCATAAGGTTCACCTGTGTTTCTGCATCCAATACATAGTCTATGTCGAAGTTTCCTATTCTTATTTCTATGCACTCTTTTTCTTTTAAGATTTCTAATAAATTGATATCTCTATGATCATTCAATGTTTCTTTCATCTGTAATAATATATTCTTTCATCTTTCTCTCTGATGGTCTATCATATTCTTAGTTTCTTGGCCTTTGTCATGGTTTTCTTGTCTCATATTCATCTTTTTAACTTTAGCAATCATTCTAGGGAAATCCAAAACCTCATGATCCATAGATTTACAACAAAGACAACTAGGACCTCTACCAGGGCATTCCTTAGAAATATGTCCCGGTCTTCTGCAACTATAACAAAGATTTAATCCTCTCTTTATTTTATAGGATCCCCAACCTTTCATATACTGCACACTGGGATCACAATGATGAACCTGCAAAAAAAAAATTCTAGGATCCTACATCCATTTGTTAGTCCAAAAATTATTTCTATGCATAGGGATAACATATATTTCATTATTTTTATCAGATCTATTCACATCACATCTTCTTTCTTCTAGTTGTGCCCTAGTTTTCAAACTAGGATGAAATCTATCAAATATACCTAGATCAATTCTGTCAAAACAAAAATTTCCACTTATCTTACCTTTATCAGAGCACAAAGCTTTAACATCTTACCTATTTTCTTCAAATCAGACTTCTCTTCTTAGCAAAGAGCTTCACAACTCAAGTATAGTATTGTGCACTAGGGCAACAGATCTACGCACATAGATTTCCCTTTTCTTCAGTTCCCAGCGATCACAGTTTCAGGTCCTGGCAACAGAACCATTTGTTGGCACAGGGGTAGAGCCAAGGTTCAACGCTTCAACAATGCACCAATAAAACCCTAACTACCGACCCTTTCGAAAACACCTACGAAGTAGATGAAGTATCACCCGAGGTAGAGGTAGGGGGAGTTGTAGGACTCAAGTGTCTACAACCTAACTGGGACACAGATCTGTGATCACAATACTTAACAGAGCACTTAGAAATTAACATTCATTGATATTTAATCCTTTATTCACATCGCAGGTAAAACCCTAATTACATAAGAACGCAATATTCAACGAGATCTAACACATCCAAGCACTTAGCACATAGAAATAGATCAGATCTAGAATTCATTCACATCACTAGGCACTAAGCTAATATATCAGATGCATCTAACATACATAAAGATTCAGCACTAAGCATAAATCACATCAATGAAACAAATAAATCACAACATAGGATATATGTGGTTCACCCCCAGCGTGGGGCTATGTCCACCAACTCTTCATCTTCTTTATTATCTTCATTCAATCCTCTTACATGCATAGATCCACAAGACTAACTCTGCATAGGACAGGAGATTTTCACGCACCTCACCATATTCTCCTTCCCCAAGCTAGGTCACATCACAAAGCCTTCTTACAGTGTGCAGACAAGCTTCTTACAATCACTTGCACTTAGCTCTACAAGTTCTCAACACACAGCATGCACAAAGCATCCACAACTATTTTCACTTAACGCACTAGCCTACAACTGATTTATCACACCTCCCCTACTTACATCGCCAAACTACTTATTTATACTTTACAAAAGGGGCCTAAACATGGGTAAACGCATGGACTGACATCCCATACCCGTTACATAAACCCTAAACCCAAAAAGCCCACAAAAGTTGGCAAGATCCTGTGATCTCTGCTTCGCCTTGCACTCCATGTTCGACTAGCTTGTTGAAGTCCCAAAAATGGTCAAACATGACCAAGGTTCTCCAAAACTTGGTCAAGGGACAACACTTGTTGATACATATATAATGCAAAAATTCTTCAAAAAGCTCCAAGATTTAGCTATTGGAAGCCTATTATCCACCTGGTGCTCTACTTTGAAGCACCAATTCTGGTGTTCACACTGCAGCTGGAATTCATTTTCTCTACTCTATAGAGTTGTTTCAAGAAGAATCCATCATATTGTACCATTTGACACACCCTCCTTATGGCAGCTACCATGCCATAATCATTTCTGAGTTGCCTCTTCCTTTTTGAACTCACCCTTCCAGTCTCAGGTATCCTTTCACTGCTACACAGTCCATCAACGATGCATCTTGCCAAGGATTTCACACGCAAGGAGAGTGCCAACCCACTACCAGAGCCTCTAACCAAGGTTCTCCATTAAAGGGCTTCAGTGTCTCTATCAGTAGTTCTTCTTCCACCATTCTCACTTTAGCCAATATTGTCTCATCTGCATCACACACATGCATTTATCATGAGAGAACATAAAATAATTTATTTGGGATCTCAAACTTAGTTCAAAAAGGGAATTCAACTTTTCCCCAAAACATGAAATTCTATTTCATAATTCTTCTTGGTTGTTTCCATATTAGGGTTGTAACCTTCCTTGTGGTTTTCCACAAGCACCAAACTACATACCATTTTCCTGCAAGGCTTCATCTTGCATACTGCCAACAAATTGTCATTATTTCCTGTACATCATAATTCAATTGAAATATGTACAAAACCATATGCAGTGAACTTAGAATTGTCTGCACCTAGAAATTCAATCATAATTACCAAACAATTTAATAAAATAGAATGACTCATCATTCTATGCATATGCCTATTCGTAATTAATATTTTTAAGTTCATTACTTCTTTTTATGAACAAGAAATTTTATGTACTCAGTGTTCATGTGACTACTTGACTTGAAACTTTCATGTTGCAATGTCTAGCAACTCCTGAAATGTACTCAGCTTCATTAGTTAACAACATTTCAATTGTTAGTAACTATGATTTCCATGCAATAATGTATATGCATGTACTTACAGAACACATTCAACAATTGCATTTAGTACACAATTCTATCACTTACTATGCATGAGTGCAATTCTCAATGCATACTTATTTAGTGCACCTTGCATTGAATTACATAATGTTATTCATCTCAGTCATGTATCTCACCATCCATAAGTTGGAATTCTGGCCAATGTGTTGACACATTCTCCACACACTTCCTATTGTCTTCCCAATTAATTGGATGCCTTCCTTTTCAACCCAAACACTACACCAAGAATATAATTCTATGGTGTGCATTAGTGTTAGCAAAAAGGTTGCAGCCCAATTTTTATTTAAAGGTAGGAATATTTTAGTTTATGTGTGGCTCATAACCTTTCCATATCCATACCTTGCCATATCCAACCATGTCCTGGTCTCATACATGACTAGCTTGTTGGCATTCATTCCTATAATAAGTTCTTATCTTTTAATTCTTTGGTTATTACCCCACAACCAAATTAACATGGCATTCTCCTATGTCAGTGTGTGCATTCAAAGCTAAGAAGCTTTGAATTAATACAAGCCTCCAACCTTTACCACATCCAGTGGTATGCATTCAATAATATAATCATGTAATTTTATAAAATAACTCTAGTTGAGGAAATTCTTACCTAAATTCCCTTCAACAATTATGTAATAAGAGTAATAAACTCATACCTACATGACTGCCATTAATAAATTTTATACTACCTGAATGTCTGATGGCAGTAGAATCTTTGATGCTTCTTTTATCAAACTTATAACCAACACTTCAGCTTTTTGTTGCTTCCCTCCTTATGTACCAACATCATCAACAACACTTGCAACATGAAAGAATTTATTTTTCTGCTTATAGTTGTTCAACCAACCCCATTTCAACTCCTACTACCACAATTTCAGCAACTTCTTTCCCATGTGCAACTTTTCCTTGTTGATCCTAGAAGTATTCAATTCTTCCCGAATTCTTGAATCTTCTTGTGCTCCCACTATGATCATTATGCATGATTATTCTTGCCCTGAGCACTTTCTAGCCAAATCACTCTTGGGGACCTTTGCATTTATAGTCCCAAACTAAGCTGATATTAACCTTCAACTTTCATTAATTTCCTGGATCCAACTACCCAACTCGTACTTGGGTGAATTAAATTCCAAGACAAGTTGTTTTATAAAATATGGATTCTTCAACCTCCAGTTACTCTTCAGGACTGAACTTCTTCAGCCCTTTCCCGACGGAATACTTTAGTACTTGAGGTTTTCTTGTACTCTCCTCTTCTCTTTTGCTAGATGAATAGAATTAATTGAAAGTCCTTCTTTTACCTTACCATCGTACATTCAAGTGATACCTCCAACCTCTTGGGTTGTCACTCATGGCTCTATGCCACTTAAGATGGATTCTTTTCAGGCACCGACTCCTCTGCATTCAAAACCATGCACAGAACCATTTTCTTCTTCCTGGTTCCTTATTGATTTTTATTTAGAAGTCATATTACTTTTAAATTATTCTTGACTTGCTATCTCCATGCTCTTATGGAAATACGTTCACACCTTTGGAGCACATCAACAATCCTCTACTATTCTAGCTTTCGTCCCTAGAGTGTTGACATGCATTCCTATTAGCTGGATATCTATCTCATGATTTCTTCTTCCATTATCTTAGGATGTTCATGGACTTGACTCCATCCAGGAGTTTTTCCTTGTCTGCTTTGCATGCTTTCCATCACATATTATGCTTCTATTAATTTTCATCATTCCATTATTATTTGGATTCCTCTGATTCATCTCCTGCATGAACAAATTATAATTCCAGTCATGTTCTCTAAGTAACCTTGGTTAGTTAGCACCGACTTCCTTATTGAATAAATTTGATTTATCCTTCTGACATGCATATTCAACTTTTTTCATCCCATATTTGATGACCTTCATGCTATGCTTCCACTGTGTATTTTGATAGTAATAATGGAGGTGATGTCTCCAATCTATAGGGTTGATCCTTGGAGATGTCACATCTTATCTCCAAACTCTTTCATATTCCATAAAACCTTCCTTCCTTATTCCCATTCTTTGCATCTCCATACGAACTTATGGTTCATGCATTATCATGTATTGCAGATGGATTTCTCCACCTAGCATTCACATTTGATGTGAAAATATTTTCACTTGGATTGTCTTCCCCAAACAAGAATTCCAATTGGGGTTTCCATGTTGCTTATCGAACCCAACATCTGATCCAATGACTTCTAAAAAATCTCAGATGTAGAATAAATCATTTTCCCTATCCTTCTTCCTTCTTTCTTCAATTTGAAGACATCTCTAGCACATTTTTTTTTTAATGTAACCATTACATCTGAATCCTCTTTCCAAGACCTTCCCAATCATGGCTTCCTTGCTCAATTCTGAGCCTTGAGAAGAAAGCTATGATCCTTTAAAACTTGTTCTTCTTCTTCGATGCACTTTTTGTGCAGCGATCTCTATTCTCTTAGCTAATGTCTCTTAGATATTTGTTGGACCCTATCATAAATTTCTCAGGTCTTCAGTATTATTTTTATGTGGATTCAAACCAGACGAAACCCACCTACTTCCTTCCTATCCCATTTTCCCTTATTTAACACATTTTTCGGGCACTAGCCCCCGTTTTCCTTGAGCCCTGAATTCGCATGGGACCATGATTGTGACCAAGTGCTAATAGTTAGGCACTTATATAGAGCCTAGAAACTTCAGGGCTTCAGAGCCTCGTAGGTTTCCTTTTCCACACATAACAAACATCACAGAACCTTGAACAGGGGAATTTACGAAGGACGGTGGATCTACGGTCCACATTCTCTATTAAGATCTACGGTGGATAGGAAATTCAGTACTCTGGGATTTGGCGGATTTCAAAGAACATCACAATAATCTCTTGAAGTGTCAAATTGGAAAACTCACAAAGAGGGGTGGATCAACGGTCCACGGCTTCTCAACAATGGACGATTGCGATCTATTGCAGAACTCCGAGCTTCAGGGTTCCGGGACTTCTAAGCTTCGGGCTCTGGGACTTCATATGATTCCAACTTTACACAACCCATAACTCCTGAACTGGGAGTATTCACATACTTCCACATCCCCCCAGTGATTTCATTGTGTCACATTACTTCAGCATAACGAAACTTCAAGGTTTCTTCCTCCCATTCCATCACAAGCCATTTCTTTTGAAGTGTCAAGTCTCTGGACTTCACGATATGGCACCACACATCCACTGGGGCCCATGGTTTCTGTGCTTGAACTAAAAGTTATCAAAAAGTCACATCAAACTTTATACTTTTCCAATTGTGGGGACATGGGTCGGTGGTTTTGGACTAACCCATTGATCATTCTGCAATTGTGCCCACGCTGACACGTACCCCTCCTGGGAAACCATGGTTTGGATTGTGAGACCGCCTTGTAGAATTATCTGTCGCACAACTTGGATCTTTGCAATGCCTCCCGTCCCTCGATCTTGATAGATCGTGACCAAGTTAATGCAGGCCCGATCCAGCTAACTTCTTCTCCAAGTTTAACTACCTTGTGCCACCTCCAGGAGTGCTACATGGTAGGACGCACGAAGTCAACACATGGTCCAATCAGGCGGGTGATAAATGTCACATTCTAACTGCATTTCAATATTACAACAGTTCTTAACTCACTGACATGTGGCACACATCCCATGTGTCCACGTCATCCCTAGTGACATCAATAGGCCACGTCACTTCAGGATTTCAGGCTTCATGAGATTTCACCTTAGCATACTCCATTTCTCCCAAATGTCGAATTCCCAAACAAGTCGATCCTCTAACATGCATCTCCTTCGACGAATAGTCTAGATTGTCTTCAGACTTTGGGACTTCAAAGCTTCAGCTTCGAAACTTCGAGAGTTTCCACTCTATTCACACCTTGTTTCTCCCGAATGTCGTATTCCCAAACAACCTAACTTGACGAAACGTGTTCCTTGTTTGGATCGACGGACAGGAAATACATGAAGTTCGCTCTATATTCTCTACACTTGACCGAGAGTTGTGACCTCGACTTAACATTTGGGCACTTATCTCACTTTGTAAGATCACCATTCGTGCCTTAAGGAACAATGAATATCAATGGCCAGGAGTGATTGCGGAAACTCAACTTGCTCACACTTTAATTTCCTTCCCGATCTCTGCAATGTGAAGATGCTCACCCATAGTGGGATCGATATCCATCGTTGATATGTTGATCTAGCAAGATCAATGATCCTGAGGGATTATGGAGTCTCAACTTACTCTCGCTTTAATTTCCTTCCCGATCTCCGCAATGCTCCCCACCGTTGATCTCCCTTCAATGACATCTAATGGTCGTGATTTAATCTTCTCTTGATCTGATGGCTCAACTTCAAACCTTGCGGTTCCAAACCCCCCAGTTACTGTAGTTTGTTTTCTCTGTTATCTTTCTTGAATCGCTATACCTCTTGATATTCCAACATGGCACAGGTGCTCGCTTGGCACTCTAGAATGCTCTGAAATTTAAATTTTGTTCTTTTTAACAACAATTTGCTCTGATCTTTTGATTCTGTAACCACTTATATGGCCTAATTCAGGCTCAGTGTCAAAAATTGTGCTTTGAACTTCAATTTTGTCCATTTCAACTATAATTTCCTTCTAAAACCTTCTCTTCAACTTCCACCTTCCTGGCCCATCCAGGCTCAGTGTTGAAAGCATGGCTCTGATACCATTTTGTAACATCCCCAACCACCAACGGGTCAGGCAACGCCACTACTCGGACACTTCACTTAGCTCCGATACCAATTTGATACCAATTTGTAGAATACCCATCCATAACCATTTGGGATATGCCACACGAAGATTCTTGCAGAAACATCATACACATCTAGGCCAGCTAAGCCAGGACATGCTACCTCATAGAAATGACAATTATCATGTGCATATAAATAAACATAAACATACAACATATTCTACTAATACACATATTAATGTGGAAATAATAGTAAGCCTACATATACATCATATATAGGCATTACTCATCAAATATAACACATGTACAATTACACAACATGTAAATGAACATAAAAGTGGTACTTATCTTTTAATAGAAGACAACCAACTGCATGTAGACCTTCCACTAACCTCCCAACCTTAGACCACGCTGCTCATCATGCTCAGTAGTGGTTCACCCACAAGTTGGGACTAAGATCCACCAAGGGAAAAGGATTCCCAGACTAGGGTAAGGTTATAGAAAACTGCACAGTTTAACTGGAAGGATTCTCTCCAAGAGCCTACTTACGCCCACTACTCACGGACTCTCAATCCCCACATGCACGTTCCACCCCAAGAATATGCACCTTCATTGTCCCACAGTCCATCGACTGCTCCACTTCCCTTTCAGGGTCTCAACAACAGAATGGATCAGGAATTCTCAGAGCTCTATAGCTGGTGTTGGACTCTCTCTAGGAGAAAATCACTTCCCATCAAACTCTCTCACTTGGAGAGAGATGCTCACAGGCCTAAAAACTTTCCTCTTCAACCGCGGGCTTGACAACCCGCTTCTTCAACCAGCTTCAACTCTATTCCAGCAAGTGAGGACAATAACAAGGCTCAATATAGCTTAGGGGATGGAAGTAACCACAATTTGATAAGGCACAACAGGGCTCTGGAAAGTACAGATATGTTGTGCTTCACACGAAAATATGGGTCAGCTTCACAGGTTACTGGTTTCAGAGGTGTGTGAAATATGTAGGGGTCGACGATGGAGGCCAAACAAGTTAGGTGAAGGATGGGAGAATGGGAAGTGACCCCCCCCCCCAATGAGCTAACTTTCCATATTTAACTGCATGCACCCATGTCGACACATGTCTTCCTAGAGTTGCATGCACTCCATTTAGCACTCGTTCCCTTTCCCAGGAACTTAGGATAACTGGGTTTATTTTCCCCACTTTAGTATTTTCATTTTTAGGAATATATTATAATATTCCCTTGGGTTGATCCCTATAGTTTATCCCCTCTTCCTAGCCTCTCAGTCCCATCCCTTTCCCTACCTAGTGGAGCTTATTCCCCCATCACTCTTTCTTCGTGATCGTTATACACACAGCGATGTATAATTTGTATTAATGATCTTCATAGTTACATATACAAAAATCAGGTTTATAGCCTTAGCATCGTAGGCTCTCTGGCCTAATCATCACATAAGCCTCCTAGATTATTATAACTCGGCTCACCAGCCTAACAAACATATTTACAATTCATAATTACAACTGGGGCTCTGTCGGGGGATATTACATATATTGAAATGGTTCTTCAGAAGTCTGGGATGATGGATTGCAAATCCATGTAAAAATATGATGATGACATATCTAAAGAAGTTGAGAGACTCTAATATAGTAGGCTTGTCTCTGTATCGACAATTGATTGGCTCTTTAATGTACTTGGAGAATACTCAGTCGAATATTTTGATTGTGGGATGTTTGAGTTATAATATACAACTGGATGGATTTAGCGATTCAGATTGGGCAGGGAGTGTAGTTGACAGAAGAAGTGCTACTTGGATATGTTTCTATTTGATCTTTGCCACGATTTCATGGGCTAGCAGGAAACAAAAATTTGTTGCACTTAGCAATGCAGAAGCAAATTTTATTGCAGCCTATGATTCTTGTACGGAAGTGGTGTGGCCCTATAAGTTGGTTTATGTACTGTCTGATTAGTTGTTGGATTCGACCGTGATATATTGTGATGATCAGAGTTGTTTTATTCTTTCATAGAACCCAGTGTTCCATGACAGGTTGAAGAACATCAAGATCAAGCATTATCTCCGTGATAAATTCTAGAAGGGAGAAGTGATTCTCCAGTATATCTCCACAGGTGATCAGATAGCAGATATTTTGGTAAAGCCTTTGTGCAAGATGAAATTTCTGCATACTTAGGGACAAGTTGGGGCTCATGGAGTTGACTTCCTTATTGAAAAAGGAAGTGATTATTCTCAGGTTGGGAGGGAGCACTAATATGTTATCGATTTATGGACCTTCATTTTCCAGTTCAGAAAATGGTCCAAGTTGGGCATTTCCTTTCCAGTTCGTAAAATGGTCCAGGTTGGGCAGTTCATTTCCAGTCTGGAAAGTGGTTTGAGATTTCTAATGGAAATTCATTTTCTAGTTCAGAAAATGGTCCAAATTGGACCGTCATTTTCATAATGAAAATGGTCTGATAGATTGTTGATGTACCATAGACAACAATTCCCCTTGTGGCCAATGTGGGGAAATAGTCTAGAAAATTCATTCTTCTTGGCATTCACTCTGATTAGTGGTCAAGTAGAATGGTTCACCTCATCGGGAAATCATTCTTTTGAAGTTCACAGTTGTGAGAAGTTTTGAATAATGGTCTATTTTGGAGGTTGGTGCAGGATATTCATTTCCATAGAAAATGGTCCGAACAATCATTCCCTAGGGAAGACTCATTCTCTCCAGGTTGCACTATGCTTAGTGTTAGAGGAATGGCCCAGTTAGGTGAATGGTCCAGTTTTAGCAATCAGGGACAGGAATTCCCTAGGGTAGACTCATTCTCTCCAGGTTGCACCATGATTAGTACCGGAGGAATGGTCCAGGCTCATAAATCAGGGACAGTTATCCTTCTATGCTTGGGAAGAATAGTCCATATATCCCATGGCTGATGTTTTACTTTATGAGGGAATATGCTCTTCCAGATATCATAGATGTGAGTGGAAGAATGGCCAAGATAACTAAGTTTGTATCATGATATTGTTTATGTGGGTTGATATCAGATGATATGATTGTTGTGAAGATTGTATGTATCTAGATAGTAGTTGTATGCTACTGTGGTGGATGTGATCCACTGGTAGTGACTCGGTGTCACTAGTTAGTAGTCATGTGCTACTAGGAGTATTTATGTACCACTAGATAGTAGTTTTATACTACTATGGATAGAGACTATTGTGTTCTATTGGATGGCATTATAGCAGCAGTATGCTACTATCTAAGTGTCATGGAGACTACCACTAGTGATGGAGTCGATTTTCAACTAGATGGATAGTCATTGTGTTGGTGGACAGACATTCTCTAGGTGGAGAACAGTCTAGATAGAACAGATTGTTGGTGGGAAGGAATTCTCTCTATGGAGAATGGTCCAAGTTGACACTTTGTTGACGTATCATGGACTGGTATTTTCCTAAGGCACAGATTTTCACCCGATTAGAAAAATTGTTCAAGACCGATAGTTTCTAAGGCATATAGGTAGAGATGGATCTCTATGGTACATATGACCCAATTAGAAAATATTATGAGACTGACATTCCTATAGGAATGGTCTATGTAGACCATGGTGTGGCTTTCAACATCTTTTGGGACAGTCATTCTTCTAGGATGTATGTTTGGATTAGAAGAATGGTCCTTGTATCACTCTGTGGAGTGAGTGACTTATTCAACATCATGTATGATTACTCATATGGATTATGGCTTCGATAGATGATGCAGTTGATTCTATCATATGATACTGATAGTGATGATCTTTCTCGTGAGTTGATCTACGTGATCATGAGATAGCCTGTGTGGCTATGATGATGCTACCAGTTGAATGGTCTATTTGTGCTCAATACCATTGCCTTTAATACCTCCCTAGATAGGAGGGAGTGTTGATATTATGGTAGTTTTGGGAGGTATTAACCTCCACATGTAACCTTTGACAATACTAGAATATTTTGGGAAGCAAGAGAAACCCTAAAACGTTGAATAATAACCCTAGAAGACAAGTCGGCTCAAGAGAATATTTAATATTGAGTTATTATCCTCCAGAAAGAGACGTCGTCCCAATCAAGTGAGATAGAGAAGTATAAATAGAGGGCATTAGAGCTCATTTGACACTCTTACTCTCACAACTATATAAGACTAGTGCGTAATTTTGGAGAGGGAGTGTAGTTGTAGCTGCTGCAACTGGGATTTGGATTTTTGGTTGGACTTTCTCTTGGTTATGGTTTGGAATTTATGCTTGGTCTTTTTTTATTCTTTCTTGGTGTGCTATCCTTGGAGAAATGTGCGCTACCTTGGTTGGCTATTGGTCTGCTTCTGAAATTATTTTGTCTGTCAAGGTTAAGGTGCTCGGGGGTGGCCTCTGTGCCTGTGGTTGGGTGACAATATTGCTATATTTTCTATGGAAAAATGAGCAATATATTTATTTTCTAACAGCTAGTACATCTTAGATATGATGCTTCATCATCATGCTAGTACAACTTAGATATGATGCATATGTCCTGAGACGCATCATGCTAGTACATCTTAGATATGATGCATTAACATCATGTTAGTACAACTTAGACATGATGCATATGTTTGAGTTGCATCATGATAACACAACTTAGATATGATGTAGTAGCATCATGCTAGTACAACATAGAGATGATGTAGATGACTTGCATCATGCGAGTACATATTAGAGATGGTGCATTGACACCATGCTAGTATGGCTTAGAGATGATGCACATCATGCCAGTACAAATTAGATATGATGCATTCGCATCATGCTAGTATGGCTTAGAGATGATGTAGACGGTACTCCACATCATGCTAGTATAGATTAGATATGATGCAATCACATCATGCTAGTATGACTTAGAGATGATACAATGGAGAGGATGGTTCTTGTAGCCATTGTGGGACATTCGACATCTATTGGGACAACAATTCTTCTAGGACGTATGTCCATATTAGAAGAATGGTCCTTGTATCACTCTATTGAGTGAGTGACTTATGTGGGACACTTTGTTGAGTGAGTTAAGTCTAGCACATGACTTATTCAACATCGTGACCAATTACTCAGATGAAGTATGGCCTCGTGAAAGGATGCAGATGATGATATGATTTGATGCCAGGAGATTATTGTATTGCATGGCGATAGCTTGTGTAGATATTAGTTTATTGCAGTGGAGACTGTACGTCTCTAGGCAGTAGCTATGTACTACTATGGTGGATGTGTTCCATTGGTAGTGACTGTGTGTCACTAGATAGTACATGTACGCTTCTAGGAGTGGTTGTGTACCACTGGATAGTAGTTGTGTACTACTATGGATCGACATTGTTGTGATCTATTGGATGGAATTGTAGTAATTGTGTACTACTACTAGATTACCATAGATACTACCAGTAGTGTTGAAAGTATTTTCCTAGGATGGTGTGCCAACTAGTAGTATTGGAGGTGATTTCCAGCTAGATGGATAGTGATGATGATGCTTGTGACTTGATCTGCATGATCATGATATATCATGTGTGGCTATGATTATGCTACATGTTGAATGGTATGTGAGACTATGTGAGCCATGCCCATACCATATGAAATGGATGGATTTGTTTGAGACCACTACAGTTAATACCTCCCTAGCTAGGAGGGAGTGTTGATATTATGGTAGTTGCGGGAGGTGTTAACCTCCATGTTTAACCTTTGGCTAGAATAGAGTATTCCGAAAGCAAGAGAAACCCTAAACAGATGTGTAGAAACACTAGAATACAAGTCAGCTCAATAAAAGAATTAATAATAAAGTATTAGCTTCTAAAAGGACAAGTCAACCCATAAAAATTACAAGAACCACTATAATAGAGGGTGCTTGAGCTCATTTGTACTCACACACTTCACTTTCTCTCTCAAGCATGGTGCAAGTTTGGAGATGTAGCTGCGAGAATGGAAGGTGGATCTTCTAGGGTGATTCTCAATCTTTCTCTCTAGTGTTACCTAACCTAAGATATGCACCCTACCTGTTAGTATCTCTTTGTGGTATTCTTGATGATATTCTTGTTGGTATTCTGATATTCTTGGTGGTATTCTTGGTAACTACAACTACTACAATTGAGAATTGTTCTTGTTCTATGGTTTTGGGACTTTCTGTCTGGTACACTATCTTTGGAGAAAGATGCACTCTCTTGGTTATATGTTGGTTCCAGTGTTGCTTCTGGGTTATTATATCTGTCAAATTTTACGGTGCTCAGGGTGGCTATGTGCCTATGGTTGGGTGAAAATATTGTGATATTGTCTATGGAAAAATGAGCACATCGAATATTTTAACAGAAATCCATGACACGACAGTGAGTATTGGTGTCAAAGAGGGAAGGTTATACAGGTTTTAGGGCCATCCTATAAGAATATCCATGGGGATATTGGATAATGGATCGATGTTAGTGACAAAGGATGAGGAGCATGAGGTTTTGAAGGGTGAACAAATGAAGGTTTATCAAAGTTCACAGACTTCCAGTGTGGAGAGTAAAACTTCATAGAGGAAGAGGGACTTATCCCCTTCTAGTTTTTTCAAGAGACCGAGTTGGTATGAGATGAAATTGATGGATGATGGAGAGAAGACCTTCGACAAAGTTTTCAAAATTTTTGGCATCAATATGTAGTTTCATCGATTCCAATACTTCCTTTATTCAGGGAGCAGTTGACCAACAAGATTGGAGGAATTCCAGTATGCGGGATGATGTGTGTGACATTATGCTAGAGTCGGAGGAAGAACCAATTCTAGGTGACTCTTCAGGAAATACCTTCCTCGCTAAGAGGGAGTGTTTATGTTAGTGGTAGAAACGAACAGGTATTTCCACATAGGTCTATGTGTCTAGACGTATGGAAATCATCCAAAGACTTCTACTCTTGAAATTACTTTAATTAAAGGAATTATTAAAGTAAATTGTTTTTGTTAATTAATTGTGTAATTAGTTAATTGAGTTATTTAAGAAACATGTTAAAAGTACTTATCATGTAGCATGTAATCTAAATCTCAAGTGAGTGTGAGAAGTAATCTCAATCGTAGATCATTTTGGATATTAGTAATATATTATGACTCATGATTATAAAATCAAGACTAGGAGAAGGATGAAGACATACTTCACATATATAGAAAAGGAGGACCTTTTCTAGTGTGGAGTCTCCAAGGTCACACTCAAGAGTAGAGAAGGACCTCTGCTCGAGTTCTTGGATCACAAAGGACGTTGATTCAAGAGGACCAAGGATTACACTTGGAAAATTCACATAGATAGCAATGGAGGACCTTTTCTAGTGTGGAGTCTCCAAGGTCACACTCATGAGTAGAGAAGGACCTATGTTCGAGTGTTTGGATCACAAAGGACGGTGATTGAAGAGGACCAAGGATTACACTTGGACATTTACACATATAGAAAAGGAGGAATTTTTCTAGTGTGGATTCTCCAAGGTCACACTTAAGAGTAGAGAAGGACCTTTGCTCGAGTGCTTGGATCATGAAGGACGGTGATTCAAGAGGACCAAATATTACACTTGACAGGAATTGTGTTGAGAGATTCAACACATAAATTAATGGATCACGAAGCACAATGTTTCAAGATATTGGATAGGTGAAGAAGGACCTTCATCTAGAGATCATACAGGTCAAGGAGAAGAGAGAACCAATGAATACACAAGTGGGTTTTAATAGAAGAAAGCCACAGGAAAGAGTTAGACCATACATACTTTATCATATGGAATTTCCGTACAAATCCATGGGTCACAGTGGAGACAATCGTGGACATCCACGGGTCACAGTAGGGAAAGACATGGATATCTATAGGTCACGAAAGAGACAGTTGTGGATGCTTAGAAAGGCATGCCATAATTGGTTGTATGATAGGTCATACCTTGTCAGGTTAGTCTGCAATTATATTTCTCTCGGTGGGACATTATCCCTATTATGGGAGCCCTGATTTTAGCATAATAAAATCATTCTTAGCACTGGTTTTCCCTTTGGGATTTTTCCAGGGGTATTTACCCAAAACAATTGGTGTTCATGTGTTCTTGATTTGGTTTCCTTGTTTATGCTTCCCCTGCATGATATTGATTTGAATATTTTAGTAGTGTATTATTGTTTTGTGAGTTGTTAATCTGAATGCAGTAAGGAAATCACTAGATAAAAAAGTACCTAGGTACTAGAGTAATAATTTCAACATGGTATCAGAGCTTACCTAGGGTTGAAATAAATTCAACACATAAATCATGCCACCAAGTTTTCTAGCATGTGCCAAGTGTCTCTCTCTCCATCAATACAAGCCACATCACCATCAAAATACCTTGCACCATCAAACCCTATCCTTCAAAGTGATGACGACATGCCCCAAAAGAGAAGAGTATGGCCTACAAAGGAAAACGTTGGGGTTGGGAAGGCTATAGAGTCACCTCCAATGGATAATAAAATTCCTTGAAAGGAAACGTCCCTCATCCAAGTTGACCCAAGGAGAGGGGGAGCATCATCCAACCTGTGGGATTCCTTCCCCAAACGAAGGTCCAAGAAACCTTGTGCCTCCATGTTCAAACTTTCACCTATCAAGGACCTACAAAGACAAACAAGTATGCCCTCCAAGGGTCCACAAGTCACAATATCATGCTAAGTAAGCCATATATAATAAAATAAACACCCGAACATGTGCATCAAACCCACCCTTTTCAAAATAAATAAATGCTCAAAGACCTTATACAATTTTCCAAATTTAGATATGGGAGGGGTGTCACAATGCCCTATTGGGTGAAACAATTCCTCAAGTAGGGGATGTTGCTAAGGGAAATCCTTTCAAGGTCATGTAGCGAATGTCAGGTGGATGGGTTTAGAGTTATAGGTATAGGACTTCATGACATACAAGGGCTCGTATTGTCTCATTTGTGGGCGCCTTTGTTGAGGGATAGCCACATCCTTTTCCTCTTTTTGTTTTTAAAGCATATTTTTCCAAGCCCTTTATTAGCCATTTATTTTTCATGTGTCATCAAGTTGAAGACAATAAGGGGCACTAAAAAGGAAATTCATAGCCCACATATGCTCTACCTTGGTTCATATTCCTTTCCAAGTTGAAGACTATAAGGGGCACTAGAAAGGAAATGCATAGCCCACAAATGCTCTACCATGGAAAGTGTTATTATTTAATTAGTTATTTATTTTATGGGTCCCTCACTTTTTTGAGAAGTGTTTCATTTCTCGTGGGATTCTAGGGTGAGATTTTATTCCATGATGTTTTTGTTAGGGAACCTCTGAGCCTAGTGGCCCCCTCTTCCCATGAAATGAGGTACATTCCCTTCTTGGGTCAATAATCCCGAAAACCTAAAATATGGGGAAACAAAGGGGAAGAAGTGATGGAAGGTGGAAAGTATGAGTGGGAATGGTACGATGACCCTTTAAGGATACCCCCAGTAGTAGCCCTTTCCTCGAGGGTGACCACTTACTAGGAAACCATGACACTCACCAAGGTGAAATAGGGAAAAAAGCATAATTTCCAAGAAAATGTTTTCAAAATCAAGAAAGGATCCTTAGCAACGTGTTCAAATGCTCCAAATATTAAAATGACACTTACCACGATACCATACTTGTTACCTCATGAAGCAAGACATGTTGTCCTCTGTGAGTCAAGTTGGGTGTGGTGGATGGTGTTGTCATCAATTGGATGGTGATGCGTGATATGATAGGGGCCCTTTCCTGCTCATCTGCCTCTCGATAATTTGTGTATACAATCTAAGGACCTCGAGACATCATATCCTTACGTATCCCTAGGAATAGGGGATAACATACATCTATGTGACCACCCCTTTTTAAAATTGAACTACATTTTATAGCGACCATATAAATTACATTTAACTACAATCGTTTGAATTGTGTTTAAGAGTCCAACCCCCTCAAGGGCATCTCTAAGAAACTCATATTGAAAATTTGTGTTTCTACATTTTCCAATGAAATTCCTTTCCTTTGAGGGTCATCAAGAAAAGTCACAATTGTGCTTAACAAGGGATTATTGCTCATATCTATCCAACCATCCTTAATGATTGAACAACCATATTTATTATTTAAAATAAGCCTATTTACACCCTTATATTTTGTCTGTGCACACTACACAAATCCCTATCATTTAAGTTGGTTCTTAGTTTATTACATCAAAGGTGACTTTGGAGGTTCCATGATTGCTTTACCATTTTTTCATAATAATAATGTGTATGGCAACATTTAAAAAAGAATTAAAAAAAACATTTGCATTAAATAAACAAAAATCAAACATCTACAATTGTATCTTTTACTCATCCACACTATGGGGCTGTTATACATATTCATTATGGAATGGAATCCTATTAGTATTTTTTCAAGTTATTACCATTGCTTGATGAAAAGGTTGTATCATGACTTTCTTCTAGTTCAATTTACCCATCCTGAATGAATCATCTTATGCCTCTTCTTTGTATTGTTATTTTGCAATAGGTAAGCTTTCTATCATGTAGCCTTAGTATTTTGCAATTTTTTAGAAGTCTTCTCACAAGATTTAACTCCAAACCCTTCTTCCAATAAGAAAAATTTACTCTCATATAGCTGCCTTTAAATTCTAATGAAAACATTTGACCCATACAAGTGGTTTATCTTTATATGTTTTACCTCTTTTTCTTACCATGATCAAAAATGTCATAAATGGTGTGCTTCGGTCCCCACTTTTCCCTTTTTAGCTTGAGAGTTGAAACTGATACATGTGATCCTTCAACATTTCTTGAGATGACTCTACTATTTCCCCCCACTATGAAAATCCTCCCACACAAAAATCTGTTGAATGCTTTCTTGTTTGTTGGCATATCACACTTTCATGTGAAATAATATATATATATATACACACACACGACCCTTTTTTAGAGGTTTTTTGAGTTATAAGGCCTTTAAATGATCAGTTGGGGTTAGTGACACCTAATATTGATCACTTCTCAATCTTTCGAAAGGAAAATAAAATTTCCTTGAAAAGCATACTATCATCCTAAAAATAAAGTTGGCATTGTAACATCAAGTCTACAATTTGGACATAATAAGAAAAGGAATTTTAAAATATTTTCCAAATATATTCCCTCACCAAACTAGTTTGTGATCCATGAGACACCATAGTTTAAATTGCAACTTAGCTTGTGTTAGTACCTAAACCTAAATGCATGCTTTCTCCTCTATCCCTAAACCTACCCTACTCACCCATAAGCCTTCTCCATATCAATCTTTCCTTTATCTACTTTATACTTCATGTGTTATGTTCAATTTTTGGTTTGGTTGTCTTTTCTTTAATTTAATTTCAATGTTTCTTATAAGGTATGTTAAGAAGTGATTGCATGGGATTTAATTGGTCACATCAGAGATGGATTGATTTAATTTCCTAATGTGTGAGGCTTTCCTAAGTTTTGAGGTCAAAATGCATTCACTGCAAAAATAGTGTGGTTTTCGTAGCGCTACAATAACATTCTTGTCAAATAATGTGCTGCCAAAAATTGTAAGTTTTGGTAGCGCATTTCCAAGTAATCATTCAGACACATGTTTCACTTGGCGTTTTTTGAAATTATTCCAAGGATCATATCAAGATCTTATCTTATCAAAGATCGTGTTTGAATTCATCATAATAATAGATCGTGGAAAGTACCTGAGGATTCTAATTAACACATCCAGGATATTATTAAATGATATGGTATGGGCCATTTAGTCTTCATGATTTCATAAATTTTAATTCGTTTTAGGTTTTGTTATTGGAGGTGATAGTTCTGACATTCCTGTATGCAAGAAATACTCGATAGGTGTAGGTTATGATCAAGCCCTAATTTGTAAGGAAGAAAACCCTCATTCGCGCAGAAGTTAGGGTTTGTAATCTCATATATGGGATGCAACAAAGGTTCTCATCTTCTTCAATTGGAACTAGATGGGATAGATCTTTTCGAAGCTCTTCTAGAAATCAAAGATAAATTTTTCCAAGCACATTGGTACCGATTCTGCAGTGCATTTCATGGTCATCGTACAAATGTTGCCATGACATTTGCAAAGAATTTTGATGGGTATCAAACTCATATTGGGTACCTAATCATCTTATTTTATGATCATTCCATTTTCACAACCTTCAATTTACCTATCGATGGTGAAAAATGGTTCAAAAAGAAAGAAATCCCAGGGAACCTCTACAATCAGTTTCTCATCAAGGATCACCAAAACCCAGAATGGAGAAATGGAATCATGAATACATGGGTCAAGGAGGAATGGAAGAACACTTTGTTAGTGTTTCAAAAATAAATAACATGTGA
The DNA here is from genome assembly GCA_009831015.1 of Picea engelmannii. Taxonomy (NCBI): domain Eukaryota; kingdom Viridiplantae; phylum Streptophyta; class Pinopsida; order Pinales; family Pinaceae; genus Picea; species Picea engelmannii. The sequence goes on along the minus strand of ML781480.1, from coordinate 64,255 downwards.
AGGTAGGTTCGCTACTTTTCATCTTTATCACATGAGATTCATTTTTCATCTTGTTGACGCCCAAAAGAGCAACATAAAATTCCTGCCTGCAAATGGGTTGCAATGCATTATTACTTATATATATATATTAAATAATATGAGATAGGTGGGACCCCTTTATAAAAATAATGATAAAAAGTGCTCCTCTTATTGTGCTCATTGTTGATTAAGGTTGGTTGTCATTGATTTCAACCCTTGAAGAAAGTTGGGGAACCCAGGTTTAGGTAATGGACCCAAGTTTGTTTGATGGATAACGGTATGAGTTTTGATATATTTGCAGGTAATACTATTATATATGGATAGTACATGTCATGTCATTTCTAGTGGTATGTGGAACGTCACATAACTCCTCACGGTTAGAGATTTATGGCCATGTGAAGTTGGAGAACCCTCATGAGTCATCTAGAAGCCCCAAAAGGTCAAAGTAGTCAAAGTGGTTTAAGAGTTTTTTAGAAGGTAAATAATAAAGTGAAGTGATGAGTATACTATAATTCAAAGTGAATACAAAATAAATTATTTAAATAATAAATTTAATGGATAAATTACTAATTGGACAAGTGGTTAGAAGTTGGTTAACCCCAAAATAAGGAAAGTGGGTTAAGATGGTTAAAAGGTAACCCCTTGAGGAAGCTACATGGAAGTATAAATAAGAGGAAAGGCTCTCTCATTTTAATCACACTTGAGCATATCGAATATATAAAGGTGACTGAGGTAACCAAATGACATCTAAGTCGAATTTCAGAGAGAAGGTGAAGTAAAGAAGGCCGAAATTTAAGGGAGAATAAATGCTTTTGATGATGCTTTCTAAGGTATGTTATTTATAGCTCATCTCACAATTTTCACAATAAAGTTTTTTCTAGAATTATTCAGACCGTGAAATTGAAAGGCCATTGAGAAAACATATCCAAGTAGTTGTGGTATGAATTTCATCTTGTGGGTCGTTTTATTTTTGGATTTATACTCCGTGGAAAATAGGGTTTGTGGCTAGCCCTGAAACTAGTCTAAAACATGTGTTTCGAGTAAAAATGTCATAACTTATTCATAACATATCCAAATTAAGTAAGACCAAATGTGTTGGTTAGAGTAAAGTTTGAAATGTCGTTACTTGGAGAAATATCCTTCTTTCTGGGACTTCAGATATGTCAAAGCAGCCAAGGAATTTTTATTTCTCAAATCAAGTATATCAGAGAAATGCTAAATAGGTTCGGAATGGAAGATTGCAAACTAGTTATCACTCCCATGCAAACCAGTTGCAAGTTGAGCAAAGATGATGATTCAAAGTCTATAGATCAGAGGAAATACAGATCAATGATTGGTAGCCTACTATATGTGACAACATCCAGACTATATGTAATGCAAGCAGTTGGACAGGTGGCACGATTTCAAACAACACCAAAGGAATCACATGTATTAGCAGTGAAGAGGATTTTCAGATATCTCAAAGGAACATAAGATTTTGGATTATGGTATCCAAAAGGAAAGGATCTATCACTTATTTCCTACACAAATGCATATTGGGCAGGTTGTATTGATGACCGACGAAGCACCAATGGAGCAGCATTCAACTTGGGTGAGTGTTTAGTATCATGGCTAAGAAAGAAAAAATCATCAGTATCTTTATCTACAGTCGTGGAAGAGTATATTTCAGCAGCAGCATGTTGTACATGGGTTCTTTAGATGAAACAAACTCTGACAGATATACAAGTTGAGTATGATGATCCCATTCCAATCTATTGTGATAATACAAGCGCCATCAGTATCTCAAAGAACCCGGTGATGCACTCCAAGACAAAGCACATTCCAATCAAGTATCACTTTCTACAAGAACATGTTGTAGAAAAGAACATCAGAGTTGAATATGTGGGCACAAAAGAACAAATGGAAAACATCTTTACAAAACCACTTACATGGGAAGCCTTTGAGTATCTTCGCCAGAGACTCAGAGTTATTTCTACTCCAAAATGAATGCTTATCTTATATTTCTTAGATGTACACGAAAAAGCACCATAAAGAGGACAGTTCAATTAGGGGGAGAAGCCCCGGATAGAAAAATACCTTTGCCATTGATGACAAAGGGGGAGGGATTTATCATATGCAAAGGATAGAGGCATGGTTCCAAGGGGAGCATGAGCGATATAACTTCAGTATTTCATGACATGATTTCAGCATTGCATCAAATTGTTTCCATCAATGCCAAAGGGGGAGATTGTTGATTAAGGTTGGTTGTCATTGATGTCAACCCTTGAAGAAAGTTGGAGAACCCAGGTTTGGGTAATGGACCAAAGTTTGCTTAATGTATAACGGTATGAGTTTTGATATATTTGTAGGTAATACTATTCTATATGGATAGTACATGTCATGCCATTTCCAGTGGTATGTGGAACGTCACATAACTCCTCACGGTTAGAGAGTTATGGCCATGTGAAGTTGGAGAACCCTCATGAGTCATCTAGAAGCCCCAAAAGGTCAAAATAGTCAAAGTAGTTTAAGAGTTTTTTAGAATGTAAATACTAAAGTGAAGTGATGAGTGTACTAAAATTCAAAGTGAATACAAAATAAATTATTTAAATAATAAATTTAATGGAGAAATTACTAATTGGACAAGTGATTAGAAGTTGGTTAACCCCAAAATAAGGAAAGTGGGTTAAGATGGTTAAAAGGTAACCCATTGAGGAAGCTACATGAAAGTATAATTAAGAGGCAAGGCTCTCTCATTTTAATCACACTTGAGAATATTGAATATCTACAGGTGACTGAGGTAACCAAAGGATATCTAATCTGAATTTCAAAGAGAAGGTGAAGCAAAGAGGCTGAAATTCAAGGGAGGATAAATTATTTTGATGATGCTTTCTAAGGTATGTTATTTACAGTTCATCTCACCATTTTCGCAATAACATTTTTTCTATAATGATTCAAACTGTGAAATTTAAATTCCATTGAGAAAACATATTCAATTAGTTGTGGTACAAATTTCAGCTTGTGGTTCCTTGTATTTTTGGAGTTACACTCCGTGGAAAATAGGGTTTGTGGCTAGTCCTGAAACTAGTCTAAAACATGTGTTTCAGGTAAAAATGTCATAACTTCTTCATAACATATCCAAATTAAGTAAGACCAAATGTGTTAGTTACATTACATTATTTAGTATTCTATGTAAAATTTTCAGATCCATACAATGAATATTTTGCGCAAGGCACGCTCTACAAGTTTGCTCTCTAGAATAAGCCAGAATTCAACAAGGTATGTCATTTTTGCTATAACTTATTTTCTGAGAGGTTCCAAGTAGTGAAACCTGGAGGAATTGCATGAAACACACTAAAGAACATTGTGTACTATTTTTATATCTTTATTTTATTACAGGTACATAGTTATGATTATTTCAAGTTAGGGTTGTTGACTAATCCAAAACTAGTCATGTGAGACTAAAGAAAAGTTTGATGAAAAATGCTAGTCTCTTGTTGTTAAAGTTAAGGAAGGTTTGCAGGTATCTGATCATATACACCAGGTCTATTACAGATTTACAAATCAGATTTGGATGATGAAATTGATGAGGTATTTTGGTTGAGATACATGTTGGGTACATGGTTGAGACAAGTAGTTGATGAGTTGGCACATACATGAGGTGTATAGTTGATGATGTTGGTACATCTTGATGAGTCATAGTTGATGAGTAGTTGATACATGATTGATACATACTTGGTACATGGTTGGATGCACTTTTTTATGGTACAGGCTGATTACAGGTTGTTTGGTACAGGTTGGTGCATGGTTGATGCACTTGTTTATGGTACAGATTGATTACAGGTTGAGGTACAAGTTGATGCATGGTTGATGCATGGTTCGGGTTTATTGGTACAGGTTGTTTGGTGTAGGTTTATTGGTATAGTTTTACAGTAGTATATCTCAAAGTGATAGTGTGAGAGTGGTTTCATCATTCTACTTATACGTCAGGGCGGTTGGATGAGGAAAGAACAGGTGGTTGTAGCCGGAGAACATAGGGGGTTGTATCCTCTTTCTAGTTGTAGCCATAGAATTGGGGAGTTGGATCTTCCCTCAGGTTGAAGCCTGAGAAACTAGGGGGTTGGAGCCTCCTTCCAGTTGCAACAGGAAAACAAAGGAAGTTTGTGCTTCCAATGAATGTAATTCTTCAAGACATATAAGAAAAATCATTATGTGGTTTTCTCCCGCTTTGGGTTTCCACGTAAAACATTGGTGTACTGTGTATGTGTATGATTGTTCATTTGTTCATTTCTTATTTACTCTGTAGTTATTGGATGATAATGTTACATTCATATAACTCTTGGATTATATGGTTAAAAAGGATTAGATTTCTCAATTACTTATTCACCCCCCCTCTCAGTAATCCAACACTCATGATTACCTTACGAAAAATATTCCACAGTGTGAGAATAAGAATAGAAATCCTAATTTGTTTCCCTCTGCAATTGATGGATGTTGAGTGTGCTCATAATTTGATTTTAAAAAGGAGAAATTTTTTTAATAAACATTTTAGTTTATTCTTGCTACACCTAGATTTTGATATATTATTCAAACTCCAAGTACCAACAACATGCAACTTATGGCATATTTGTTATATATATGGATGATTGATTATTATGTTTAATTGTAATACTCCACTAGAAAGGAATATGGGATGTGTTATTTTGGGTGCTAAGTATTAAATGGGCATATAATAGTTGAAATAATCCAAGAGGGAGACCTGATTCGATTTCAAATATGGAAATGATATGTTTTCTTGGTTGATATCATATGTTTGGAATAAGGTATTGGAGGCTAAGTGCACTCCATATTTGGTTGTGGTTGATGGAATTTAATGTGAAAATAAATGAAACGACGTGCATTACTGCACGTCGTTCTTACACTACCTCAAATCCACCACCTTCACTATTCTCCTCGCGCTTGTTTTGGTTTCTCTGGTTAGTAACGCATCCATTGTGCTCGGCCTTGGTAGAAAATAATTGCACTTTGTTAATTGTTTTACCATTCTTCTTACAAGTATGGTATTTTACCTCTCCATTCATGAATTGTTATCTATGTTCCACGTAAAATCATTTTGTTGGCTCTTAGAGTTTTCATGCATAATGTGTGTGTTTTCCAAAGTTTACAATGGATTGTTTGTGGGAATTTTGGCCATGTAAGATACATTCGATTTAGGTTTCTTCTCATTAGCATTTAAGTGTTTTAAATGAAATTATTATTCGGCATTCTATTCTAATTGAAGTATTTGGTCGTATGGTGCATCTAGAAAAGGTGGTATTATTGTGGTATGGTTATTGGAAAATGTTTGTGGGTGAATGTGTTCGGTTTCACTCATTCTGTATGATTAATTTAAAGGGTTTCCTCTGTAAAATAAAAACAACAATCGGTTTTTGTGATTATTGTATTCTACCTTCAATGCATATCCACACTTTTGAAGTTTTGCAGAGCTTTTGTATTATCCCTACCATTGTTTAAAATGTGATGGAGCCATGTGTATTGTCTTGCGTTCACATTGGGAAGTTTGTGAAGAAGTTTTTTTGGTGGGAAAGAAATGTTTTTTATTTTCTTGCAACCATTCCTCCATACCTATGCATATTTGTTAGTCCCATACCTTGTTTTTCCCATCCAATAATGTGGGAAAGTAAATAAATGCAAACCCAGGATTGAATTTATGTTTATGGTCTCGACCTCACAATGTGAAGATTGATTAAACCCACATAACCGTGCCTCGCTTGTTGTTTACCCATGAGGGAATTTTGTCTACTTGAATTTGATGTGGGTTTGATGCTCACCATGTTCACACTGGGGTTTCGAACCTAATTTGTTTTGGTAGTTTTTATTTGGGGTTGTAATGTAAATTGTAATATGTATGTGATGTACAGTCGAGGGGTTTTACGATTATTTTCTTCTCAGCTTCTCATGCTGACCTGAGGCATTCTGGTTATGGTTATGACTGAGTCAAATTGTTTTGTTGAAAATCTCATGCAGAACGCTTTACTAGTTTAAAGGATATCTATGGTTTAAAAAATAAAAGAGAACGAAACTTGCAAGTTTGATAATCATGTCATTTTCTTTGAGATTGGTATTGGGCAGTTTAAAGAAAAATTTGTCATATCGTGGATATTGTATGTAAAAGTGAAATGTTTCCTTCACAAACAAAATATCGTGGATTTTTTGTATTGAAGTTTAAAAAGAATGGTAGGGAACAAACAGAATTTGGTGGGAGTTTTGGAAATAAATGGGCATGGTAAACGATGGATATTTAAATGATTCTTGTTGAATAATGGCAATGTTGATTTTAAAATTAATAAATGTTATTTATGGTAACAGAACAGTAATCGCCGCATTCCCATCCATTGTCTCATTTTTTTCTCATTATATGCCCACCACCTTCCCAATAACATTTAATCCATCCCCTATTTTATTATCTTGAATTTCATTTTTAAAGGAAAAATATTAAAGAGGATTGGATGATGATTTTAGTTGGAAATTGTGATATGGAGACATTTTTTTTGGAAGAAAAGGATCCACATTTTTCTTGAACACTATTCATTTGTTGGTTCCCGTGCATGCTACCATTTTTCATTCATTATAAAGCCCCTCATATTCCCAATGACCCTATTATCCCCTGTTCAATTGAAATTGATTATTGAATTTGATATTTGGTGGGTTGTGTCAATGGATCGATTGCATATGTTTTTGTTGTGAATGATAGAGCCAACATCTTGATTTTATTTAGGTAGAGTATTAGTGAATGGATTGTTAAAAGTTTTCATATTATGATTGGAATATTGCTTCAGGATGATTTTCTTTAGCAGGGGCAGCAATGGTAGAGGTGCAAACAAAGGTAGAGGAAATAATTGGCAAAGAGGCCATAGAAGGCCACAATTTTCAATATATTTTGATGTTGATCCGCAAGAACTAAGTCATTTTTTCCAAGTTGGGTTTTTAAATCTAGTTGGACAAGGAATTTTTCAACCTAGACCTGAGAGGCCTCCTTTCCAGCCACACCAAAATTTCTCTGGTATTTGTGTCCCCCCTCATGTTTCTATGCAACCAGAACCACCTACCAATAATGGCTGGCAAGATATCGTCCATCAACCTAATGCACATCATAATGGTTGGCCTACAGTATCGTTACCATTGCCCCCTCCTCCACCGCCATTCAACCCAAATTCCCAAGTTGATCGTGTTGCCTCGCCAATGCAGTCCTCTCATGAAAGTAAGAGATTAAAGATTGTCATCCCCGAGCCAGATTTAGATAAAGGAAAAGAAGTGGTTAATCCCTCCAAGTCTTCCAAAGACTCCTTTGAATCAATGCCCTCTCATCTCCACCTCAAAGATAGTTTCTCCCATGTCATAAGTGAAATCCATCCACAAGGTTCCAATCAATTGAAGGTTTTTGCACACAACAAATTAGAAAAGGGATCAAGAGAAGGAAGCAGTGAAAAGAGGAAAAATGTCTCTCACAACAAATATGGTTTTTAATGCTTTTTAATGTTATTTTCTTGAGGACAGATTTTATTGGTATGATGACATATTGTTTTGGATAGCAAAGACATATTTAGACAGAATGTTTTAGATAGCATGGATATGATTCTATTTTTGGCTATAGTCGTGTTTTATTTTGATACTAAAGTATTTGACTATTAATATGAGGATGGGAGTTACAAGGCGAATATTTGAGTTAATTTTTGGGGTATTATATTTCATATTTTGATCATCATTAAAGAAATTAAAATTGGAGTGACAAGGGGTCCCACCTATTTAGTTATCATCTAAATAGACCCTTATTTATGTATTATTATTATTTTGTCTCAACTAATTAGTTAAGCTAATTAATCTTAACAAAATAAAGGTAGTTGAACTACCATAACTTATTGGGAAAGAATAAAAACTCAATCAAAAAAAGAGACAGAGGGAGAGAGAACAGAAGGGGAACTTCTAATATAAGGTCTACTATGGACTTGTGAGATACTTATTTTCTTCATTCATTCTGAGTTTGCTAGAAAGCTAAACTATATTGATGACAACAAGGTCTTATTGAAGGAAGTAGGATTCAAAACTAAATCATATCTTTCAGGAGCTTGTTTCTAAAGGTGTATGATCTATCTTTGGCAGTCTGTGTGTTCTTGTTTGTTTATGAATTAGATTTCATGACTGATAAAGAATATTTTGCAGAGTCAAATGATAGCATTTTTATAGAAAGTTCATCGAGATATTTAGCTTCAATTTTCTTTTGTTTTCAGAGTCTTTTTGTATGGTTCCCATCAGAGACTTCTAAATATGACTTTAATCCCCACCCTCACAGGGGTTTGTAAAGAGAATTCTACTTTGTATCTCATAATGAAGTTAATAAAAAAAATCAGATTTCTAATTTCAGTCTCACATGCGTATCTTAATGATATTGTTCACATTTTAATTTTATCCTTGTCTCTTATCCATGTACACACTTATGTATATTTTTTCTTTCTTCCTTTCGCACAGTTGTATATAATATATAAAATCAGCCTTGATCCCTCGTACATATTATCTGTGGATTAAGTGATTGTTTTGAATTTAAGGCTATAAAATTCGGGTAACATTCCCATATTTCCCTAGCCTAGAAAGTTCTGAAAATGTTTGAGTAAGGTTCTTCATACCTTTTCCTCAAAATTTATTTGGCGACCATATTGGGGATCAAACCTAGAATATCTAATCTTTATTGGTCTAGTCAATCCTTCATCCTCTGCATGGCATATCTTTATTTTGACAACCACTGATTACTTTACTAAGTGGAATGAGGTTGTCCCTCTTAGAAATGCAAAGATGAACAAGTAATTTATTTTCTAGAATCTAATATATTTTCCAGATTTGGCCTTCCATTAGAAATCATTACAGACAATGGTCTAGCCTTCATTTTTGCAAAATTGACCCAACTTCTAGCTAAATTAGGTGTCAATCATTTCACTTCATCTGCTTACTACCCTTAGAGAAATGGACAAGAAAAATATACTAATAATAATTTGGTCAGGATTATAAGGAGAATCATAGAAGACAAACCTCGCCAGTGGCACACACTTCTAACTTTTTCCCTATGGGCAAACCATACAACCACCAAAAGAAAGTACAATATTTACTCTCTTTTAGCTCGTATACGGCCAAGAGGGTATTCTTCCTATTGAACTAGATCTTTCTTCCTTACAGTTGATTTTACAGACTGAAGAATTGAATTCTTCTAATGTTTCCCAAAGGATAAATACATTTTTATCCCTAGAAGAACAAAGGAATTTTGCCTTGGAAAATATAAAAAGGAGGCAGCAAATGGTGAAGAAGTATTTTAACAAATGAGCAAAGGTTGTTGAATTTAAGGTTGAGGACAAAGTCTTACTATGGGACTCAACCCATGCTGAGAGAGCGAGACATTCTAAATTCCAAAATTTATGTCTAGGTCCATTTTAAATCGCTTTTATCCTCAACACAAATTCATATCTTCTTAAGGACATGGATGAGCGATTGTTTTCTCATAGTACCAATGGTTCCCACTTGAAACATTATGTGGAACTAACTTGATCACTAACTCAATTTTGTGTAAATATGGTTGTTGTATATATTTTTGTCTTACATTTTGCCTGTCACTTTGGTTTATTGAGTTTTATTTTCTATTGTTTGTTTTGCATGGTCATCAGAAATAAAGTTTGGATTGGTTTTTCCATAATGATGTAATTATGTAAGTATTGTTGATCAATAAAAATAAGATAGACACACTTGTTAGGATATCTCCCTTTTAAGACACTAATGGAATAGAGTTTTTCTTTCAATATTGTTGTAGTATAGTTGGTTTTGTTTTCTTCCTCATTTCTACTATCCCTTTCTTCCCTTCATCCTGAGATTCAAGAGCATATCAGAAGCATTCTTCTTGAAATTTTAAAAATATTGTTAGTTATGAACCTTATTGATTGTTATGCAAACAGGACCAATTCCCCTCATACATCTCACTTTCCATAAGTTATTCCCTGAAGTCCCATCTCATCATTTCCCTTAAACCATCATTTTTCTCATGTTGCATGACTATTTTATGAGCAGTTTCAATCACTTACTTCTATTGGCCTGCGATGTTCATATTATGGTAGTTGTGGGAGGCATTAACCTCTACATGTAACACTGATGAGACTAGAATATTCTGAGAAGCAAGAGGAACCCTAAAATGTTGGATAATAACCCTAGAAGACAAGTTGGCTCAAAAGATTAATTAATATTCAGTTATTAATCTCCAAGAAGAGAAGTCGGCTTGGCCAGGTGAGTTGGAGCACTATAAATAAGAGGGCGCTAGATCTCATTTATCATACTCACTCTCATAACTGCATAAAACCAGTGGTGTGCAAGTTTAGAGAGGAATTGCAGCTACAGTTGCAATTGTTGTAGTTGTTGCAATTGCCATTTCAGTTTTGGCTTGGACTTTCTCTTGGTTATGGTTTGGAATTTTTGCTTGGTCTTTGGTTATTCTTGCTTGGTGCGCTAGCCTTGGAGAAAGGTGTGCTACCTTGGTTGGTTATTGGATTTCTTCCATAATTATTTTTTCTATCAAGGTTAAGGTGCTCGAGGGTGGCCTTTGTGCCTATGGTTGGGTGACAATATTGTTATATTGTCTATGGTGAAATGAGCACACCTATTTTTATAACAAGTTATGGGACCACACTATCTTCGGACAGTCTAATAGATGGAATATAGACTGGGAGGATTTGCTCAATCACAGTTGTAGTTGCAATCAAAGTTTTGTTGCAGCAACGAAACCCTAACCCTCTTATTGAGACACCTTAAGAGAAGAGCTTGAAATAATTCCTGGATATCCTAGTGTGCCCTAGCCTAGCGCACCTCCTAGTACTCTCAACAAGCCAAGACGTCAAGTTTGATTTTTTGGTCAAAGTCAAATGTTGACCAAGTCAAATTCAAAGCAGTCATGACTTACTCTATGAAGTCAAAAAACAAGTTAGAAGGGGATTTTAAATTTGGAGCATGGAAAACAAGTATTGACCTCATCCTTGCCAAGAATAAAGTGTTGGATATCATGAAAGGAAAGATCATGGAACCACAGTTTGAAGCAGGAAAAGAGAAGGAACCTCATAACGTTGCAGTTATGGAGAAGTTCAAGTACAATGACATCAACGCTATGAGAATCATAGTGGAATCTGTAAAATAAGACTTGATACCCTACATCTCTCATCTTGACTCATCTAAGAAGATGTGTGATGCCCTAACTAACCTATTCTTAGTCATAAACATTGGGCAAGTGATGAGTCTGAAGAATGAGCTTTGTGACATGAAAATGAATGACGATGACAGCATAACATCATACTTTGTAAGAATCTCTCAGTTAATATATCAACTACAAGCTATTGAAGAAATCATTTCAGAAAAGGAACTAGTAAATATAGTACACAATAGCCTTCCCAAGACATGGGATGCATTTGTCGCTAGCATGAACACAGAAAAAGGAGTATCCTACATTTGAAGAAATTTGGACTTGTTTTGCATAAGAATAATCAAGGATTAGCGCAAAAGAGAAATCCCAAAAGAAATATGATGATCAAGCCTTCACAACAAAGTTCAAGAATTTCAGGAATAAGAGGAAGTTTGGCTTAAGGAAGAAACCAAATCAAGAAACAGATATGTCAAAAATACAATGCTTCAACTGTCAAAAATATGGTCACTACAGGAATCATTGTCATGAGTTAAAGAAAAGGAAAGAAACAGACGAAGCAACATTTTTCAAAGAAAGGGAAACTTCAAAGAAATCCAAGTAGGATAAAGCATACTTCTTCTTCTAGTCAAGGTAACAATATTCTTCATAGTTCTTGTACATACCATGTTTACATAGTTCTTGTACATATCATGCATATATATTTATTAGAAGAAAAGATGGTCAGTGAAACAATACCTATGGAAGAATAACAAGATAAGGATTTCTAATACGATGACTACAATACACATGAAAAAGATGAAGTATGTTGACAATATTTGGTGACAATTCCTGTGGAAGCCATTTTATAAGTAAGAACTGCCATATAGGCCACAATCAGAATCAAACTTGAAGAGACCAGAAAGAAGTCAGTGTTGATTTTTCACTAGGCTAGGCTCAAGCATGAAGTTTATTCCAATTTTAGCATTTTACTTGAACCATAAACAATTGCAGTTACACCATAAAAATTTGTTGCAGAGACCAAGATCACAAGAAGAAATACCATGCACAAGTACACAAGATTTATCATGGGAAACCCTTCTCAACATGGGAAGAAAACCCAACCAATCCTTTGCTATATTTTTCAAGATAAATACCTCCCACACCATAGACCTAGCATACAAAAGGTTGCTCACAAAACCAAGAAGGTTAGCGCCCAAGAGAGGTGTGCACTTCAGAACTACAACAAGTGCTTGCTGAAATTTCCAAAATCACATGTGTGTTGTGTTTCTTCAATGGGGAAATCACCTTTATTTATATTAGAATGGACACATCAAAAGTGGTGTCTATTGGCACAACAGGTCTGACCTCAATAACTCAAAATATAATTAATAATTACCATATTAATTATCTTTTACATTAATTATCTTTCACTTTATGGTGGGGTCAACCTATACCCTTTACATCACAATTAGGGTTACAGGTAATTCTGACTCTTAGACAATATATAAAGGGATCTGACACACCCACTAGTGCTCAGCCACTAGGGGCACGTCCACATGTGCTCAGCCACAGGGACGTCCAAGTCAACAGATATCTATCTCATTGCGTCTCATAGGAGAATCATCAGGATACACACTCACAAGGGCACAACCACTAGGATCATGCCCACCTATGCTCAGCCTCAGGAATGTCCTACTCAACAGATCTCTATCTCACTGAGTCTCACAAGAGAATCATATGGAGTATCACATCATCTCAACTCTCTACACAGAGGAGAACAGTAAACCCATCACATGGGCTCCTTCACCCCTCACAAGGGTACACATCGTTTCATCTAAAATGATACACCCATATCATGGGCATCTTCCCTTCTCAGGGGCACACAACATTTCATCTATGTCTCAAAGAGAACGATGCACTCAGCTCATGGGAATATTCCCTACACAAGGGCACACATCATTCCATCTTCATCTCAGAGAGGAACTACACATCCATCTCATGGGCACACCCAACTCATGGGTTCTCTCTTAGGCCGACTCACTCATTCTGTGTCCGAGAGGATGTCTCATGCAGTTGTAATCATCAACACTCCCTCTCGGCTAGGGAGGCATTCTCCACCAGGCCAAGTCTCTCACGGAAGTTCTCGAACTTCGTCTTGGTTGTAATTATCAACACTCCCTCTCAGCTAGGGAGGTATTCTCCACCCGGCCAAGTCTCTCATGAAATTACTCAAACTTATCCTTGGTTGTAACCATCAACACTCCCTCTCAACTAGGGAGGTATTCTCCACCATGCCAAGTCTCTCACAGAAGTACTGAAACTTCATCTTGGAAAGCGGTTTGGTGAAGATATCTACAATCTACTTATGGGTAGGAAGGTACTGCACATGTATTGCTTTCCTCTACACCATGTCTCTGATATAATGATATTTGATCTCAATGTGTTTCGATCTATCATGAAACACAGGGTTCTTAGAGAGTTTCACACAGCTCTAGTTATCACAATGAATAATGGTGTGATCCATCTCATGATCAAATAAATATGTCTAGATATTGTGAAGCCACATTGCTTCGTGAACTGCCACACTCAAGGCTATATACTCTGCTTCTGTAGTACTCAAGGCCACAGAGCTATGTTTTCTTCTGCACTAGGAACCCATGGAAAACCCCAATGTAAAACAACAATCAGATATTCTCTTCCGGTCCACTGTTCTCCCTGCCCAATCTGCATCGGCAGATCCCTACAGGCTCAAGTCTATACTGGAGGCATATCCCATGTCATATCCAACTGTGTCTCATAGATATATCAATACATGCTTCGCTGCTATCTAGTGAGTCTGTCTCGGCTGACTCATGAACCGACTAAGCACATTCACTGCATAGCATATATCAGGTCTGGTGTTAACCAAATACATCAAAGATCCAATCAGTTGTTGGTACAAATGTGGATCAATCTCATCTAAATCAGTAGAAGCATCATTTGTTTTCTTCAAATCCATTAAAATTGGTGTAGGCATGGATTTACACTTTTTCATACTGAACTTCTTCAATATCTCCACTGTATATTTTCTTTGACTCGAGAAAAATCTCATCAGTTCTATGCAATACTTCTAGTCTTAAGAAGTAGTGCATCATACCTATATCCTTCATCTCGAATTCAAAAGTCAATGTTTGCTTGTATTTATCAATAAGTCTTTCTAAACCAGTGAGGAATAAGTCATCCATGTACAGGACCAAAATCAGGCACTCGTCACCAACAATATGATAACACAATTTTGGATCAGCAACACTCTTGTCGAAATCCAAACTCATCAAGAATACATCCACCTTCTCGTACTAAGCATGAGGTGCCTACCTTATTCCATACAAGGATTTCTTCAACCTGTACACATGATTTCTCATCGTATGTCACGAATCCCTCTGGTTGCTTGATGTAAACTTCTTCCTTAATCTCACCATTGAGAAAGGTTGTCTTTACATCCATTTGATGTAGTTTCCAACTCATGGATGATAATACAGATGGAAGTGTATCGAGCTACTGGATCAAATGTCTCATCATAGTCAACTCCCTCTGCTTGTGAGATTCCTCTGGATACAAATCTCACTTTGTATTTCTAGACACTTCCTATTGGATTATTGAGAGGGGGGGGTGAATCAGTAATAGAGCAATTAAATCCTTTTCAACCACAAAATTCAAGTGTTATATCAATGTAGCATTATCATCCAATAGTTGCAGAGTAAATAAACAATGAACAAATGAGAAATCATACACATACACAATACACAATACACCAGTGTTTTATGCGGAAACCTGAAGCGGGAGAAAACCAAAGAATGTTTTTTCTTATATGTATTTAAGAGTTACATTCATTGGAAGCACCAACTTCCTTTGTTTTCCAGCTACAACTGGAAGGAGGCTCCAACCCCCTAGTTTCTCAAGATACAACCTAAGGGAATCTCCAACTCTCCAATTCTCTGGCTACATCCAGAAGGAGGCTACAACCCCCTATGTTCTCCGACTACAACTGGAAGGTGGCTACAACCACCTGTCCTTTCCCTGTCCAACCACGCTGACGTATAAGTAGAATGATGGAACCACTGTCACACTATCACTGTGAGATATACCACGGTAACAACCTGTAACAATCAACATGTAATCAACCTGTACCATAAACAAGTGCATCAACCATGCACCAACCTGTACCTCAACTTGTACCATGAACAAGTGCATCAACCATGCACCAAACCTGTATGAGTAACCTGTCACTGTCAACATGAAACAACCTGTACCAATCAACCTGCACCAAACAACCTGTACCAATAACCTGAACCAACATGTACCATGCATCAATTGCACATCAACTATGACTCATCAAGATGTACCAACATCATCAACTACACACCTCATGTATGTGTGAACTCATCAACTACTTGTATCAACCATGTACCCAACATGTACCTCAACCATATACCAAAGACATACACCAATATAACCATCAAAAATTCATCACTCTATCCATAAACCAAATACCATAAACCCTTACATCAAACCATGTGCCACAACTTCATTGTTATGTAACCTCAAGCTAAACCAGCAACTTCAGCGACACATCACAACCAAAATACCAATACCCATATGTCAAATACCTACAACAAAATACCAATTGTATCCCTCAGCAAATCTAATATAAGCAGCAATATTGAACATGCAATACCATCTCAAGAGCTAAACCCTAGGTCACAAAACATACCTCAAACAAGATGTGCCATATCTCTCATAAATAGACCCCAACCATGTTGCTACCATGATTTTTCTGCCGCACTTTTTTTGCCGCGATTCTTCTGCCACACTTTTTCTGCCGTGATTTTTTTGCCGCACTTTTTCTTCCACACTTTTTCTGCCGCACTTTTTCTACACAAATTTCCTGCCACACTTTTCTCTATCAATAATACCTGCCCAAATAACCTTTCACAAAATAGATATTCAATGATATTCAATAGTTTCAAGTGTGATTAAATGAGAGAGTCTTGCCTCTTATTTATACTTTCATGTAGCATCCCACTTTCCTTATTTTAGGGAGTTTTCCATTAACTTTATTATTTAAATAATTTCTTTTGCAAACACTTTGACTACTTTGACCTTTTGGGGCTTCTAGATGACTCATGAGGTTTATCCAACTTCACATGACCATAACTCTCTAACCGTGAGGAGATATGTGATGTTCCACATACCACTGGAAATGGAATGACATGTACTATCCATCAAGAATAGTCTTACCAGTAAATATATCAAAACTCATACCATTACCCATCAAACAAACTTGGGTCCATTACAGAAACATTTGTGCTATCGAAGTTCGCTATCAGACTTTCTTCAAGGGTTGACATCAATGAAAACCAACCCAATTAATCAACACTTCCATCAGTTGCATGCTTGATCATATAGATCCATTTGGAAGTCACTACAGACTTATTTTCTGGTCTCGGAACAATATCTCATACATCATTCTTCAAAATGGACTGATACTCTTCTGTCATCGCATATTTTCCATACCTATTGACCTGTTTTTTCTACATGACAAGAAGGATTTGTATCAACAATGTGGCTTATGGCTAAAGAATAGCTCGAAATTTTTTTGGTCTCTTGCTCTCTTAGAATGTGCCTTGAGGAGTTGCATGTCCCTCTACCTCTTGCATAGTTTGTCAAGCCCAAACAAGCCTTTTATGGCCTACTGCAATGTCTCTGAGAATATCAACTGGAGATATTGGATCAATTGTATCAATGGTTATCTCCCTATGGATTGTTGAAGAGGAAGAAGGTATTGTCTCACTGTCAATCTCCATCTGAGATTCTTTGGTTCTTTGAAAGGCTATATCTTCTTCAAAGATAACATCTTTGCTTACCTCAATTTGTCTCTGACCACGGATGTAGATCAGATATGCTTTCGAATATTCACTATATCCCACAAATGTACCCTTTCTCCCTGAAGGGTCTAGCTTGGATCTCTTCTCTTTGGGTACATGAAAATATACTGGGCACCCAAATATCCTGAAGTGTCTAATATCAGGCTTCACTCCGGTGAAGGCTTCATCAGGAGTTATGTTCTTCAAAATATGGTGAGGACTCTAGTTCTAAACATATACTATTGTCATGCATGCTTCTTCCCACATAATCATAGGAAGACTCTGATCATGCATCATTGCTTTGGTTGCCTCAATGATGGTTCTGTTCTTCCTCCTTCTCCAGTAGTTTTGACTCCCTCTGAGTCAAGTGACTCCCTCTAAATTCAAGTTACTCCCTCTGAAGTCTGAAGGATAAACATATTCCTTTGTTGTTAACCTTCTTGGAACAAGAAAACAAATGAAAGGAAGCAAAACAAGAATATCTCCTAGAGGAGAATAATGAGTACATCTCTAGAATCAAAACAATTTAAGGATTGTTGTCACAACTACAATACCTACCTGTAGTGTGGAAAAATTAGAATTGTAGGTTAGACACATAATAATTAAAACAATCAAACATAGAGTCTTCACTTCCAGTGTGTTGTTCCTCTGAATGCACTAAGATCCCTCTAGATCCATGATTTCAGCAAAGGTTCCTTCCTCCTGCAACTACCCTCATGACAATGATACAAATAATATATACAAGTGCATACCTTAGGGTGATGATATGATTTCTCCAATGGAACCTAGCTGATCTCTGACCTCGGACATATTCATGAAGAAGGTAGCCACAGTGTCAACTTTTTTCATCTTGTTATTTTGAAGTTGGCCCTTCAATGTAAGAGCTTGAGTAGATGATTGTCTTCCTTGCCTTGACGTCATCTTCCTTCCATTCATCGGTAGTTGTCTTTGGTAAACCTTTTTGTATCACCCACAATAAGTCTTCATCTTCAAGGGTGACCTAAAGTATTGACTTCCAGGAATTGAAGTTGCTTGATCCATCAAGCCTATCTTCCACCAAGGCTTTGTTCTTCATATTTTCAGATTCTTCACAAACCCTTGCCAATTGGGATAGAAAACCTAACAGCTAGGCTAGGATAGAAACCTTAGGCTTTTTTGGGCTTATGACTGCCAAAAATAATCCTTAAGAGAGTTACAACAATACTGGTGTGCTGAAAAGTTCCTTCAATGAGCTGCAGAAACCCTAAAACCAAATATCTGCAAAAAAATTGTGAAACCCTAGGGCCAAAAATTCAAAATGCTCAGAATTTCACTCTGAGAGTCTATGGAGGTGTGTTGGAGGAGTTCGCATTATCCTATGCAACTTTTAGGCCCAACGTCCAAGTTTAAGGTGATGAAACACCTCAAAAAAGGAGGGTCGTATGGAATTGCAGCAAACCCTAGAGGGTCGTACGGAACTATAGAAGAAAAGGAAGACTTGCTTTGAATGATTTTGCAATGGGTTCTTCAAGACCTATGCTCTGATACCATGTTGATTTTTCACTAGGTTGGGCTCAAGCACGAAGTTAATTCCAATTTTAGCATTTTATTGAACCATAAACAATTGCAGTTACACCATAAACAATTTGTTGTAGTAACTAAGATCACAAGAAGAAATACCATGCATAAGTACACAAGAAGTATCCTGGGAAACCCTTCTCAACAAGGGAAGAAAACCCAGCTAATCCTTTGCTATATTCTTCAATAGAAAGACCTCCCACACCATAGACCTAGCATACAAAAGGTTTCTCACAAAACCAAGAAGGTTAGCACCCAAGACAGGTGTGCACTTCAGCCCTAGAACAAGTACTTGCTGAAATTTCCAAACTCACATGTATGTTGTGTTGCCTCGATGGGGAAATCACATTTATTTATATTAGACTGGACACATCAAAAGTGGTGTCTATTGGCACAACAGTTCTGACCTCAATAACTCAAAATATAATTAATAATTATCATATTAATTAACTTTTACATTAATTATCTTTCACTTTATGGTGGGGCCTACCTGTACCCTTTACATCACAATTAGGGTGACAGGTAAGTCTGACTCTTAGAAAATATAGCAAGGGATCTCACACACCCACTAGTGGTCATCCATTAGGGGCACGTCCACCTGTGCTCAGCCACAGAGACATCCAAGTCAACAGATCTATATCTCATTGTGTCTCACAAGAGAATCATTGGGATACACACTCACTAGTGCTCAGCCACTAGGATCATGTCCACCTGTGCTCGGCCACAGGAACGTCCTACTCAACAGATCTCTATATCGTTGAGTCTCACAGAAGAATCATCTGTAGTATCACATCATCTCAACTCTCTACACAGAGGAGAATAGTAAACCCATCACATGGGCTCCTTCACCCCTCACAGGAGTACACATCGTTTCATCTCAAATGATACACCCATCTCATGGGCATCTTCAATTCTCAAGGGAACACAACATTTCATCTATGTCTCAAAGATAACAACACACCTAGCTCATGGGCATCTTCCCTACATAGGGGCACACAGTGTTCCATCTCTATCTCAGAGAGGAACTACAAATCCATCTCATGGGCACACCCAACTCATGGGCTCTCTCTGAGGCTGACTCACTCCGTCTATATCCTGGAGGATGTCTCATGTAGTTGTAATCATCAACAGTTGGTAATCAAGAGGAAACTAGAATAAAACTTGTGACACTTTGCATATGGAAGCATGGACTCTCTTATATGGAGGGAGCTAATTGCATAAATCCAAAAGAAGAGCATGCATTCAGGCATGAAGAAGTGATTAGGAGGGACATAATCCTAAATGATATGATCCATTGAATAATCTGTGAATATTATAAAGTATCTTTCCATTGAAAGTAGCAACCATGATAAGAAGCACGTGTTCAGTTTGACTCTAGAAGAAGTTTTCTTCAAAAAGAAGCCTTAAGTATCCTTGGTTTTCCATCTACATCCCTGTTCATATGATGAAAGGAAGAAGTTGGAATCTTCGGGAAGGAAGGGCATGGAGTCTATAGAAGACTCCATAGACCCAAAAGCTAAGGAGGAACATGAGGAATAACATAAAGATTGCAAGAAAGAAATAAAAGCCAGAACAACCAGTTATTATACTGAGAATCATAAGACTGTCAGTTTTGTTTGAACCCACTAGAAGCAATCAAGCAGAAGAAATGGAAGTTGTGATGAAGAATAGTGTATATAAGAAAATGTGAAAAATACTTATGAATGGAAGCATTGCGAGATTCATAACTAGAGGTTCTTTCAGAAGGAGGGAGAAGATTGATGACAACTTGTTCCAGTAAACCAGATATACCTCTTGCAGTATCCATGGATTAAAATTTACATGTAAAATATTGTTCTTCCCAATAAAGCAAATTGAGAAAGAAGCTTATACCAGAAAGAGAGCCATGTATGAAAATGGAAGAATAAATTGTATGGATGCAAGAAACTTGATGCAAAAGTATCTCATATACAGCATAAGCGTGGAAAAAACTTCCTATGATAGAGAAAGTGTATCAGAATGGTTACTCAGAAGTATGGGATGATGGACTGCAAATCCATGGAAAAATCCCATGATAATAGATCTAAAGAAGTTGAAGAGACTCTAATCTAGTAGATTCATCTCTTTATTGACAATTGATTGTCTCGTTAATATATTTGGAGAATACTCAGATGGATATTTGTTTTGTGGGACGTTTAAACTATGGCATACAACTGCATGAATTTATCGATTCAAATTGGGCAGGGAGTGCAGATGACAGAAGAAGTGCTACTTGGATATGTTTCAGTTTGAGATTTTCCACGATGTCATAGGCTAATAGGAAACAAAATTTTGTTGCACTCAACACTACAGAAGCAAAGTATATTACATCTTGTGATGCTTGTACAGAAGCAATGTGGCTCCATAAGTTGGTTTCTGAACCATTTGATCAGGGGGTGAATTCACCATGATATATTAGAGTTATGTGAAGATTTCAGAGAAATTGGTGTTCCGTGTCAGGCCAAAGTACATTGAGATAAAGCATTATATTCTCTGTGATAAATTCCAAAAGAGAGAAATGGTTCTCTAGTATATCTGCACAGATGAGCATATAGTGGATATTTTGGTAAATCATGTGTCCAAGATGAAAAGTTTGTGTACTTAAGCGACAAGTTGGGGCTCGTGGAGATGACTTCTTTATTGGAAAAGGAAGTGATTACTCCTAGGTTGGGAGGGAGCACTGATATGTTATTGATTTATGGATAGTCATTTTCCAGTTTGGAAAATGGTCCAGAATGGGAAGTTCCTTTCCAGTTCAGAAAGTGGTTCGATATTTCTAATGAACACACATTTTTCCAGATCAGACAGTCATTTTCGTAATGAAAATGGTCTGATAGATTGTTGATGTACCATAGACAATGATTCCCCTTATGGCCAGTGTGGGGAAATGGTCTAGAACATTCATTCTTCTTGCCAGTCACTCTGAGTAGTGGTCAAGTAGAATGGTTTGCCTCATCGAGCAGTCATTCTTTTAAAGTTCACAGTTGTGAGTAGTTTCGAAGAATGGTCAGTTTTGGAGATTGGTGTAAGGACAGTCATTTCCATAGGAAATGGTCCAGACAGTGATTCCCTAGGGCAGACTCATTCTCCAGGTTGCATTGTGTTTAGTGACAGAGGAATGGCCTAGTTAGGTGAATGGTCCAGGTTCAACAATCGGGGACAGGAATTCCCTAGGGAAAACTCATTCTCTCCAGGTTGCACTATGATTAGTGTCAGAGGAATGGCCCAGCTAGGTGAATGGTCCAGGCTCAGAAATCAGAGACAGTTATTCTTCTATGCTTGAGAAGAACAGTCTAGATAGCCCATGGATGATGTTTTACCTTCTGAGGGAAGATGTTCTTCCAAATCTCATAGATGTGAGTGGAAGAATGGCCTAGATGACTCAGTTTGTATCATGATATTGTTAATATCAGATGATATGAATTTTTTGGAGAATGTACATCTCTGGATAATAGTTTTATGCTATTGTGGTGGATGTGATCCACTAGTAATGATTGTGTGTCACTGATTAGTAGATGTGTGCTACTAGGAGTGGTTTTGTACCATTGGGTAGTAGTTGTGTACTACTATGGATAAACACAATTATGTTCTATTGGATGGAATTGTTCTAATTTCCATATAGACTATCACTAGAATTGGAGATAATACCAGCTAGATGGATAGTCAGTATGTTGATGAATAGGCATTCTCCAGGCAGACAATGGTCTAGGCAGGACAAATTGTTGCATGGTGGACAGACATTCTCCCTGCGGAAAATGGTCCAGGACAGTCATTCTTCTAGGACGTATGTCTGGATTAGAAGAATAGTCCTTGTAGCCCATGATGTGGCTTCCAGCATCTGTTGGAATAGTTATTCTTCTAGGACGTATGTCTGGATTAGAAGAATGGTTCTTGTATCATTCTGTGGAGTGAGTGACTTATTTAGCATCATTCCTGATTTCTCAGATGGATTATGGCTTCAGGAGATGATGTAGTTGATGCTATCAAATGATACCGATAGTGATGATGTTTCTCGTGAGTTGACCTATGTGATCATGAGATAGCTTGTGTGGCTATGATGATTCTACCAATTGAATGGTATGTTTGTGATCAAGACCATTTCCTTTAATACCTCCCTATATAGGAGGGAGTGTTGATATTATGGTAGTTGCGGGAGGTATTAACCTCTACATGTAACCCTGACAAGACTAGAATATTTCAGGAAGCAAGAGAAACCCTAAAACGTTGGATAATAACCCTAGAAGACAAGTTGTCTCAAGAGATTAATTAATATTGATTTATTAGTCTCTAGGAAGATAATTTGGCCCAGTTAGCTGAGTTGGAGCACTATAAATAAGAGGGATCTAGAGCTCATTTATCATACTCACTCTCACAACTGCATAAGACCAGTGGTGCGCAAATTTGGAGAGAAACTGCAGTTGCAGTTGTTGCAGTTAGAATTTTGGTTTTGGCTTGGACTTTCTCTTGGTTATGGTTTGTAATTTTTGCTTGATCTTTGGTTATTCTTTCTTGGTGCGCTAGCCTTGGAGAAAGGTGCGCTACCTTGGTTACATATTGGATTGCTTCCAGAATTATTTTGTCTATCAAGGTTATGGTGCTTGGGGGTGGCCTTTGTGCCTATGGTTGGGTGACAATATTGCTATATTGTCTATGGTGAACTGAGCACACATATTTTTCTAACATGTCAAACCAAGCACTCTGAGTTCTAAATCTGTTGAGAACATATTTCCCTTTGGAATCACCAGTTTTTTGACACCCAAAAGAACAACATAAAATTCTTTCTTGCAAATGGGTTGCAATGCATTATTACTTATATATTTTTTTAAAAATATTAGATAGGTGGGACCCCTTTATAAAAATAATGATAGAAAGTGCTCCTCTTATTGTGCTCATCTTACGAAAAATATTCCACAGTTTGAGAATAAGAATGGAAATCCTAACATGTTTCCATGTGCAATTGAAGGATGTTAAGTGTGCTAGCAATTTGATTTTAAAAGGGAGAAAATATTTTAATAAACATTTTAGTTTATTCTTGCTACATCTAGATTTTGATATATTATTCAAACTTCAAGTACCAGCCACATGCAACTTATGGAATATTTGTTATATATATGGATGATTGATTATTATGTGTAATTGTGATACTCCACTAGCAAGGAATGTGGGACATGTTATTTTGGGTGCTATGCATTAAATGGGCATATAATAGTTTAAATTATCCAAGAGGGAGGCTCGATTCGATTTCGAATATGGAAATGATATGTTTTGTTGGTTGATATCATATGTTTTAAATAAGGTATTGGAGGCTAAGTGCGCTCCATATTTGGTTGTGGTTGATGGCATTTAATGTGAAAAGAAGGGAAGCGACGTGCATTTATTGCAGGTCGTTCATACCCTACCTTGAAGCCACCACCTTCACTATTCTCCTCGCGCTTGATTTGGTTGCTCTGGTTAGTAACACCTTCATTGTGCTCGACCTTGGCAGAAAATAATTGCACTATGTTAATTGTTTTAGCATTCTTCTTACAGGTATGGTCTTTTACCTCTTCATTCATGAATTGTTAGCTCTGCTCCATGTAAAATCATTTTGTTGGCTCTTAGAGTTTTCATGCAGAATGTGTGTGTTTTCTAAAGTTTACAATGGATTGTTTTTGGCATTATGGTCGTGTAAGATACATTCGATTTGGGTTTCTTCCTATTGGCATTTAAGTTTTTTAACTGAAATTATTATTCGTCATTCTATTCTAATTGAAGTATTTGGTTGTATGGTGCTTGTAGCAAAGGTGGTCTTATTGTGATATGGTTGTTGGAAAATGTTTGTTGGTAAATGTGTTTGGTTTCTCTCATTCTGTATGATTAATTTTGAGGGTTTCCTTCGTAAAAGATAAACAATAGTCGGTTTTTGTGATTATTGTATTGTACTCTCACTGCATTTCCACACTTTCGAAGTTTTGCAGCTCTTTCGTATTATCCTTACCACTGTTTCAAAAGTGATGGAGCCCTTTGTATTGTCTTGCGGTCACTTTGGGAAGTTTGTGAAGAATTTTTTTTGGTGGGAAAGAAATGTTTTATCTTTGCTTACAACCATTCCTCGAGACCTATGCATATTTGTCAATCCCAGACCTTGTTTTTCCCATCCAATAATGCGGGAAAGTAAATAAATGCAAACCCAAGCTTGAATTTTTGTTTATGGTATCGACTTCACAATGGGAAGATTGATTAGACCCACAGAACCGTGGCTCGCTTGTTGTTTACCCATGAGGGAATTTCGTCGACTTGAATTTGATGTGGGTTTGATGGTCACCATTTTCACACTGGGGTTTCGAACTTGACTTGTTTTGGCAGTTGTTATTTGGGGTTGTAATGTAAATTTTAGGTGATATACAGTCGAGGGGTTTTATGATTGTTTTCTTCTCAGCTTCTCATGCTGACTTGAGGCATTCTGGTTATGGTTATGACTGAGTCAAATTGTTTTGTCGGTAATTGCATGCAGAATACTTTACCAATTTAAAGGATATCTATGGTTTAAGAAATAAAAGAGAACAAAACTTGCAAGTTTGTTTATCCTGTCATTTTCTTTGAGATTGGTATTGGGCAGTTTAAAGAAAATGTTGCCATATCATGGATATTGTATGTTAAAGAGAAATATTTCCTTCATAAACGAAATATCGTGGATTCTATGTATTGAAGTTTAAAAAGAATGGTATGGCACAAGCAGAATATGGTGGGATTTTTGGAAATAAATGGGCATGGTAAACATTGGATATTCAAATGATTTTGTGGATATTTAAATGATTTTTGTTGAATAATAACAATGTCGATTTTAAATTTAATAAATGTTATTTCTGGTAACAAAACAATAACCATCTCATTCCCATCCATTGTCTCATTTTTTGCTCATTATATGTCCACCACCTTCCCAATAACATTTAATACATCCCCTATTTTGTTATCCTGAATTTCATTTTTAGAGGAAAATGACTAAAGAGGATTGGATGATGATTTTAGTTGGAAATTGTGATATGGAGATATTGTTTTTGGAAGAAAAGGCTTTGCATTTTGCTTGAATAGTATTCATTTGTTGGTTACTGTCCATGCTACCATTTTTCATTCATTATAAATCCCCTCATATTCCCAATGACCATATCATCCCATGTTCAATTGCAATTGATTATTAAATTTGATATTTGGTGGGTGTGTCAATGGATAGATTGCATATGCTTATGTTGTAAATGATAGAGCCAACATCTTGATTTTATTTAGGTAGAGTATTAGTGAATGGATTGTTAAAAAAATTCATATTCTAATTGGAGTATTGCTTTAGGATGAGTCTCTTTAGTAGGGGCAACAATGGCAGAGGTGCAAACAGAGGTAGAGGAAATAATTGGCAAAGAGGTCATAGAAGGCCACGATTTTCAATACATTTTGACTCTAATCTGCAAGAACTAAATCAACTTTTCCAAGATGGGTTTTTTAATCTAATTGTCCAAGGAATTTTGCAACCTAGACCTGAGAGGCCTCCTTTCCAGCCACACCAAAATTTCTCTGGTATCTGTGTCTCCCCTCATGTTTCTATGCAATGAGAACCACTTGCCAATGATGGTTGGCAAGAGATCATCCATTAGCCTGTTGAATATTATAATGGTTGGCCTACAATATTCTTTCTATTTCCCCCTCCTCCATTGTCATTCAACCCAAATTCCCAAGTTGATTGTGTTGCCTCGCCAGTACAGTCCTCTCATGAAAGCAAGAGATTAAAATTACCATCCCCGAGATAGAATTAGATAAAGGAAAAGAAGTGGCTAATCCCTCCAAGTCTTCCAAAGACTCCTCTAAATCAGTATCCTCTCAGCTCCACCTCAAAAATAGTTGTTCCCATGTGTAAATTTTTCATACCCCAACCCAGTTTTAGTCTCGCTGATTTTTCAGCCAAAGTTAAATGCCCAAACCCAATTTCAGCACAGTTTCAGCATATGTTTCAACACAGTTTTAGCATTGTTTCAGCATATGTTTCAACATTGTTTCAGCGTATGTTTTAGCACTGTTTCAGCATATGTTTCAGCATTGTTTCAGCATATAAAAACTTAACAGAAAATGAACTTCAGAACTGAAACATGAGGATTCTGAACATCGTTTTCAACGCAGAAATAAAATATCAGCAGTATGCAAAACTCAGAAAATATAGACACAAAGATTTTTGGTCTAACTTCGACCCTGGAAAAACCCACAAGGGGAAAACCAGTGAGAGAGGGATTTTTATTATTTATGAGCTTCTGAGAAATTTCTTTTACAGCATATTCATCTTCAGAAATTTACACAAACTTATCTAGACTTTCTTTCGCTAAAATCCTTCTGAACAATCCTGGAAAATGCTCCTCGATTTCTGTCCCAGAAATCCATACAACTGTATGGTTGTCCCAAAAATTAATGTTGTACGGACTGTCTCAAAATTCGTGCGAAAACTCTGCTAAGACTGTATGGAAAACCCAACATGAACAGCTCCTTGTAAATCGTGTTGTATGGCTCTCTAAATTCATGCCAAACTGTACGGACTGTACGGAAATACACTTAGAAATTTATTACAGTAGTTACCTCGATTTTTGTGCCAATAAATGGTGTACCGTAGCCTTGGAATGCATGCCAATACTCTCAGAAATTGCAGATGTTGTCCTCTTTGATTTCTGTGCACAGTAAATGTTGTACAGCCTCCACAAATCTATATGGTATGGCCTGTTCTTCCTTACTGTTTGTTGCCTTGAAATCCATGCTTCTCTTTGCTTTGGGATGCATGCTCTCCTTCAACAAATGTTGTCTCTTTTCTTCAGCTCGACCTCTCTCTTTCTCTCTCTTGTTCTCTCAACAAGAATGCTTGAACTACCCAAGAATGGGTGTGCCCTCTTTCCCTAGTCAACCTCATGAGGAAAGGTGAGGGGTTTTCTAATCCAACGGTTGAGATTAGATTAGATGGGTGGCTGAGATTTGGTATCTCTTCACTCACCCTCACTTTAGTTATAAAGCTATCTTTTAATTTGCATCTCACAAATTAAATGACTAGGACCCACATTAGGCACTTTCTCCCCCTTAGGCGCCTAGGGAAGAGAAACACTTGCCTTGGTACTTTATTTTAATTAAAAATTTAACACTCCCTCATACCGAGGAAAGTGTTACTCACCACTCCAAGCTTGTCCCTGAAAAATACAAACTTGCCTCTGCCCAATGCCTTGGTGAGTATGTCTGCAACCTCCTCCTATGTAGATATGTATTGTAGCTCCATATCTCCTCTCTGAACATAATCACGGATGAAGTGATACCGAATCTTGATATGCTTAGACCGGTCATGAAAAACTGGATTCTCCAAGAGTTTGATGCAACTCTGATTATCACAGTAAATCACGGTAGGCCTCAATTGCACACCGAACAATCCCACCAACATCTTGCGAAGCCAAAGGGCCTCACAACTAGCCTGACTAGCTGCCATATACTCAGCCTCTACCGAACTCAAAGCCACTGACTTCTTCTTCCCACTGAACCAAGACACTACTGTTGATCCCAATCCGAAGCAGCACCCTCAAGTGCTTTTCCTGTCACTGATACATCCTGCCCAATCTGAGTCTATATAGCCAACCAGACGAACTCCATCTCCTCTATGATAGTCCAAACCATAATCTACGGTACCACAAAGATACCTGAGCACATGTTTTGTTGCCACCCAATGCACTCTCCTAGGCTCCACCATGAACTGACTGAGAGTGTTGACAACAAAACAAATATCTGGCCTAGTATTGACCAAATACATCAATGACCCGATCAAATGACGATACAAAGTGGAATCCACCAACTATAACTCAGAAGCATGAAGCTTCTTCCAGTTGGTAATCATGGGAGTGGTCATGGGCATGCTATATCCCATCTGAAATCTACTCAAAATGTCACACACATACTTCCCCTGTCCCAGGAAGATGTGTCCAGGCTCCTGCCAAACCTCAAATCCCAAAAAGTAATGCATCAGTCCAATGTTTGTCATCTCGAACTCTGAAGCAAGGATCTCCTTGCAGTTGTTGATGAGTCTCTATGCCCCTGTAATGAAAATGTCATCCACATATAGTAGAAGAATGAGAGGATCCTCTCTAACCACAATGAAGTATAGGTTTGGATTTGCCTCACTCTTCCCAAAACCCAACTGTTGCAAATAGGCATCTATCCTCGAATACCAAGCTCTGGGAGCTTGTTTCAGTCCATACAATGCCTTCTTCAGTATACACACATGAGACTCTCTCCCATGCACCTCAAAGCCCAATGGTTGCTCAATGTATACCTCCTCCTCAATAATACCATTCAGAAATGCAGTCTTCACATCCATCTGGTGGATCTTCCAACCCATCTCTGCTGCAATGGAGATCACTGCCCTGATCGAAGTGTATCGAGCAACTGGTGCAAAGGTCTCATCATAGTCAACTCCCTCAACCTGTGAAAACTCCCGAGCCACGAAGCAATCTTTGTACTTCTCAATGATTCCATCTGCAGCATGCTTTAGCTTGTAGAGCCACCTGGAAGTCACCACTGACTTCCCCTCGGGTCTAGGAACCACTTCCCAGACATCGTTCTTCATGATGGAATTGTACTCTTCCATCATGGCATCTCTCCATACCTGTCTACTAGTGGCCTCCTCAAAAGTGGAAGGCTCAAACTCCCGAATACTACTCACCATTGCAATGTAGCTGCAAAACCTCTCGGGAGGTTTACTCTCTCTCACTGCCTGTTTGGGATTCCCCACTAAACCTTGTGCCTCCCTCAAAGTGTCCTGAAGCCACTTGGGCTTCCTCCTCTCTGAAGTAGTGTCCTGTGGAGGGGACATTCCCAACTCAACCCCATCTGCTAAAGACAATGATCCTGTAGTAGACCCTGAAGTACCTGATCCTGAAACCTGT
This sequence comes from Picea engelmannii, assembly GCA_009831015.1. NCBI lineage: Eukaryota > Viridiplantae > Streptophyta > Pinopsida > Pinales > Pinaceae > Picea > Picea engelmannii. The sequence goes on along the minus strand of ML781480.1, from coordinate 34,652 downwards.
GGACCGGTAGCCTGCGAACTTGAACTATGTGGCCCTGTCACCTGTGAACCTGTAGTCACCGAAACTAGTGGCCCTGAAATCTGTTTCATTGTAGTCTGCTGCGAGCTCACCTGAATCTGAGATGAAGACTGCTCACCTCTCTCTGTCCCTCTAGACTTCCTAAAGGCTTCGTCCTCCTCAAATCTGACATCCCTCCTCAAGATAGTCTTCCTCAAGGAAGGAAGGTAAATACGGAAAGCCTTTGAAGTCTCACTGTACCCAACAAAGATCCCTCTCTCTGCCATGGGTTCCAACTTTGTCCTCTTCTCAGAAGGGACATATGAATAAGTGATGCACCCAAAAATCCGAAAGTTCCCCACCTCAAGCTTCTTCCCAGAGAAAGCCTCCTCAAGAGTCATGCTCGCCACAGCCCTGTGAGGACTCATGTTCTGCAGATAAACTGTAGTGTAGCATGCCTCAGCCCATAGAAATAGTGGCAGCCCCTGATCATGTAGCATGGCTCTCACAGCCCCAACAATGGCCCTGTTCTTCCTCTCAGCAACCTCATTCTGCTGCGGGTTGTAAGGAACTGTCAACTCCCTCCTGATGCCCTCTCCTGCACAGAAATCCATAAACTCCTTGGAGGTATACTCACCCCCATTGTCCGATCTTAGGACTCTGATTTTCTTCCCTATCTGGTTCTCCACAAGAGCTTTGAACTCTTGGAACTGACTGAAGACCTGTCCTTTGGTCTTCATGAAGAAAATCCAGGACTTCCGAGAGAAGTCATCAATGAATACAACATAGTATAGGGATCCAGTCAACGATGCCGAAGAC
>ML781480.1:16927-32547 GCA_009831015.1 Picea engelmannii | reverse complement strand
TCTCTATCAATAATACCTGCCCAAATAACCTTTCACAAAATAGATATTCAATGATATTCAATAGTTTCAAGTGTGATTAAATGAGAGAGTCTTGCCTCTTATTTATACTTTCATGTAGCATCCCACTTTCCTTATTTTAGGGATTTCTCCATTAACTTTATTATTTAAATAATTTATTTTGCAAACACTTTGACTACTTTGACCTTTTGGGGCTTCTATATGACTCATGAGGGTTCTCCAACTTCACATGCCCATAACTCTAACCATGAGGAGTTATGTGATGTTCCACATACCATCGGAAATGGCATGACATGTACTATCCATCTAGAATAGTCTTACCTATAAATATATCAAAACTCATACCATTACCCATCAAACAAACTTGGGTCCATTACCGAAACATTTGTGCTACCGGAATTCGCTATCAAACTTTCTTCAAGGGTTGACATCAATGAAAACCAACCCAATTAATCAATACTTCCATCAGTTGCATGCTTGATCATATAGACCCATTTGGAAGTCACTGCAGACTTATTTTCTGGTCTCGTAACAATATCTCATACATCATTCTTCAAAATGGACTGATACTCTTCTGTCATGGCATATTTTCCATACCTGCTGACCTGTTTTTCCTACATGACAAGAAGGATTTGTATCAACAATGTGGCTTATGGCTGAAGAATAGCTCGAAAATTTTTTGGTCTCTTGCTCTGTCAAAATGTGCCTTGAGGAGTTACATGTCCCTCTGCCTCTTGCAGAGTTTGTCAAGCCCAGACAAGCCTTTTATGGCCTACTGCAATGTCTCTGAGAATATCAACTGGAGCTATTGGATCAATTGTATCAATGGTTATCTCCCTCTGGACTGTTGAAGAGAAAGAAGGTATTGTCTCTCTGTCAATCTCCATCTGAGATTCTTTGGTTCTTTGAAAGGCTATATCTTCTTCAAAGATAACATTTATGCTTACCTCAATCTATCTCTGACCAAGGATGTAGATCAGATATGCTTTCGAAGATTCACTATATCCCAAAAATGTACCCTTTCTCCCTGAAGGGTCTAGCTTGGTTCTCTTCTCTTTGGGTACATGAAAATATATTAGGCACCCAAATATCCTGAAGTGTCCAATATCAGGCTTCACTCCGGTGAAGGCTTCATCGGGAGTTATGTTCTTCAAAATATGGTGAGGACTCTAGTTCTGAACATATATTATTTCCATGCATGCTTCTTCCCACAGAATCATAAGAAGACTCTGATCATGCATCATTGCTTTGGTTGCCTCAATGATGGTTCTGTTCTTCCTCCTTCTCAAATAGTTTTGACTCCCTCTAAGTCAAGTGACTCCCTCTGAATTTAAGTTACTCCCTCTGAAGTCTGAAGGATAAACATATTCCTTTGTTGTTAACCTTCCTGGAACAAGAAAACAAATGAACGGAAGCAAAACAAGAATATCTCCTAGAGGAGAATAATGAGTACATCTCTAGAATCAAAACAATTTAAGGATCGTTGTCACAGCTACAATACCTACTTGTAGTGTGGAAAAATTAGAACTATAGGTTAGAGGCATAATAATTAAAAAAATCAAACATGGAGTCTTCACTTCCAGTCTGTTGTTCCTCTGAATGCACTGAGATCCCTCTAGATCCATGATTTCAGCAAAGGTTCCTTCCTCCTGCAAGTACCCTCATGACAATGATACAAATAATATATACAAGTGCATACCTGAGGGTGATGATATGATTTCTCCAATGGCACCTAGTTGATCTCTATCCTCTGACATATTCATGAAGAAGGTAGTCACGGTGTCACCTTTTTTCATCTTGTTATTTTGAAGTTGGCCCTTCAATGTAAGAGCTTGAGTAGATGATTGTCTTCCTTGCCTTGACGTCATCTTACTTCCATTCATCGGTAGTTGTCTCTGGTAAACCTTTTTGTATCACCCACAATAAGTGTTCATCTTCAAGGGTGACCTAAATTATTGACTTCCAGAAACTGAAGTTGCTTGATCCATAAAGCCTATCTTCCAGCAAGGTTTTGTTCTTCATATTTTCAGATTCTTCACAAACCCTTGCCAACTGGGATAGAAAACCTAATGGCTAGGCTAAGATAGACACCTTAGGTTTTTTTGGGCTTATGACTGCCAACAATAAGCCTTAAGAGAGTTACAAGAATACTGGTGTGCTAAAAAGTTCCTTCAATGAGCTGCAAAAACCCTAAAACCAAAAATCTGCAAAAAATTGTGAAACCCTAGGGCCAAAAATTCAAAATGCTCAGAATTTCACTCTGAGAGTCTCTGGAGGTGCGCTGGAGGATTTCACACTATCCTATTCAACTTTTAGGCCCAACATCCAAGTTTAAGGTGATGAAACACCTCAAAAAACGAGGGTCATATGGAATTGCAGCAAACCCTAGAGGGTCGTACAGAACTATAGAAGAAAAGGAAGACTTGTTTTGAATGATTTTGCAATGGGTTCTTCAAGACCTATGCTCTGATACCATATTGATTTTTCACTAGGCTAGGCTCAAGCATGAAGTTAATTCCAATTTTAGCATTTTACTTGAACCATAAACAATTGTAGTTACACAATAAACAATTTGTTGCAGTAACCAAGATCACAAGAAGAAATACCATGCACAAGTACACAAGAAGTATCCTGGGAAACCCTTCTCAACAAGGGAAGAAAACCCAGCCAATCCTTTGCTATATTCTTCAAGAGAAATACCTCCCACACCATAGATCTAGCATACAAAAGGGTGCTCACAAAACCAAGAAGGTTAGCACCCAAGAGAGGTGTGCACTTCAGCCCTAGAACAAGTACTTGCTGAAATTTCCAAACTCACGTGTGTGTTGTGTTTCCTCAATGGGGAAATCACCTTTATTTATATTAGACTGGACACATCAAAAGTGGTGTCTATTGGCACAACAGTTTCAACCTCAATAACTCAAAATATAATTAATAATTATCATATTAAATAACTTTTACATTAATTATCTTTCACTTTATGGTGGGGCCGACCTGTACCCTTTACATCACAATTAGGGTGACAAGTAAGTCTGACTCTTAGACAATATAGCAATGGATCTCACACACCCACTAGTGCTCAGCGATTAGGGGCACGTCCACCTGTGCTCAGCCACAGAGACGTCCAAGTCAACAGATCTATATCTCATTGTGTCTCACAGGAGAATCATCGGGATACACACTCACTAGTGCTCAGCCACTAGGATCACGTCCACCTGTGCTCGGCCACAGGAACGTCCTACTCAACAGATCTCTATCTCACTAAGTCTCACAAGAGAATCATCTGGAGTATCACATCATCTCAACTCTCTACACATAGGAGAACAGTAAACCCATCACATGGGCTCCTTCACCCCTCACAGGGGTACACATCGTTTCATCTCAAATGATACACCCATCTCATGGGCATCTTCCATTCTCAAGGGAACACAATATTTCATCTCCGTCTCAGAGATAATGACACACCCATCTCATGGGCATCTTCCCTACACAAGGGCACATAGTGTTCCATCTCTATCTTAGAGAGGAACTACAAATCCATCTCATGGGTACACCCAACTCATGGGCTCTCTCTGAGGCCGACTCACTCAGTCTATATCCTGGAGGATGTCTCATGCAGTTGTAATCATCAACAGTCAGTAATCAAGAGGAAACTAGAATAAAACTTGTGACACTTTGCAGACGGAAGCATGGACTCTCTTAGATGGAGGGAGCTAATTGCATAATTCCAAAAGAAGAGCATGCATTTAGCCATGAAGTCGTGATTAGGAGGGACATAATCCTAAATGATATGATCCATTGAAGAATCCATGAAGATTATAAAGTATCTTTCCATTGAAAGTAGCAACCATGATAAGAAGCACATGTTCAGTTTGACTCTAGAAGAAGTTTTCTTCGAAAAGAAGCCTTAAGTATCCTTGGTTGTCCATCTACATCCCTGTTCATATGATGAAAGGAAGAAGTTGGAATCTTCAGGAAGGAAGGGCATGGACTCTATAGAAGACTCCATAGACCCAAAAGCTAAGGAGGAACATGAGGAAGAACATGAAGATTGCAAGAAAGAAATAAAAGCCAGAACAACCAGTTATTATACCGAGAATCATAAGACTGTCAGTTTTGTTTGAACCCACTAGAAGCAATCAAGAAGAATAAATGGAAGTTGTGATGAAGAATAGTATATATAAGAAAATGTGAAAAATACTTATGAATGGAAGTATTGCGAGATTCAGAACTAGAGGTTCTTTCAGAAGGAGGGAGAAGATTGATGACAACTTGTTCCGGTAAACCAGATATACCTCTTGCAGTATCCATGGATTAAAATTTACATGTAAAATATTGTTCTTCCCAATAAAGAAAATTGAGAAAGAAGCTTATACCAGAAAGAGATCCATGTATGAAAATGGAAGAATACATTGTATGGATTCAAGAAACTTGATGAAAAAGTGTCTCATATACAGCATAAGCGTGGCAAAAACTTCCTATGACAGAGAAAGTGTATCAAAATGGTTACTCAGAAGTATGGGATGATGGATTGCAAATCCATGGAAAAATCCCATGATAATAGATCTAAAGAAGTTGAAGAGACTCTAATCTAGTAGAGTCATCTCTGTATTGACAATTGATTGGCTCGTTAATATATTTGGAGAATACTCAGCTGGATATTTGTTTTGTGGGACGTTTAAACTATGACATATAACTGCATGAATTTATCGATTCATATTGGGCAGTGAGTGCAGATGACAGAAGAAGTGCTACTTGGATATGTTTCAGTTTGCAATTTTCCATGATGTCATAGGCTAATAGGAAACAAAATTTTGTTGCATTGAACACTACAGAAGCAAAGTATATTACATCTTGTGATGCTTGTACAGAAGCAAAGTATATTACATCTTGTGATGCTTGTACAGAAGCAATGTGGCTCCATAAGTTGGTTTCTGAACCGTTTGATCAGGGGGTGAATTCAACCATGATATATTAGATTTATGTGAATCTTTCAGAGAAACTGGTATTCCATGACAGGCCAAAGTACATTGATATCAAGCATTATATTCTCCGTGATAAAGTCCAGAAGAGAGAATTGGTTCTCCAGTATATCTCCACAAATGAGCAGATGGCTGATATTTTGGTAAATCATGTGTCCAAGATGAAAAGTTTGTGTACTTAAGCGACAAGTTGGGGCTCGTGGAGATGACTTCTTTATTGGAAAAGGAAGTGATAACTCTCAGGTTGGGAGGGAGCACTGATATGTTATTGATTTATGGACAGTCATTTTCCAGTTTGGAAAATGGTCCAGAATGGGAAGTTCCTTTCCAGTTCGGAAAGTGGTTCGATATTTCTAACGGACACACATTTTTCTAGATTGGAAAATCATTTTCGTAATGAAAATGGTCTGATAGATTGTTGATGTACCATAGACAATGATTCTCCTTATGGCCAGTGTGGGGAAATGGTCTAGAACATACAATATTCTTGGCAGTCACTCTGAGTAGTGGTCAAGTAGAATGGTTTGCCTCGTCGAGCAGTCATTCTTTTGAAGTTCATAGTTGTGAGAAGTTTCGAAGAATGGTCAGTTTTGGAGATTGGTGTAAGGACAGACATTTCCATAGGAAAGGTCCAGACAGTGATTCCCTAGGGAAAACTCATTCTCCAAGTTGCACTATGTTTAGTGCCAGAGGAATGGCCCAGTTAGGTGAATGGTCCAGGTTCAGCAATCAGGGACAGGAATTCCCTAGGGCAGACTCATTATCTCCAGGTTGCACTATGATTAGTGTCAGAGGAATGGCCCAGTTAGGTGAATGGTCCAGGCTCAGATATCAGAGACAATTATTCTTCTATGCTTGAGAAGAATAGTCTAGATAGCCCATGGCTGAAGTTTTACCTTCTGAGGGCAGATGTTCTTCCAGATCTCATAGATGTGAGTGGAAGAATGGCCCAGATGACTCAGTTTGTATCATGATATTGTTAATATCAGATGATATGATTTTTTTGGAGAATGTACGTCTCTAGATAATAGTTTTATGCTATTGTGGTGGATGTGATCCACTAGTAATGATTGTGTGTCACTGATTAGTAGATGTGTGCTACTAGGAGTGGTTTTGTACCACTGGGTAGTAGTTGTGTACTACTATGGATAGACACAATTATGTTCTATTGGATGGAATTGTTTTGATTTCCATAGAGACTATCACTAGAATTGGAGATAATACCAACTAGATGGATAGTCAGTATGTTGATGAATAGGCATTCTCCAGGCGGAGAATGGTCCAGGCGGGACAAATTGTTGCATGGTGGACAGACATTCTCCCTGTGGAAAATGGTCCAGGATAGTCATTCTTCTAGGACGTATGTCTGGATTAGAAGAATAGTCCTTGTAGCCCATGGCGTGGCTTCCAGCATCTGTTGGAACAGTTATTTTTCTAGGACGTATGTCTGGATTAGAAGAATGGTTCTTGTATCACTCTGTGGAGTGAGTGACTTATTTAGCATCATGCCTGATTTCTTAGATGGAGTATGGCTTCAGGATATGATGTAGTTGATGCTATCAGATGATACTGATAGTGATGATGTTTCTCGTGAGTTGATCTATGTGATCACGAGATAGCTTGTATGGCTATGATGATTCTACCGATTGAATGGTATGTTTGAGAACAAGACCATTTCCTTTAATGCCTCCCTATATAGGAGGGAGTGTTGATATTATGGTAGTTTCGGGAGGTATTAACCTCTACATGTAACCCTGACGAGACTAGAATATTTCAGGAAGCAAGAGAAACCCTAAAACGTTGGATAATAACCCTAGAAGACAAGTTGTCTCAAGAGATTAATTGATATTGATTTATTAGTCTCTAGGAAGAGAATTTGACCCAGCCATGTGAGCTGGAGCACTATAAATAAGAGGGCGCTAGAGCTCATTTATCATACTCACTCTCACAACTGCATAAGACTAGTGGTGCGCAAGTTTGGAGAGGAACTGCAGCTACAGCTATTGCAACTGGAATTTCGGTTTTGGCTTGGACTTTCTCTTGGTTATGGTTTGTTTTTTTTGCTTGATCTTTGTTTATTATTGCTTGGTGCGCTAGCCTTGGAGAAAGGTGCGCTACCTTGGTTGGATATTGGATTGCTTCCAGAATCATTTTGTCTGTCAAGGTTACAGTGCTCGGGGGTGGCCTTTGTGCCTATGGTTGGGTGACAATATTGCTATATTGTCTATGGTGAAACGAGCACACCTATTTTTCTAAGATGTGGAACCAAGCACTCTGAGTTCTAAATCTGTTGAGAACATACTTCCCTTTGGAATCACCAATTTTTTTACACCCAAAAGAACAACATAAAATTCTTGCTTGCAAATGGGTTGCAATGCATTATTACTTATATGTATATTAAATAATACTAGATAGGTGGGACCCCTTTATAAAAATAATGATAGAAAGTGCTCCTCTTATTGCGCTCATCTTACGAAAAAGATTCCACAGTTTGAGAATAAGAATGGAAATCCTAACCTATTTCCATGTGCAATTGAAGGATGTTGAGTGTGCTAGCAATTTGATTTTAAAAGGGAGAAAATATTTTAATAAACATTTTAGTTTATTCTTGCTACATCTAGATTTTGATATATTATTCAAACTTCAAGTAACAGCCACATGCACTTATGGAATATTTGTTATATATATGGATGATTGATTATTATGTGTAATTGTGATACTCCACTAGCAAGGAATGTGGGACATGTTATTTTGGGTGCTACGTATTAAATGGGCATATAATAGTTTAAATTATCCAAGAGGGAGGCTCAATTCGATTTTGAATATGGAAATGATATGTTTTGTTGGTTGATATCATATGTTTTGAATAAGGTATTGGAGGCTAAGTGCGCTCCATATTTGGTTTTGGTTGATGGCATTTAATGTGAAAAGAAGGGAAGCGACGTGCATTTACTGCAGGTCATTCTTACCCTACCTCGAAGCCACCACCTTCACTATTCTACTCACGCTTGTTTTGGTTGCTCTGGTTAGTAACACCTTCATTGTGCTCGACCTTGGTAGAAAATAATTGCACTATGTTAATTGTTTTAGCATTCTTCTTACAGGTATAGTCTTTTACCTCTTCATTCATGAATTGTTAGCTCCGCTCCATGTAAAATCGTTTTGTTGGCTCTTAGAGTTTGCATGCAGAATGTGTGTTTTCCAAAGTTTACAATGGATTGTTTTTGGCATTTTGGTTGTGTAAGATACATTCGATTTGGGTTTCTTCCTATTGGCATTTAAGTTTTTTAACTGAAATTATTATTTGTCATTCTATTCTAATTGAAGTATTTGGTTGTATGGTGCTTGTAGAAAAGGTGGTATTATTGTGGTATGGTTGTTGGTAAATGTGTTTGGTTTCTCTCATTCTGTATGATTAATTTTGAGGGTTTCCTTCGTAAAAGATAAACAATAGTCGGTTTTTGTGATTATTATATTGTACTCTCACTGTGTATCCACACTTTTGAAGTTTTGCAGCTCTTTCGTATTATCCTTACCTCTGTTTCAAAAGTGATGGAGCCCTTTGTATTGTCTTGTGGTCACTTTGGGAAGTTTGTGAAGAATATTTTTTGGTGGGAAAGAAATGTTTTAGCTTTGCTTACAACCATTCCTCGAGACCTATGCATATTTGTCAATCCCAAACCTTGTTTTTCCCATCCAATAATGCGAGAAAGTAAATAAATGCAAACCCAAGCTTGATTTTTTGTTTATGGTATCGACCTCACAATGGGAAGATTGATTAGACCCACAGAACCGTGGCTCGCTTGTTGTTTACCCATGAGGGAATTTCGTCGACTTGAATTTGATGTGGGTTTGATGGTCACCATTTTCACACTGGGGTTTCGAACCTGATTTGTTTTGGCAGTTGTTATTTGGGGTTGTAATGTAAATTGTATGTGATATACAGTCAAGGGGTTTTATGATTGTTTTCTTCTCAGCTTCTCATGCCGACTTGAGGCATTCTGGTTATGGTTATGACTGAGTCAAATTGTTTTGTCGGCAATCACATGCAAAATTCTTTACCAGTTTAAAGGATATCTATGGTTTAAAAAATAAAAGAGAACGAAACTTGCAAGTTTGATTATCCTATCATTTTCTTTGAGATTGGTATTGGGCAGTTTAAGGAAAATGTTGCCATATCATGGATATTGTATGTTAAAGAGAAATATTTCCTTCATAAACGAAATATTGTGGATTCTATGTATTGAAGTTTAAAAAGAATGGTATGGCACAAGCAAAATATGGTGGGATTTTTGGAAATAAATGGGCATGGTAAACATTGGATATTCAAATGATTTTGTGGATATTTAAATGTTTTTTGTTGAATAATGACAATGTTGATTTTAAATTTAATAAATGTTATTTTTGGTAACAGAACAATAATTGTCTCATTCCCATCCATTGTCTCATTTTTTGTTCATTATATGTCCACCACCTTCCCAATAATATTTAATACATCCCCTATTTTGTTATCCTGAATTTCATTTTTAAATGAAAATGACTAAAGAGGATTGGATGATGATTTTAGTTGGAAATTGTGATATGGAGATATTGTTTTTGGAAGAAAAGGCTATGCATTTTGCTTGAACAGTATTCATTTGTTGGTTACTGTCCATGCTACCATTTTTCATTCATTATAAAGCCCCTCATATTCCCAATGACCCTATCATCCCATGTTCAATAGCAATTGATTATTAAATTTGATATTTGGTGGGTTGTGTCAATGGATGGATTGCATATGCTTCTATTGTAAATGATAGAGCCAACATCTTAATTTTATTTAGGTAGAGTATTAGTGAATGGATTGTTAAAAAATTTCATATTCTAATTGGAGTATTGCTTTAGGATGAGTTTCTTTAGCAGGGGCAGCAATGGCAGAGGTAGAGGAAATAATTGGCAAAGAGGCCATAGAAGGCCACGATTTTCAATACATTTTGACGCTAATCTGCAAGAACTAAATCAACTTTTCCAAGTTGAGCTTTTTAATCTAGTTGTCCAAGGAATTCTGCAACCTAGACCTGAGAGGCCTCCTTTCCAGCCACACCAAAATTTCTCTGGTATCTGTGTCTCCCCTCATGTTTCTATGCAGCCAGAACCACTTGCCAATGATGGTTGGCAAGAGATCGTCCATTAGTCTGTTGAATATCATAATGGTTGGCCTACAATATTGTTTCCATTTCCCCCTCCTCCATTGTCATTCAACCCAAATTCTCAAGTTGATCGTGTTGCCTCACCAGTATAGTTCTCTCATGCAAGCAAGAGATTAAAATTACCATCCCCGAGCTAGAATTAGATAAAGGAAAAGAAGTGGCTAATCCCTCCAAGTCTTCCAAAGACTCCTCTAAATCATTGTCCTCTCGGCTCCACCTCAAAGATAGTTGCTCCCATGTCACCAGTGAAATCCACCCAGAAGTTTCCAATCAATTGAAGGTTATTGCACAGGACAAATTAGAAAAGAGATCAAGAGAAGGCAACAGTGAAAAGAGGAAAAATGCCTCTCACAACAAATATGGTTTTTAATGCTTTTTAATGTTATTTTCTTAAGGACGGATTTTATTGGTATGATGACAAAAGGTTTTGGATAGCAAAGACATATTTAGACAGAATGTTTTAGACAGCATGGATATGATTCTATTTTTGGCTATAGTCATGTTTTATTTTGATACTAAAATATTTGACTATTAATATGAGGATGGGAGTTACAAGGCGGGTATTTGAGTTAATTTTGGGGGTATTATAGTTCATATTTTGATGATCATTAAAGAAATGAAAATTAGAGTGACAAGGGGTCCCACCTATTTAGTTATCATTTAAATAGACCCTTATTTATGTATTATTATTATTTTGTCTCAACTAATTAGTTAAGTTAATTAAGTTTAACAAAAGAAAGGTAGTTGAACTACCATAACTTATTGGGAAAGAATAAAAGCTCAATTAAAAGAAGAGACAAAGGGAGAGAGAATAAAAGAGGAACTTTTGATATAAGGTTTTCTCTGTACTTGTGAGATACTTATTTTCTCCATTCATTCTGAGTTTACTAGAAAGCTAAATTATCTTGATGATAGCAAGGTCTTATTGAAGGCATCAGGATTCAAAACTGAATCATATCCTTCATCAACTTGTTTGTAAAGGTGTATGATCTATATTTGGCAATCTGTTTGTTCTTGTTTTTTTATGAATTAGATTTCATGACTGATAAAGAATATTTTGCAGAGTCAAGTGACAACGTTTTTATGGCAAGTTGGTCCAGATCTTTAGCTTATGTTTTCTTTTGTTGTCAAAGTATTTTTGTATGGTGCACTTTAGAGACTTATAAATCTAACTTTGGTCCCCACCCTTGCAAGGGTTTGTAAAGAGAATTCTTCTTTGTATCTCATAATGAAGTTAATAAAAAAAATCAGATTTTTTATTTCAGTCTCACATGTGTATCTTACTTTACTTTTATCCTTGTCTCTTATCCATGTACACATTTATGTATATTTCTTCTTTCTTTCTTTCTCACAGTTGTATATAATATATAAAATCCTCCGTTATCCCTCGTATATATTATATGTGGATTAAGTGATGTTTTTGAATTTAAGGTTATAAACTTCGGGTAACATTCCCAACTATCTTGCCCTAGCCTAGCAAGATCTGAAAATGTTTGAGTAAGGTTCTTCATACCTTTTCCTCAACACATTTGAGTGGAGACAGCAACATGAACTTACCTTACTATTTGTTAAAAAGTCCGACTAAGATGGAAAATAAAGTGCAAACTCATCCAAAAAATGCTCCATACAGTGTTTTCCATCAAGAACTTATCAAGGTTCTAGTCATACAAGAGTTAGACAAAACTCAAACCTCTTGGGAACAATTTTTGTCTTCATTAGGGTTTGAATAACAGGAAAATAAATCTCATAAAATAACTCATGTAAAGAAGACCAAGGTTTCAAAAGAAGTCAACAGCGCTTCAAGAAGTTCTAAAAAGACACCAGTGAAATATTCATCAACTACAAGGGAAACTAGGTCAGGCAAGAAGAAACAAGTCTTTCATGAGGAAGATATACTAAAACAGAGTCCTCTGGAGTATAAGAATGTCTACACCAGAAAAAGAACCAAAAGGGTTGCACAAGAACTAAACGTACCTCCTGAAAGAGATACAATTGAGCCTGTGGAGGAAATTCCAATCATGGAAGTTAAAGAAACTTCAAACACAAAGAAAAAAAGGAGAAATTACAAGGGAGGTAAACAGAAGGATAAAGGAAAATAGCCAATGGGAACATCAAGAAGACTCAAGACTCGGCCCACAAAAAAATTTGGGTTGAATGCAAAGTCCTTGTTTGACCCTTCTTTGAAGCCAAGGAAACAAATTGTTATTGAAGATGACATCTTTGAGGGTACTCCAAGTGCTACAGGTAATGAAGCAACAACTAATAGCACACTTAAATATCTACCCATGAAGAAAACTACAAAAAGATAAAGGATGACATTTGCAATCAAAAGTCCAAAGAAAAATGTTAAAGAAAGGTAGAGACAGAGTCTCAGCCCTTTGATTCACAGGTTGCCAGAACCTAGTATTGAGAAGACATCATCCTTTTCACCTATACTTGCAGAAGAACAGATTGTCACAGTGTCATTTACAGATATTGACAAGCTTGAAAAGACTCCCAAAAGTCACAAGCTTTCCATCGATCTAAACAAACCAGCTTTTGAAGAAGACTCATGGGGAGACAAGGTTGAAGCAAGGGAGACCTCTAAAGAACATAAATCTTAGAATTTGAGGAAAATTATCAAACGTCTAAAGGAGAAGAATATTAAACTCAAAGTACAAAACTTCAAGTTACAGCAGAAAGTGCAAAGGCTAAAGGAAAATCATCATAAGCTCTGCAAGTTTTCAAGGAAGCTCAGGAAGAAAAACATCAAATTATACTGGACAAGGATTGTACTTAAAACTAAGTTGCAAGAGGAGAAACATAAGAAGCAAGCCCCTGTCAAAGTATGAAGAAAGTCCCATAATTTTCCAAAGTGCATATTTTTACCAGTTCGAAGGCTCATTTTGAAAAGAGGTTCAAGATTATGAATGGAAAAGACTAAATCAAGGCTGGAGATTGAGAGGTTACTTCTTCCACATATATTTCTTTGAGATGATTATTTTGGATCATATTTTGTTAAGATCAAAGAGTATTTTTAGGAGTCAAAGTTGTGATCCTAAAATAGAGGATCTCTCACCTAGGATCTTGGGTTTTTTATCAACCCAAATTCGATGTAAATAGATTATAATTTTATCTATAGGGTAGCATATCAATATGCAATTACAATTGAAACTATATTTCGGGATCTGGGATCTAAATCTAGACCTACTCTCTGTCTATAAAAGAAAATCAAAAGAGAAGGAAGATGGGTTAATTTTGTGGAATTTGAAAGAAAGATATAGATCTCGAATTTGTAAAGAGCTTAAAAGCCTGCAACACTTTACACTCAATGAATCAAACATTCTAATGGTTAGACTGTTTTACCTATGTCTCTCATTTTAATCTATCTTATTTGAATGCAATTGAGGTTTTTGCAAAGCATTAATTTCTTCTTTTTTTCAGCTTTTCAATGAAAAAAATTTCGTTAAAATATATGTTTGAAGGATTGCATTTCAAATACTTGTTTCAAGTTTCGAAATATTAGTTTGAACCTAAAAATCTTCTTTATGCAAGTAAAGAGAGTGTTAGCTTGTGTCTTGTATTTCTTCTACTTTGCCTATTTATCTAATCTATCATAGTGAATGCCTTTGGCCAAGTGAAATGTTGTTGATAATTTGATATTAATGGTATAATCAGATATATTATCTTTCAGCTTATCCAGATTATTTGATCTTTAAAACCAACTTTAAACCAATCTTGACCTACAAAAACCATTGATAATTGAGGCTCCCTGGCTCTTGTGCCATAGCAATCTGGTGTAGACTTTAGGGATAACAACTCGATTCCTTCACTAAGTTAAACATGTATATATATCTACTTGACACTATGTGTAGCAAGTTCATTATATACAATTGTCACATTAGACATAACTCTAGTCAAGTGATAACTTGCATCCTTTTCCACCAGCGATATTACTTGACCGTAAATACCAGATTTTAATCAATAATCAAGCACTAAAAACCCTATTGTTATTAAGATGCTTGGAATGACCTTATTATAGGGATGAGCCACTAGGAGGTATAAATATTTCATAAATTTTTGACCCCCTAAATATTGACTACCTCATAAAAGAAGTCACTTGGGAATCTTGGTTTGGGAAGGCAAATGCTCATAAGGAAAACCCGAGCTCACAACCTCTCAACCTCCAACCTTCAAATGAAGGTCATTCATGAGGTTAGTTCAAGATTAAATGGTTGATTAATGAACATTGAATCCTCCCCAATCCCTAAAAGTTTGGAGATCAAGCAACAAAGGGACTCAAGTCTCAATAGAATTTTGAAATGGTGAACTCATTAAGCCTCAACCCATCGAATGGGAGAAAGGATTCAAATGTTGATACTTGGATCTCCTGGATTACAGTTGTTGGATCAATAAGGATTTCCCAACCATTGACCTCTAACCTCGAAATGGTCAAGGTGTGGGCATTTGGGGTTGAAGGAAAAGAAGATAAGCGGACCTCCCTACTCTTGACATCCAACCTCTGACCTAAGTACTTAAAGGGAATCTTTAACTTGAGAAATTTGTTAACACTCAAGGAGTTTGAAGAAAAGTATGTAAGTGAACCAATCCATCACATTAGGGGAACTCTACACTTTAGAAAAAACATTTACAAGGTACAATAAATCAGCAATGACCCTTTTTACTAAATCTTATCCTCATTTTAGTTTCATGCTTGGACATCAATGTGACCACCCCTTTTGAAATTGAACTACATTTCATTGCGACCATCTAAACTACATTTAACTACAACTGTTTGAACTGCATTTAAGACTCCAAACCCCCTCAAGGGCATCTCTAAGAAACTCATATTGAAAAGTTGTGTATCTACATTTTCCAATGCAGTTTCTTGCCTTTGAGGGCCATTGCGAAAAATCACAAGTGTGCTTCATCTAAACTACATTTAACTGCAACTGTTTGAACTGCATTTAAAACTCTACTCCCCTCAAGGGCATCTCTAAGAAACTCATATTGAAAAGTTGTGTATCTACATTTTCCAATGCAGTTCCTTGCCTTTGAGGGCCATTACGAAAAATCACAATTGTGCTTAGCAAGGGATGATTACTCCAATCTATCCAACAATCCTTAATGATTGAACAACCATGTTTATTATTTAAACTAAGCCTATTTACACCCTTATATTTTGTCCGTGCACACTACACAAAGCCCTATCATTTAAGGTGGTGCTTATAGTTTATTACATCAAAGATGACTTTGGAGGTTACATGATTGCTTTACCATTTTTTCATAATAATAATGTGTGGCAACATTTAAAAAAACATTTGCATTAAATAAACAAAAAGTTAACAAACTGTAATTGCATCTTTTACTCATCCACGCTGTGGGGATGTTATACATATTCATTATGGAATTGAATTCTATTAGTATTTTTTGAATTTCTTACCAATGCTTG
>ML781479.1:837813-850210 GCA_009831015.1 Picea engelmannii | reverse complement strand
GATAAAGGAAGCCTTCCTATAACCCCTGTAAATAATGTAAATAATGTAGATAAAGTAGCATTAGAAATTGCGAGTAAGAAGCCACAAGCTACTACTCCTAGTACTCGCAAGAATGTACCTCCTTTTCTTTTAACTTTCGAAATCTTCAACAGAAATGTGCATAATTGTATGGTTCACTCAGGAGCATCATCTAATGTGATGCCTTGGTCTGTCTGCCAAAATATTAACGCTGAAGTAGAACCATCTTCTTTGAAAGTCATACAACTTGATCGAACAAATGTCAAAGTTATAGGCGAACTAAAGAATGTATTGATTAGATTATCGTCTAACCCAAAGGTTCATCAGGTTATTGATATAATTGTGGTGGATATTCCAGAAGTGTATGGTCTGTTTTTTAGCAGGGACTGGTCAGAGCAGCTACATGGTTACTTTGCAACAGACTGGTCTCACTTATGGCTTCGATAGAACGGTAAGCCTAACAAAATTAGGGTGAATCGTGAGCGTTACCTTAATTTCATGATCACAGATTTGAACGATCCCAACGAACCATATGCACCTTCTGCTGATTCGCCCAAAGTCCAAGGGATGGACACCTTCTTCAGAAATTTCATGGATGAGGTTTCACCTATCAACAATCCAGAATAGCAGTCTAAGATCGTAGCATATATGCAACCAACAAATTCTATTCAACAGTCCCATGTGCCCGATGGAAACCAAATTTGGTCTCTATATTTCGACGGTTCTAAGTCTAAAGAAGGAGCTGGTGCAGGCTGCATCATTATCGATCCGGTAGGTAACAAGACTTTATTGGCTTGCATACTAGAATTTGAATGTACTAACAATACTGCAGAATACGAAGCTTTACTACAAGGTCTCAGAAAAGCTTTGGACATGAACATTCAAAATCTGGTTGTATTTGGCGACTCTGAAATAGTGGTTAGACAGGTAAGGGATTCTATACATTGTCTTTCCCCGCATCTCAAAAGTTACCAGTCTGAGGTATGGAGTTTAATGAACAAATTTTATGCTTTCAATATAAATTCCATTCCCAGATTAAATAATGCTAAAGAAAATCTACTAGCTAATGTAGCTTCTAAACTTCTGCTTGTAGAAGGCTTATCTCCAAACGCATTCTCCGTCGAGATACTATTTCGACCATCTGTTCCTGACAATGTCACAAACTGGAGAGTATTTGACAATGATCAGCAAATTATTAACTTTCTGCACATGGAAGAAACCTTTCAAGGCGTGATGATAGATGAACGCACACACAACGACAATTTGCATGACTTTACGGTAATACCTGATCCGAAATCTCCTGAAGCACTATCAGACATGGTAAATTTCATACCCAAATCCATAGTTAGGTTAGAAATTTTTTATGATTTTGACGATAAATTTAAAAAGACAGTCAATTGTAAAACCAATAGTTCCTCTTTGTCTTATGAAAAAGTCAATTTAGGAACTAGTGAAAATCCTCAGTGCATTAATCTAGGCTTGGGATGTTCTAGACAAGAAAAAGTTGCTTTTGTTAAGTTATTTAAAGAATTTAAGGATGTCTTCACATGGACATACGATGATCTTAAAACATTTGATCCTAATATCATACAACATGTCATCCCGATGAAGCCCCAAACCTTACCCTTCCAACAGAAACTGAGGAAAATGCACCCTAAACTTGAACCGACCGTTCAAAAAGAATTGAATAAACTCCTAAGTGCTAAAATAATTTTTCCTGTTAGGCACACTCAATGGGTGTCCAACCTTGTCCCAGTGCGGAAGAAAAACGGGGAAATTCGACTTTGTGTCGATTTCCAAAATCTCAATAGAGCATCTGACAAAGACAACTATCCTGTCCCTCCCATGGAACAGATCCTACAACATGTATCTGGTTCCGAGAGGCTATCTTTATTGGATGGCTTCTCTAGATACAACCAAGTCCTCATGTCTCAGCCAGACCAACTAAAAACTACCTTCCGTACCCCGTGGGGCACTTATGCTTATCGCAAAATGCCCTTTGGATTGATTAACGCTGGTGCTACCTTTCAAAGAGAAATGGACATTGCTTTTCAAGGCTTAATCAATCACTCCATCGTAGTTTACTTAGATGATGTAACCGTTTATTCTAAAAACAAAGATGATCATCTAGCTCACTTACGAGCAGTTTTACTACGATGTCGTAAATACGACATCTCCTTGAACCCCAAAAAGTCCATCTTTGCAGTAGAACAGGGTAAATTACTAGGATTCATTGTGTCTAGTGATGGGATGATTATTGACCCCGAGAGGACTCAAGTCATCGCTAAACTTCCCCCTCCTACATCCAAGAAATCCATGCAGTCTTTCCTAGGCCATATTAACTTCGTGAGAAGATTTGTCCCTAGCTTCTCTGAAATGGTCAGGCCTCTAGAGAACCTGATTAAGAAAGACACCCAATACCACTGGGGACCCACAGAAAATCAAGATTTCGATGCTATAAAAAGGCCATAATAGACGCTCCGTCTCTCATGAGCCCTGACTTCTCTCAAGATTTTACACTCTATACTTTCGCCTTTGATCGTTCCTATGCCGCAGTCCTAACTCAGAAGAATTCCGAGAACAATGAAGTACCCATCACCTTTATGAGATTTGCTTTCAAAGGTGCTGAACTTAACTACCCAGCGGTCGATCAGCAAGCCTACATTTTTTTCAAAGTAGTTAAGCATTTTCGGTCCTATCTTTTGAAGTCAAGGACGAAAGTCATTGTCCCCTACCCTGTCGTGAGGAACTTGTTAGTGCATATAGAGTTAGGAAAGAAGAGAGCTAACTGGCTCACCTCCTTGCAGGAGTATGACTTAGAGATCACCCCAGCTCATATTGTGAGAGGCCAAGGGTTGTGTAAATTGGTTGTTGATTCACAAATAGGACAGCAAGAAGATGGTGATACGTCAAACCTAGAACAACGCGATCAAAGTTTGATTTGTTGCGCAAAAAACCTCGTTAGTCCCTGGTACGATGATATTAGATTCTGTCTTGAACATGGATCAGCACCCCGTCACCTTGACCCTGCCAAGAGAAGAGCGTTGAGACTAAAGTCTGACTCCTTTCATCTAATTAACGGTATACTGTTTCGTCAGAATTTTGACGGCGTACTGATGCGTTGTCTCGAGAAAGATGAAGCAGAAAAATTCTTGCTTGAGTTGCATGCAGGAGAAGCTGGTAGTCACTTCGGTGGTGACACCACTGCTCATAAGGTTTTAAGAGCCGGTTACTACTGGTCCACGCTTTTTAGGGACGCCCATGCCTTGTGTCGTAAATGTATCATCTGTCAGAAAGCATCAGGGCGGTTACAAAAAATAGCCTTTCCCTTGCAACCCGTCTCAGTGGATTCTCCTTTCTAGCAATGGGGCCTTGATATCATAGGTCATGTTAACCCTCCGTCCTCGCAACAACAAAAGTATATTGTGATAGCCACAAACTACTTTACTCGATGGTCCAAAGCTGTTGCGCTAAGAACTGTTAACACCAGTCAGGTAATTACTTTTCTAAACTCGAATATCATTATTCGTTTCGGTATCCCTAATTGTCCGGTCTTTGACAACGCTTCATACTTTTCTTCTCTTGAGATGAGTGAGTTTGCTTTGGAAAAAGGAATAAAGCTGAAGTATTCTGCTAGTTACTACCCTCAGGGAAACGACTTAGCAGAATCAACAAACAAGAACTTGATCAAAATTATCAAGAGAACTGTGGCTGAAAATCACAAGAACTGGCACAATGCACTGCTGAACACACTGTGGGATGATAGGGTAACATCCAAAGCCTCTATAGGTAACTCCCCCTATTTTCTCTTCTATGGAAAAGAAGCCATTCTGCCACCCTACATTCTTCTTCCTTCGCTTCAGTTGTCACAAAAGGTCCAATAAGAAGATTTTCCCCCTTTAGAAAACCAAATTAACTCTTTGATGAAGTTAGAAGAGGTAAGAGCCCAAGCTAAGTGTAAGTTATATCAACATCAACAATTGATTAAAAGCTGGTTCGATTCTAATTCTGCTTCTGATAGGAATTTTGAAGTAAGCGATCTTGTTTTGAAGTGGGACAAACCACACGAAGGAAAGGGTGAGCACACCAAATTTCAAAACTTATGGCTTGGGCCATTTTTAATTGCTGAAAAGTTAGGTCCTAGTTCCTTTTGATTGCAGAATCTTGAAGGGCAGATTGACACCTATCCAGTGAATGGCCAAGCCCTGAAGAGATACTTTGCTTGATAATTGCCCTTGTATATTATGTAAATATTTCATTTTTGTTTGCACTTTCTTTTGCTTGTTGTTTTTTATTTTGATTTGATTGATCAGTTTGTGTTTTTGGACATACACATACCTGTACACTGAGCCATTCAGACAAAGACGATAGAAAAATTTCTTCGCTGAAATAACTTCTGCAATAAGGGAAACCTGTTATGCAAAAACTTATACTTAATAATCCAATTTATGAAGAAGAGAAATCTGTCATTCACAAACTGAATTAAACAATTGCTATGTTTTTTAAACACTTGGGAGAAATCAGATATGGATTATATTGATTAAATTATATCATTTGAAAAAATATTAAGATAGCTAAAGTAGTCATTAACCAAATGCAAATTGATACACAAGAACATGAACAAAATATTGATATTATGAAAAGCTAAAGCTGTAGCAGAATATCAAATTTTGTCTCAATCTGTATTAAAATTCCATATCCTTGTTCTCCCACGAATGAGGATGATGTTATTACAAAAATAATGAGTATATATAAGTCTTTCCACAGGGTAAAACCTCCCTGTGGATAATATCAAACTGTTTACATAATCTGGGAAGATATTCCCAAAATCAACTAAACTAGGAAACTAAAATAAAAGAAAATATTTCAAATATCCTCTAAACTGTCCATCCAATCTAATGCAATTTCGAATTGACCTGTAATGGACCAAAATAACAAGTTAGAGAGATATCTTATGAGCAAAACAATAAAAATCTGGCTCTACAGACTTAGCTACAGAATTATCTGATTCTGTAGCTAGTCTAAAATAATATACAGAATCGGAATCAAAATCAAATCAAATCTTTTTAATGAAATCAATTTGAATTAAAAAACCAATAACAAATCATTTCATTTGAAAATGTTATATTATTTGCAATCCAATGGAATCAAACTTCAATAACCGAATAGAGAAATAGTCATACTCTGTTTCGATTGTAATCGAGTAGACAGAACCAAACAGTTTTAAAAAATCGCTTCATATCTAATTCGAAAAGTAATGCAATCCAACAAATGACAAGCAAATGTTGTGTTTTTCCAACAACAGGAGATACGATCCAATCAACACAGAATCGTTTTAAAATTGTTATAATTGTCATGAAATCAAACAATTCACGCGACAGGTAGACCAATTCGAACAGGGACGAGAATCAACTCATACAAAATCGTAACCAGATTAATTTGACTTTGATTAGAATCGACATAAGTGATAATTGGTTATTGTAAAATAGGAAAATAAACTCGATTGGTTTTGAACGAAATCATTGATTTCAAATGAATCATAACTGAGTTTAATATAGAAATAAATCGTGAATCCCGATATAACCAATCTCGTTTTACAAATCAAATTCAAACATAGTACCCATTGCCAATACGAATCCAACTGATAACATGGTCGTGCTAACAGTAAACCAATGTGAATTAACTGGTTGGGTTTAGCATGATCGTTATGAATCAAATCCATTTTATGATTTGGGCGTGTTGGTACACGCTTAAAATAAAAAGCAATGTTCGCGAAGAAACAGAGTCACACCAGAAATGATACAAGTTATATTCCTGTTGTTTGAAAGTTATATGGAACAACAACCGTAACAATTAACCTCATCAAAATCGTTACCAATCATAACGTATGCATCATAACGAGATCGAATCGAAATGTGATTGTGTTCAAAATTGAATATGAGAATCAGTTCCTGTCTAGAATAAATACAAACGACTTTAATTGACAGCAGAGCATCCATTTTAACTCACTCAAACAAATCAAATCCTTATTAAGATCAATCAAATCGATGAAAATCTAATAGAAGCTAAACTGGGAAAAATGAAATTCCATTTAATCAAATCAAAACTATGTATAGAATGCATACAATGTAATAGAGCCAATCAATGTTGTGAATAGAGATGTTTAAAACTGAATTCGAATCATTATATAAACAAGTGATATCAAAACATACCTGTGTAACGACGAGGCTTCTCAATTATGCCAACTTAGAATTCACGACAGCTGTGGCTGATTCCACCTTTTTAAACAAAATGGAGCCTGTCGTCTTTTGTTTCTTGTCTGTCGCTTGTAGCTTGGCCTTTTGACTGGTAAGTAGTGCAACCTGGTCCTCCAAAGATTGAATTCTTGACTGGAGTATTGGGACATCAAGATAATATCGATCTAACCATGAACTGCATTGATCACAAGGCGGCACTATAGGTTTAGATAGAGCAGGAGAGGGTTTGGATAAATGACCGGGGGCTTCACAAGGCAACTTAATGCCTGGGTAGTTAGGGTCATCTTGTAGGCAGGGGGGTAAGTTTGACACAAAGTCATATTAGGGTTCGGCACACAAACCTTGCGAAAAGGGGTATTCGCTAGCCAAGAAATGCTCCACTTCCGAATCAGAGTCCTCACTCAACACAATAGGGTTTGGTTCGAGAGGGGGTTTCGGCTTATTTCTTGCCATTCGTGAAATCAGATGCGCATTCTTTTTCCCTTTGGAATTTGTAGTATGGTTGGCTTTGGGCTTCTTTCGCATAGGCTTAACAGTCTCAACTCTCTTAGACACAGTGTGGGGTAAGTCGATAGGAGGGTCGGTCGAGGGTTTAGGTAGAAGGATATGGTAGGGTATTGGGGGCACAACCTTGACCTCTCTCACCACAGGTTTATCAACCTGTGCAGGGTTTGAATCCTTGAAACCATTCTGAGCCACAGAATTGCTCCAACTATCCCCAAGCAGACTCAAATGATAGACAAAAATAAGCTTTACCAGCCCATAATGAAAAAGGCTACTATCAGCCTGGTTTCTTTTGTACTTCTTTGACATTTTAAACAGGCTTCTATGCAAATAATAGGGCATATTGAGTTGATATCCCATAAAAACCATAAGCAAACGTAGGTGGTGTAAGAACACAAACCCGTACCGACCTTCGCAGGTGATAAATTGCTTGATTATCATCAATAAATCATGCCAATGTTGCTTAAGCATCATTACTGGCAAACCTTTATCACAGGAGGTGATTTTACGTGAATGGAAGAGCAGTGTCCATGGGATCTCCTCGACTTTGCAATTCTTGGACCATCGTTGTCCATTTGCAAGCAAACCCGTAGCAAGACTGATAAATTGTTCATCAATTTCCAATTGAATATCGTCGACCTTGATTCGACAGCCATCAAAGGTCAAAGAAAATTGTCGAGCTACGTAGAGGTTAAAACCCTCGAATATTTGTATAAAGGGAAGCCACCCATTTTCCTCGAGGTCATTGTGGGCACTGTCAAACATCAACAGGGCCTGGTTTCCATTGGGTTCAACTTGAACGACTGGGGCCATGGCGCGAGAACATGGTAAGGGTTTGGTTCGAATTCACCAACGCACAGGAGCAGAGCTATTCGGTCTAACAACAATGAATGATCAAAGGGGGAAAGCATTAATGCGCGCATGCGAGGGTGGTGGAGTTATTCACCGCCATGCACAATAATTATGGTAAAGTACAACCGTCAAGTTCCACATCTGTTCAATCAATCTTAGCATAGCTCAAAAACCATATCGTTTGGCCAACCAAAGAATCAAATGGTGAGTGTTATGCCAATGCGCCAAATCAACTATAGTTTTTTTTTTAAATCATTGACATTCACCGTGAAACAAACACCAAATGTTAACCATGCGCCATTGTATAAATCAAAAGTTTTAAACCATTGTGCCAATCGATACTCATAAAATTGACAAGCCAAGAGCTATAAAAAGATTAACCTAAGGATCATATCATATATAAAAACAAAAATAAATCATGACCCCTATGCAATTCATAGAATCAATGATTAGGCAAGGCACAAAAAGTATAAATCTATATGATCAATGCCTCACAAACTTAATAAAATCAAGTTATGCAATCAATATAAGAATGTCCAAATAGGCATAGTTCGAAAATCCTTTCAGCCACATAACGATAAACCAAAGGTAAGTGCCATAGAAAATATCGATAAAAAGATGACGAAAGTTCAAATAGTGATCGAAATGTGACCTCAGAAGGAGAAGTTTTCACACTTACAGTCGTGAAAACTTAATGGAGACAAATTTGCAAGTGTCGCAAGAAACGAAAATATCGTCTGTCAATTTGAAGTTCGGAAGACATAGGTGTAGGCAGCTTATAGGAAAATAGAAAAAATTGAATTGGCTGCCAACACAAGGAAAGCATACAAGTGTTACAATCTAAGATTGAACAAAGTTGTGGAAAGCATCAACGTAAAAATTGATGAAACAGGCAGACCAGAATCAAAGGAAGAAGAAAACAAATCAATGGAACAAATTTTCGAAGAAGAAGATGAAAAAGAAGTAGAAGAGGAAGATGAATATGAAGAGAATCCGACGGAAGAAGAAGAGCAAGTTCATAAAGTATCTTCAAAGACACCTAGGAAACAAGTATAGAAGAATCATCCTTCATATCAGATTATTGGAAACAAAGATGCAGGAGTTGAGACTAGAAGAAAAATCCGTTCACCAGAAAAAACTCACCTAGCAATCTTATCTACAATTGAACCAAACTGTTTTGAAGAAGCAAGTAAGGATGAATTTTGAAATAAGGCCATGGATGAAGAACTGGATCAAATAGAGAAAAATGACACTTGGGAATTGGTTCCAAGACCAAAGAATAAGAATGTGATCGGCACAAAATGGGTTTTCAAGAATAAATTGAATGAATATGGATAGGTTAAAAGGAACAAAGGTAGATTTGTATGTAAAGGATATGCACAGATTGAAGGAATCGACTTTGAAGAGACATTTGCCCTAGTTGCCAGAATGGAAGCAATCCATTTACTTGTAGCTTATGCATGCTCCAAAAATGTTAAAGTATATCAGATGGATGTAAAATCATCTTTTCTGAATGGGGAACTTGAAGAAGAAGTCTACATTGAACAACCAAAAGGATTTCAGTTGTCAGAGAACACAGGCTATATATGTAAATTAAAGAAGGCATTGTATGGTCTAAAAAAGGCTCATAGAGCATGGTACTCCATACTAGATAAGTATGTGCACTAGGAAGGTTTCAGAAAAGGAAGTGCAAACAACAACCTCTACATCAAGGTAAGTCAAGGTAATATTTTATTAATTGAAGTTTATGTTGATGATATTATTTTTGGTAGTGATGATGACAGGTTAAGCCAAAAAATTGTAAAAGACATGCAGAATGAATTTGAAATGTCATTACTTGGAGAACTATCCTTCTTTCTGGGAATTCAGATACATCAAAGAAACCAAGGAATTTTTATTTCTCAAACCAAGTATATCAGAGAAATGCTAAAGAAATTCAGAATGGAAGATTGCAAACTAGTTATCACTCCCATGTAAACTAGTTGTAAGTTGAGCAAAGATGATGATTCAAAGTCTACATATGACAGGCAATACAGGTCAATGATTGGTAGACTACTATATGTGATAGCATCCAGACTAGATGTAATGTAAGCAGTTGGGCAGGTGGCACAATTTCAAGCAGCACCAAAGGAATCACATGTATTAGCAGTAAAGAGGATTTTCAGATATCTCAAAGGAATAGAAGAGTTTGGATTATGGTATCCAAAAGGAAAAGATGTATCACTTATTGCCTACACAGATGCAGAATGGGTAGGTTGTATTGATGATCGACGAAGCACCAGTGGAGCAGTGTTCTACTTAGGTGAGTGTTTGGTATCATGGCTAAGCAATAAACAATCATCAATATCTCTATCTACATCTGAGGCATAGTATATTGCAACAACAACATGTTGTACACAAGTTCTTTGGATGAAACAAACTTTGACAAATATACAAGTTGAGTATGATGAGCCCATTCCAATATATTGTGATAATACAAGTGCCATCAGTATCTCAAAAAACCTGGTGATGCACTCCAAGATGAAGCACATTCCAATAAAGTATCACATTTTACAGGAACAGGTTGCAGAAAAGAACATCATAGTTGAGTATGTGGGCACAAAAGAATAAGTGGTGGACATCTTTACAAAAACACTTCCACAAGAAGCCTTTGAATATCTTTGCCAAAGACTTGGAATTATTTCTACTCCAAAATGAATTCTTTTTTAATGCTTATCTTATATGTCTTAGATGTACACAAGGAAGCACCATAAGAGGACAATTCAGTTAGGGGGAGCAACCCCAGATGGAAAGATACCTTTTCCATTGATGACAAAGGGGGAGAGATTCATCAGATGCAGAGGGCAGAGGAAAATTTATCATATACATAGGACATAGGCATGGTTCCAGGGGGAGCATGAGTGATATGATTTCAGTATTGCATCAGAGTGTTTCCATCAATGCCAAAGGGGGAGATTGTTGATTAAGGTTGGTTGTCATTGATGTCAACCCTTGAAGAAATCCCTATAACAAAAAGGTTTGGGTAATGGAACCAAGATTGTTTGATGTAAATATGACTCATTATTGTCTTGTCATAGTTTATAAGAAGTAAATATGGATGAACTCCAAAGTGGTCCCCTTATGGTGAAATCCCTCACAGGAAGACGCTTTGCGGAGTAAGAGAACCCGTGCTTAATTGTGGAATAATGAGATGAAGGACAATGAATTTGTCAGGTAAATTATCCTATATGGATAGTTCTTTTCATTCCATTTCCAGTGGTATGTGGAACGTCACATAACACCTCACGGTTATAGATTTATGGCCATGAAAAGTTGGAGACCCCAAGTTTGGGTAATGGACCCAATCTTGTTTGATGGATAATGGTATGCACTATGATATATTTTCAGATAATAATATTCTATATGGATATTACATATCATTCCATTTCTGGTGGTATGTGGAATGTCACATAACTCCACACGGTTTGAGAGTTATGGCCTTATGAAGTTGGAGGGCCCTCATATGTCATCTAGAAGCCCCAAAAGGTCAAAGTAGACAAAGTGGTTTAAGAGATTTTAAAAGGTAATTAATAAAGTGAAGTAATGAGTGTATTATAGTTCAAAGTGAATACAAAATAAATTATTTCAATAATAAATTTAATGGAGAAATTAGAAATGGGTTAACCCTAAAATAAGGAAAGTGGGGCCAAGTGACCTAGAAGATATTTTTAAGGAAGCTACTTGGAGAGTATAAATAAGAGGCAAGTCTCTCTAATTTTAATTACACTTGAGAATATTGAATACATATAGGTGTTTGATGTAACCGAGGATATCTAAGCCAAAATTCTGAGGGAAGGTGAAGAAAAGAAGGCCGAAATGCAAGGAAGGATAAATTCTTTTGTTGGTCCTTTCTAAGGTATGTTATATATAGGTCATCTCACCATTTGCGCTATAACATTTTTTCTATAATTATTTAGACCATTACATTGCTATTCCATTGAGAAAATGTATCCAAGTATTTTTGGTAAACAATTCATCTTGTGGGTCATTTTATTTTTGGAGTTACACTTCGTGGAAGATAGGGTTTGTGGCTAGTCCTGAAACTAGTCAAAAGCAAGTGTTTCGGGTAAAAACATCATAAATTCTTCATAACAGATCCAAATTCATTGAAACTAAATGTGTTGGTTAGGTTATAGTATATAGTAGGTTGTGTCATAGTTTCATATCAATTAAACAAACATTATGTGCAAGGCACACTCTACAAGGTCGCTCTCTAGAATAAGCCATAATTCATCAAGGTATGCCATTTTTGCTATAACTCATTTTCTGAGAGGTTCCAAGTAGTGACACTTGGAGGAATTGCATGAAACACACTGAAGAAAACTGTGTATCATTTTCATATCTTTATACATTACAGGTACAAAGTTATGATTACTTCAAGTTAGGGTTGTTTACTAATCCAAAACTTGGCATGTGAGACTAAAGAAAAGTTTGATGAAAATGCTAGTCTCTTGTTGTTGAAGTTAATGAAGGTTTGTAGGAATGTGATCATATACACCAGGTATATTATAGAGCTATAAATCATATTTGGATGATGAAATTGATGAGGTCTTTTGGTCGAGGTACATGTTGACTACATGGTTGAGACAAGTAGTTGATGAGTTGGCACATACCTGAGGTGTATAGTTGATTATGTTGGTACATATTGATGAGTCATAGTTGATGAGTAGTTGACACATGATTGGTACATACTTGGTACATGTTTGGATGCACTTGTTTATGGTATA
>ML781479.1:817529-837763 GCA_009831015.1 Picea engelmannii | reverse complement strand
GATATAAATTGTATCCAAATCCGACTCCCAGATCTCAAGATATGACCTCATGAAGTTAAGTTGTCAAGTAAAATCATCATAAAAAAGATTATTGTTCTTTTAATTTATGGGACAAATGTATCTATTTTAAATCATTGAATCATATACTATCATATTCTTCATCGAAATACCTTTCCAAAAGTATACAATTTGCACAATTTTTTTGCTTGGAGCTCAAGTTATGGCCTTTGCAAGATTGTAACTCAACCATCGTCGATCAAGTTCATGGACAAATGTGGGTCCTTGATCAAATTCATTTTTATCCTTTAGTAATTTGACTTTTTGGTTATAAAATTTATCCCACATGCATGGGGTATGGGAGTATTTATTACATATAATTCTAAGTGTAATGGACACTTAGTAAAAAAACTTGAAAAGAGAAGAAGAATATGGAGCTTAAGAGGGTTTGACCTCCCCTTATAAAATTGACTAAATAATAATATTTTGACCAAAATTATACTCCACCCATGCCCAGTGAATACTTATGAGTCAATAATTTGAATGTATCCATGTGTCATTATGTGGTTGGTCAATTATCTGTCAATAACAATCTTCCATGTGTCACAAGTTGTATGCTACCACATGTCTCTTGGAAATGGCTATATAAATGACTAAGTATGGACTATGTGTTGTAGAGAGTGAAGTATGGAATATGTGTCTTGGATATATGAATAAAATAAAATAAGAAATGGCTAAGTATGGAATATGTGTCTTGGATATATGAATAAAAGAAAATAAGAATATGAATGTGAACATGGAAATGGATAAGTATGTGTTGGTAGCCATTTTGAATTTTTATCCTATCCTAATAATCTGCCTACCCAAGTGTTTTGGAACCCTTGGTTTTCATCACAATCTTTGGAATAAAACAACACCATTATTTTGTGCATTTGCACACCTACCTTTGTTCCCGTTTTCACGACTGCAAGCGTGAAAACTTTGATTTCGAAGTCACGTCAATGTCATTAAAATTGTCACTGGATTATTATGGTCAATCTTGTCTATGTGTTTATTGCATTTCCAATTCATTTATGTTCACACAGCTAATACCAAAACCTTACTCATTTGACATTTTTTTGTTATTAATATGATTTCATTTTTATGAGACTGTGATGGTATTCTAATGAGTGTGATTCAGTCATTCATTCAATGGTGGTTTGATTGCTTTTGATCGAATCCAATGGTTTCATTTAAACACATTAACATGGTGATTAGACCCTTAATTCAATGGTTTCATACAAAGCATATGTTTTATCATTGAATCCTTGGTGATATATTCGAAACATTGTTTTGATTTTAAAACCATGCAAATACTAATGCTTGTGCAAACACGCGGTTCGACTCATCATAGTTTTTAATGGTTGCTTTATTGACATTGCAATAGTATTTGAATCACCATATGCACCGTCAGTTGTACAGTTGGATATGACTGTTTTGCATGGGTGATTTCGTTCCACCACCCCCGCACACTTAGACATTACTGCCCGCCTCCTATCCCGGGTTAACTTTGTTGGTTTCGGGGAAGTCTGTGAGCTATTCGATCCTTTGAATACCCTTTCAAAACCCTTGCTTGTTTACCCGACTCACTGTGTGCTCTTGCCTATGGCACCTATGGTGCGCATAGAGCCAAATGGTAGCCAAACACTCCTGTTGTTCAAAAATGCTCGTCACGATTTGGAAAATAGTGGTTGGATGGTGTTTATCCAAAGATTTGAGGGTTTCAACCTTTCGGTTGCCCAACAATTCACCCTCACCTTTGACGGATGGAGGGATAAGGTCGGAGACATACAACTCGAGCTAAATGAGGAATTCCTAAGCTCATCTACAGGACTACCAGCTACAGGGAAAAGGTGGTTTAAAAATTCCAAAGTAGACGAGGTGTCGTGGCCGCCCTTATTCACATCAAGAAACATTGTTAGTTGTGATAGAGATATGCTTCTCACTACCCTAAAACCTAGGTGGCATGATCTTTTGGCAATTTTTAAGCAGTTTGTGACCTGCGAAGGTCGTTATGGCTTGGTATTTCTGTATCATCTTCGGTTATTGATGAATTTTATAGGCTACCCTCTGAATATGCCACATTATCTCTTGCGTAGTCTTTACAAAATGTCCAAACGATTCAAGCATGAGAAGGCTGATAACAGCCTTTTCCATCATTGCTTGATCAAACTCATTATCGTCCACCATTTGAGCCTTAGTGGTGATTGTTGGCAAGCCTTCCTATCAAGGAATGGCTTTGCCACTCCCGAGTCTGTCCAAATGGACAAGGTTGTAGTTACTAAAACTCTGGTTGGACCAGCTGTGCCACTTCATATCCTTCTACCCCCTGTCAAACCCTCAGATTGCCCCAACCTTGACCTACCCGATACCATGGTTGACCCATGTACTGAAGACAATACTAAGGCCATCAAAAGGCCTATGAGGAAGAAAGGAAAAGGTGATACTGGTGTCAACAGTAAGGGAGAGAAGAACACACGATGGATATCCAGATGTGCCAGGAACAAACCCAACCAAAACGTTGACTAGAAGCCAATAGTGTTGAGCGAGGACTCAGACTCTGAAATTGAACGTTTCTTGACTGAGGAGTACCCCTATTCTCATGGTCTATGCTCTATGGAACCCTATGACTATGTATCCAACTTACCTCTGTGCCTCAAAAAAGACCCAAACTACCCGGGAATCAAGCTTCACAATGAAACCCCTAGTAACTTGAAAGAACCCTTGCTTATGATGCCAAAGCCCGATCAACCATCGTGTACTCAATGTAATTCCTGGCTTGAACATTATTACATGGAAGTTCCCCTGTTGCAATCTAAGATAAAATAATTAGAGGAACGGGTGACAGTCCTGTCAAAGGAGAACGATAGGCTACAAGCCAACGAGAAGAAACAAAAAACCACCGGTTCAATTGTCTTCAGAAATGTCAAAGCAGCAATGACCTTTGCCAATTCAAAATTATCATGATCGAAGCATTTTCTTACTGCCCAGGTATGAATTTCAAAATCGATTTTGTTCTATGATTTGGTTGAATTAATATAACCGATTGGGTTTGTTTTCAATTAGTTCTATTTGTTTTTAATAGATTCAAAACAATCCTGTTGACTTTGATTTACCAAAAATGATTCTGTTTCGTTTTGAATAAATATTTTCGTTTGGATTATGATTGCATTCGACCTGTATAAAAGATTTGTTTGCTAAAATCTTGTAGCTATGTTTTGATTGATACAATTTTTCATAACGATTGTGTCGGCCCCAAACTGGTTTGATTCATTTCTGTTTGGTTTGATTTGCAAACAATATTGCATGCCTTGAATTAGCATAATTATTTGTATGAGTTGGATTGGTATCAAAGACAGATTTGATACAACTCTGTTAGTTTTGGATTTAAAAATGATTTTGTTAATTGCTAAGTCGACATGAAGTATTTCGTTTGTATTAAATGATTTGTTTGATCGGTTACAGTTTGTGTTGATTGAAATTGATTCATGAAAATGATTTCATTGGTTTTGAATTGTCTAAATGATTCTGTCTGCTCTGAATTGGTAATAAAAAGTGTTGAACAGATTGCATGTAGCTTTGTTACCGTTCGGTTAAACACGATTTCTTTCTGTTTCAAATTGGCATAAAGATCTGGTTATTTCTAGCATTACGATTTGCTTTGTTTTCAATTAGCAATTAAAGAATTGGTTTAATAATTCAAATATATTTCTGTTAGTTTTGGATGGATTTAAAACGATTATGTTTTCAAATTAGACCAGCTACAGAATCGCAAGATTCTTTAGCTAGTCTTAAGATTTTGATTTTTTTAATTTTATCAATAAAACATTATCTAAACTTGTGTATTCTTGTCTACCCACAGGTACCTACAAATTTCATTGACAAATTGGACATGTTGTGGCAGTTTAGATATAGTTTTGTTTTAGGTTGTTAGCTTGAGTCAGAAATAGAGACTTGGGATATTATCCCCAGATTTTTTGTAAATTGTTTTGATAATTCCCACAGGGATGTTTTACCCTGTGGTCTTTATAAACTCATTTAATTTTTTGTAATGAACCCATCATCATCACTTTTGGGAGAACAAGACTATGGATTTATAATGATACAGACTTGAATGGAAGTCGATCTGTTGTAACAACTTTAGCTTTCAATTTATCATACTTTCGTTCAGGTTTTGTGCATTTTAATTTGTGACTAAGTCATTGACTGCTTTAGATATCAGGACTTATTACAGGTTAATTCATTGTGATGTAAATTGATCCAGGTGGATATCGGTGGCCACCCACCTTTTCCGACTGGCTCAAAACAGTTTTCTGACAATTTTGGCAATTTACTATTTTTAGCAGGTTTTAACTTCCGGGGCCATTTTGAGAGCCTAAATGAAGGTTTTTTGATATCGAGGTTCTCAATGATATCCGAACGCATTATTGAGCCCCCAAAATGAATCTCCTTGATGATACCTTTCCAACGAGCTATCACACACCTAAAACGGAGATCGTATGCAAAAGTTACGACCCCGGGAAGTTGATGTACTAACTTACCCAAACGGGGCCCACATGACTTTTGGCACTTCATCTCCTAGGGTTAGGTTTTTGGATGTATATGACTCTTGGCATTCTCGTCTATTGTAAACAAGGCCTCTAGAACCTCATTGTAATCATCTTCTCACGGATGCGAGTAGCAGCCACATCTCTTCTCAGAGATAAGCTACCAGCGCCTTAGCTAGTTTATTTACATTCTGTCTGTAAGCATATTTCAGTCATTTGTTATTAATGAGATGAAGTCTTATTTCCACTGCATCTCTGCGTTTATGTGTATTTCTATATTTCATTGTGTTCCTACATAAATCCGGATCATAAATTCTATCCATGTCTTATGTATCTCATTTTTAGTACAACAATTACTCTATTTCAATTTAATGAATACAGGTTTATCTTTTTTGTTAATTGAACTGTTATGTACAAATTTTGCACAGGGATTTATCTGACTGCGATAATTTGTAAATTATAAAATTGTTGTCATTTTTATGTCTTGTTTGTCCTGTCATTTATATTCAAAGAGCACTACCGCTTCCTGTTTACAAGAAGCTTGAAGAAAAGTTGGTGCGGGTTTCCTCCCATCGAACAGCTGAATCAGATACTTTGCACGGGAAAAATTGGAAAGCGTTATTACAGGTTAGTTTATTAGTTTTATTTAAGTAGTTTAGATAGATATATATTGTTCAAATTTATAGCTAGGATTATCATTACTCAGCTTAGTTAGTTTTGTTTATTGCTCTTTTTCTACATAAAAGATATAAAAATAAAAAAACAATAGTTTTGCTGCCATAGGACAGTTTACAAATGATTTTTGCAGGTTTTCATTTAAAATCTATAATCTGTAAATATTGTACATTTGTGATTAAGATTTAATTGTGTTGATAGCTGATAATTAATTTCACAGAATTATTGTTGTATAATATTAGACAATAGACTGTATATATTTATTTTAGATTTGTTTATTAGTTTTCTTTAATTTTTGTTTTCATTTAGATTAGTTCCTTTAGTTAGTTTCTTTATTTTTCCTAGGACTTAGATCGGCCAACGGAGTCGCTAAACCCGTCAGGGTGGATCATCCCAAACGGCTTGGGTTATTTAGACAACCCCGGACTGGATCCACTCTTCCAGTTGGCGAGTGTTCAATTTCACTCGTCAACAAATGGCGCTAGAAGGAGGGCCTGAAATTTATTAATGGCACGAGGCCGTCGTAAGACTCTTCCACCACCCAACCGCTCACCTATAGCTACAAGAAGCCATTCAAACAACAACATCCCCCCTCAAACAAAAACTACATCAAACGACGATTTAAGGATCACATTCGAACCAACAACCCCAAATCCTACAGGTGGTGACGTACAAGAGATTGTCCGCCAATCTCTTTTAAGAACACATAGTGCCTTCGCCCGTTTAAGGCAACCAAATCGGCCTTTGGACCAACCTTTAGATTTCTCTGATATCAGAGAACAACTTGAAGGCACTAACCTCACTTTAAACCCTACAGATCCATTCCTCACTCCTACTGCAAGAGGATCTGGAATACCACCTTCACCACCTCCATCACCTCCTTATTCTTCGGGAGAAGACTCTTCTGACGAAGGCAGTTCCCCTTCTTATCCTTCCACACTACCTACACCAATGGCCAACCAGAACAATCTTGCCAGACCTTGGCTTGACCAGGATGTAGTAGTTGTACCTGGGGCTCAACATCCCTTACCCAAACATCTGTAGAAGTGGCTTCCCAAGTTTGACCCTGACTCTAAACAGATCGTCGAAGATCACATTAAAAAGTTTATGTTAGCCATAAGACTCCGTAATGTCGAGCATGAAGACGTAGTCTGTAGGTTGTTCCCATATACTTCCGAGGGCAATGCCTCTACCTAGTATTTTTCCCAGCAGCCCCATACCATCGTGTCTTGGGAAAAGTTCGAGTCATGCTTTCTGGAAAAATTCGGAGACGATAAGTCCCTGGAAGTTCTAGTTATGGAGCTTTCTAGCTTAAGAATGAACTTAAAAGAGAAAATTAAAGACTTTAATCAAAGATTCTTAACACTAAAGAACTGAATCCCTACGGATTCCATGCCTGCTGAGAATCTTATCATAGCGTACTATACTAAAGCCTTGCATCAAAGTATAGCCATTTGGGTTAAACGATCTAAGAAATAC
Source organism: Picea engelmannii (assembly GCA_009831015.1). Lineage (NCBI taxonomy): Eukaryota > Viridiplantae > Streptophyta > Pinopsida > Pinales > Pinaceae > Picea > Picea engelmannii. Next base: position 831,026 of record ML781479.1, on the reverse strand, counting down.
ATGTTTTTAGAGGCCTTCGAAGAGGCCAGCCAGATTGAAAAAGACATACTTAGTTTAAAAGACACTACTAGCAACAAAACAGAGACTAGTTCTTCTTCCAAAAAGAAGATCGAAATCCTCCCTAGACCCACTCAAAATAAATAACAACCTAAAAGCTCGGATTTAGAAAACCTAACTAAATTCATTCAAAAACTGTCAAATCAAGTTATAGATTTGAAAAGGACGGCCGAAGAATCTTCTTCGAGCAAAGGGCCCTACAAACCCCCATTCAGGAAGCCTTTTCCCACCAACCGACCTAATCCTACTATCGAGGGCCTTAATCTAGAAAGTCTGCAATACGCCCTTCAAACAATTCTAGAAGCCCAAGATAACTTGATGCCTCCTGAGATTCCTGAGGAGGTAGTTGAACAAGAGACAGTTCAAGAAGAAGAATCTTCTCYGAACATTTTTGGACACTTCTCGGATAGCATCTTTCAAGCTAACTTCGAGACAGTACATCCCTACAATACTAGGAGTAAGACAACAAACAAACCTTCTTCCGAAAACACTACGAMTTTGCCCCCAAAGCAATCTAAAMTAGCTGAGACTAAACAGAGTCATGTCAACCCCAACTTAGATTATGATTTAGTTGAAGATCTTAAAAAGTTAAGGGCTAACATTTCTATTTATGAGTTATTAAAATTTCCATTTTTTCTACAAAAAATGTTACAGAACATCGCARAGAATAGCAAAAATGGTAATTCAAACAAGGTTGTTCARAACAAAGTTCCTCAAAAGAMTTCCACTAAGAATAATYCTGATCTTCATGATAAAGGAAGCCTTCCTGTAAATARTGTAAATAATGTAGATAAATCAGCTTTAGAGAYTGCGAGTAAAAAGCCACAAGYTTCCACACTTAGTACTCGTGGAAATGTACCTCCATTTTTGTTAACTTTCGAAATCTTTAATAGAAACGTGCACAATTGTATGGTAGACTCAGGAGMATCATGCAATGTGATGCCATGGTCGRTGTGTCRGAATATTAATGCTGAGTTTGAACCATCCACTTTAAAAATCATTCAACTTGATCGAACTAGTGTTAAAKTTGTAGGYGAATTAAGGAATGTGCTCATAARATTATCGTCTAACCCCAAAATTCATCAAGTGATTGATATTATTGTTCWGGATATTCCAGAAGTGTATGGTCTRTTTTTAAGTAGGGACTGGTCRGAGCAGCTACACGACTATTTCACAACAGATTGGTCTCACCTGTGGCTTCYAGAGAACGGCAAGCCCAACAAAATCAAGGTAAATCATGAACKCTACCTTAAGTTCACGGTCACAGATTTGAACAATCCTAATGAGCCATTTACACCTTCTGCCGATTCACCCGAAATACAAGGGATGGATAMCTTTTTCGGCAATTTCATGGCCAAGACTTCAGYTATTACCAACCCAGAACAATAGTCCGAGATTGTAGMATATGTGCAGCCAAAAACTTCTACATAATGCTCTCATGCACTCGATAAAAATCAAATTTGGTCTTTGTACTTTGACGGGTCAAAGTCCAAAGAAGGAGCTGGTGCAGGCTGCATTATTATTGATCCGRMAGGTAACAAAACCCTGATTGCATGTAGGTTAGAATTTGAATGTACTAATAACAYAGCAGAATATGAGGCTTTACTGCAGGGYCTCAGAAAAGATTTAGATATGAACATTCAAAACTTGATTRTCTTTGGTGATTCTGAAATCGTGGTTASACARGTAAGAGATTCTATCCAYTGTTTATCTCYGCATCTTAAAAGCTACCAATCCAAGGTATGGAATTTAATGAATAAATTTTTTKCTTTCAATATAAATTCTATTCCTAGATTGAATAATTCTGAAGTTGATCTATTAGCTAATGTAGCTTCTAAAMTCTTTCCTGCAGAAGGCTTGTCCCCGAATGAATTCTCCRTCGAACTGTTGTTCARGCCATCTGTTCCCGACAACATCAYGAATTGGAGAGTCTTCGACAAYGATCAGCAGATTATTAGCTTCYTGCATATGGAAGAAACTTTTCAAGGCATGGTGATTGATGAATGCACTCAYGACGACAATTTGCGCGATTTCAYGGTAATACYAGATCTGAGAACTCCTAAATCTTCATCARACATGGTAAATTYGATCCCTAAGTCTATAGTTAGATTAGATAAATTTTACGATCTTCAAGATAAATTCAAAAAATCGGTCAACTGTAAAACCAATTGTTCCTCGTTATCATTTKAAAAAGTAAACTTAGGAACTAATGACAATCCACARTGCATTMATTTAGGGGTGGGGTGTTCTGAACAAGAAAAAGCTGCATTTRTTAAATTKTTTAAAGAATTTAAATATGTTTTTGCGTGGAYATATGATGACCTTAAAACTTTCGACCCTAACATCATACAACACGTCATTCCTATGAAACCCCAAACCTTGCCCTTTCAACAAAAATTAAAGAAAAATGCACCCTAAGCTCGAACTGACCGTCAAAAAAGAATTAAATAAACTCCTGAATGCTAAGATAATTTTCCCAGTTAGGCACACTCARTGGGTTTCTAACCTTGTCCCTGTCCGGAAGAAAAGTGGGGAAATCCTACTATGCRTCGATTTCYGAAACCTTAATAAAGTGTCTGATAAAGACAACTACCCTRTCCCACCCATGGAACAGATCCTTCAACAGGTATCTGGTTCTRAAAGGMTATCCTTATTGGATGGTTTTTCAGGGTACAACCAAGTCCTGATGTCTCCTCCAGACCAATTAAAACTACCTTCCRCACTCCATGGGGCACCTATGCTTACAGGAAAATGTCRTTCGGATTGATTAATGTCGRTGCCACTTTCCAGAGAGCGATGGACATCRCTTTCTGAGGATTAATCAATCAATCTGTCRTAGTTTACTTAAATGATGTTACTGTATTTTCAAAAAACAAAATCRATCATMTAGCTCATTTAAGAGTCGTTCTACARCGATGTCATAAATAAGGCATTTCCTTGAATCCTAAAAAATCTATATTCGCAGTAGAACAAGGTAAACTCTTAGGATTTATTGTGTCAAGMAAAGGGATGATTATCGACCCCGAAAGGACTCAAGTCATCTCGAAACTTACCCCTCCTACATCCAAAAAKTCTATGCAGTCTTTCTTAGGCCAGATAAACTTTGTCAGGAGATTCRTCCCCAGTTTCTCYGAGATGGTCAGACCTTTACAAAATTTAATTAAGAAAGAGACACAATATCATTGGGGACCCTTAGAAAATCAAGMTTTTAATGCAATAAAAAAGGCCATAATAGACRTTCCTTCTCTCATGAGCCCCGAMTTTTCGCAAGACTTCACGCTCTACACTTTTTCTTCKGATCGTTCCTACGCTGTAGTCCTAACTCAAAAGAACGCTGAAAACAATGAAGTACCCATTGCCTTTATGAGCTCTRCTTTCAAAGGCACGAAACTTAATTACCCAGTGGTAGATCAACAAGCCTACGCTGTTTTCAAAGAAGTCAAACACTTTTGGTCTTATATTTTGAAATCTAGGACAAAAATTATTGTCCCTTACCCAGYCGTCAGGAACCTGTTAGTGYAGAAAGAACTAGGTGAAAAGAGGGCCAACTGGGTTACCTCCTTACAGGAGTACGACATAGAAATTACCCCAGCTCAGATAGTGAGAGGCCAAGGGTTATGCAAKTTAGTTGTTGATTCGGCAKCAGGACAGTAAGAAGAAAACAATAAGTCAAACCTAGGACAACACAATCAAAATGCAATCTGTTGTGCACAAAACTCTGCCAGTCCCTAGTATGACGATATAAAATTTTGTCTTGAACATGGGTCAGCCCCCCATCACCTGGATCCCACTAAGAGAAGAACGTTAAGATAAAAATCTGCCTCCTTTTATTTGGTTAATGGTATCCTGTTTCGTCAAAATTTTTATGGCGTACTAATGCGTTGTCTTGAGAAAGACGAAGAATAAAAAGTCTTATTAGAGTTACATGCAGGAGAAGCTAGTGGGAATTTTGGTGGAGACACCACTGCCCATAAAATTTTGAGAGCTGCTTATTACTGGCCCACACTTTTTAGAGACGCCCATGCCTTGTGTCGTAAGTGTATTATTTTTCAAAAAGCATCAAGGCGGTTACAGAAACCAGGCTTTCCTTTACAGCCTCTTTCAGTAGACTCCTCTTTTCAACAGTGGGGCCTTGATATTATAGGTCCAATCAATCCGCCATCTTCACAGCAACATAAGTTTATCATAACAGCCACAGATTATTTCACCAGGTGGTCTAAAGTTGTCGCCTTAAGAACTGTGAATACTAGTCAGGTAATTGCCTTTTTAAATTTGAATATTATCACTCGTTTTGGTATCCCTGACTGTTTAGTATTCGATAACGCTTCTTATTTTCGTCTCTTGAGATGAGCAACTTAGCTTTAGAAAAAGGAATTAAATTGAAGTATTCTGCCAGTTACTACCCCCAGGGCAATGGATTGGCAGAATCAACAAATAAGAATATGATTAAACTTATCAAGAGAATGGTATATGAGAATCACAAAAACTGGCATAATGCACTATTAAACGCAATTTGGACTGATAGGGTAACACCAAAAACTGTTGTAGGTAACTCTCCCTTCTTTCTCATTTACGGAAGAGAAACAATTATGCCACCACACATTCTTCTTCACTCACTACAGCTATCGCAGAAAATACAAGAAGAAGACTGTCCCCCTTTGGAAAACCGATCAACGCTTTAATGAAACTAGAATAGGTAAGAGGCCAAGCTAAACATAAGTTAGATCATCATCAACTAGTGGTCAAAAGCTGGTTTGATTCTAACTCTGCCTCTGATAAACTTCGAAGTAGGTGATCTTGTCTTGAAATGGGACAAACTGCATGAGGGAAAGGGAGAGCACACGAAATTTCAGAACTTATGGCTTGGACCATTTTTAATTGCTGAGAAATCGGGTCCCAGCTCTTTCCGATTGCAGAGTCTAGAGGGATAGCCAGACACCTATCCGGTGAATGGCCAAGCTCTTAAAAGATATTTCACTTGATGACAACCCTTTGTATACTATGTACATAATATTTTTCTTTTGTTTTCTTTTCTTTTACTATTTTGGTTTTGATCTTTTCCCTTGCACTTATCAGTTTTTATTTTTGGAAATACACATACCTAAATTTTTGGACTATTCAGACAAAGAAAACAAAAAATTCTTTCATGGAAATGACTGCTAAAAAATTGTATAAACATCAATTATATACTTCTGAAATTTATATATGTGTTGAGAAAAGACTATTGTTTGAAAGAAGTTAACTGATTTTGATCTGTGAGTAAAGCCTGTCACGGTCATCTATTATCTTCTTATGTTGTCCCTGTTCCTTAAAGGAACAACTCAGAAGATGTCTCCCTGCCTTAGAAAGTTGGTTTTGTAAATAAACCGTCTCTGGATCTTAATGAAGGATAGTTCTAAAAAATTATGTTGAGGTCTGTAAAAAATATGTTAAAATATCATAATTTTCAGCATCACCCCGCTCAACTATATATCTTTAAAAGACAAAATAAATCACTAAAAGAGCTGTGGGAAGTGCTTGTAAACCCGTCGGTATTCTGAAAAGGTCCACTGGCAGCGGGTAAATGCATGCATGACACTAAGACAACTTCGTTGGGGTACTGAACAGGCCCGCTGGCAGTGAAGCAATGCTGGGTATATGAAAATTCGTAAATATGAAACCTCTTGACCTTAAAATGTCCTTTATTCTGATTTGGAACTTCTTGGCAGGACACAGATATCAGAGTGGGTTAAATGGAAACCCTGTCGAGGCTATGGACACCTGCTGGCAGCAGTGGCCCTGTCAACAGTATTGGAGATTTTATCTTTAATATCGTGGCTCGCCTATCTTAAGACTGTTATTAGTTTTCATCCTTTAAACACTGCTAGAATATTTGATTAATAATGATGTTTAAACAGTTTTCTGGTTGTTGTTTTTGAGATAGAATTTTTCTCATTATCATAATCTGAATTTTTTCTTTTGGCAGAGATAACTGCTTCTACTAGTGTGTCACCATTATTGGCAGCCATTTCGCATTTTTATCCTATCCTAATAAGCTACCTACCCAAGTGTTTTGGAACCCTTGGTTTTCATCGCAATCTTTGGAATAAACCAACACCATTATTTTGCACATTTGCACACCTGCCTTTGTTCCCGTTTTCACGACTGCAAGCGTGAAAACTTTGATTTCGAAGTCACGTCAATGGCATTAAAATTGTCACTAGATTATTATGGTCACTCTTGTCTATGTGTTCATTGCATTTCCAATTCATTTATGTTCACACAGCTGACAAGATACCAAAACCTTACTCATTTGACATTTTTTTGTTGTTAATATGATTTCATTTTTATGAGACTATGATGGTATTCTAATGAGTTTGATTCATTCCTTCATTCAATGGTGGTTTGATTTCTTTTGATCGAATCCAATGGTTTCGTTTCAACACATTAACATGGTGATTAGACCCTTAATTCAATGGTTTCATACAAAGCATACGTTTTATCATTAAATCCTTGGTGCTATATTCGAAACATTGTTTTGATTTTAAAACCATGCAAATACTAATGCTTGTGCAAACACACGGGTCGACTCATCATAGTTTTCAATGGTTGTTTTATTAACATTGCAATAGTATTTGAATCACCATATGCACCGTCGGTTGTACAGTTGGATATGACTGTTTTGCATGGGTGATTTTGTTCCACCACCCCCGCACACTTAGACATTAATGCCCACCTCCTATCCTGGGTTAACTCTGTTGGTTTCGGGGAAGTCTGTAAGCTATTCGATCCTGTGAATACCCTATCAAAACCCTTTCCCGTTTACCTGGATCATTGTGTGCTCTTGCCTATGGCACCTGTGGTGCGCATAGAGCCAAATGGTAGCCAAACACTCCTCATGTTCGACAATGCTCGTCACGATTTGGAAAATAGTGGCTGGCTGGTGTTTATCCAAAGATTTGAGGGTTTCAACCTTTCGGTTGCCCAACAATTCGCCCTCACCTTCGACAGATGAAAGGCTAAGGTCAGAGACATACATCTCGAGCTAAATGAGGAATTCCTAATCTTAGCTACAGGACTACCAGCTACAGGGCAAAGGTGGTTTAAAAATTCCAAAGTAGACGAGGTGTCGTGGCCTCTCTTATTCACATCAAGAAAGATTGTTAGTTGTGATAGAGGTATGCCTTTGACTACCCTCAAACCCAGGTGGCACGATCTTTTGGAAATTGTTAAGCAGGTTGTGACCTGTGAAGGTCGTTATGGCTTGGTATTTCTATATCATCTTTGGTTATTGATGAATTTTATAGGCTACCCTCTGAATATGCCGCGTTATCTCTTATGTAGTATTTACAAAATGTCCAAACGATTCAAGCATGAGAAGGCCGATAGCAGCCTTTCCCATCACTGCTTGATCAAATTCATTGTCGTCCACCATTTGAGCCTTAGTGGTGATTGTTGGCAAGCCTTCCTATCAAGGAATGGCTTTGCCACTACCGATTCTGTCCAAATGGACAAGGTTGTAGATACTGAAACTCTGGTTAGACCAGTCGTGCCACTTCATATCCTTCTACCCCTTGTCAAACCCTCAGATTGCCCCAACCTTGACCTACCCGATACCATGGTCGACCTGTGTACTGAAGCCAATACTAAGGCCGTCAAAAGTCCTGTGAGGAAGAAAGGCAAAGGTGATACTGGTGTCAACAGTAAGGGAAAGAAGAACGCACAATGGATATCCAGATGTGCCAGGAACAAACCAAACCAAAATGTTGACCAGAAGCCAATAGTGTTGAGCGAGGACTTGAACTCCGAAATTGAACGTTTCTTGACTGAGGAATGCCCCTATTCTCATGGCCTATGCTCTATGGAACCCTATGACTATGTCTCCAACTTACCTCCATGCCTCAAAAACGACCCAAACTACCCGGGAATCAAGCTTCACAATGAAACCCCTGGTAACTTGAAAGAACCCTCGCCTGTGATGCCAAATCCCGATCAACCATCGTGTACTCAATGTAATTTCTAGATTGAACGTTATTACACGGACATTCCCCTGTTGCAATCTAAGATCAAATCATTAGAGGAACGAGTGACAGTCCTATCAAAGGAGAATGACAGGCTACAAGCCAACGAGAAGAAACAAAAAACCACTGGTTCAATTGTCTTCAGAAATTTCGAAGCAGCAACAGCCTTTGTCAATTCAAAATTATCACGATCGAAGCATTTTCTTACTGCCCAGGTATGAATTTCAAAATTGATTTTGTTCTATGAGTTGGTTGAATTAATATAACTGATTGGGTTTGTTTTCAATTAGTTCTATTTGTTTTTAATAGATTCAAAACAATCCTGTTGACTTCGATTTACCAGAAATGATTATGTTTTGTTTTGAATAAATATTTTCGTTTGGATTATGATTGCATTCAACCTGTATAAAAGATTTGTTTGCTAAAATCGTGTAGCTATGTTTTGATTGATACGATTTTGCATAACGATTGTGTCGGCCCCAAACTGGTTCGATTTATTTCTGTTTGGTTTGATTTGCAAACAATATTGCGTGCCTTGAATTAGCATAATTATTTGTATGAGTTGGATTGGTATCAAAGACAGATTTGATACAACTCTATTAGTTTTGAATTTAAAAATGATTTTGTTAATTGTTGAGTCAACATGAAGTATTGTGTTTGTATTAAATGATTTGTTTGATAGGTTACAATTTGTGTTGATTGAAATTGATTCATGAAAATGATTTCATTGGTTTCGAATTGTCTAAACGATTATGTCTGCTCCGAATTGGTAATAACAAGTGTTGAACAGATTGCATGTATCTTTGTTACCGTTCGGTTAAACGCGATTTCTGTCTGTTTCAAATTACCATAAATATCAAGTTATTTGTAGCATTACGATTTGCTTTGTTTTCAATTAGCAAGTAAAGATTTGGTTTAATAATTCAAATATACTTCTGTTAGTTTTGGATGGATTTAAAACGATTCTATTTTCAAATTAGACCAGCTACAGAATCACAAGATTCTGTAGCTAGTCTTAAGATTTTGATTTTTTTAATTTTATCAATAAAACATTATCTAAACTTGTGTATTCTTGTCTACCCACAGGTACCTATGAATTTCATTGACAAATTGGACATGCTGTGGCAGTTTAGATATAGTTTTGTTTTAGGTTGTTAGCTTGAGTAAGAAATAGAGACTTGGGATATTATCCCCAGATTTTTTGTAAACTGTTTTGATAATTCCCACAGGGATGTTTTACCCTGTGGTGTTTATAAACTCATTTATTTTTTTGTAATGAACCCTTCATCATCACTGTTGGGAGAACAAGACTATGGATTTATAATGATACATACTTGAATAGAATTTGATCTGTTGTAACAACTTTAGCTTTCAATTTATCATACTTTCGTTCAGGTTTTGTGCATTTTAATTTGTGACTAAGTCATTGACTACTTTAGATATCAGGACTTATTACAGGTTAATGCGTTGTGATTTAAATTCTATCCATGTCTTATGTATCTTAGATTTAGTACAACAATTACTCTATTTCAATTTAATGAATACAAGTTTATCTTTTTCGTTAATTGAACTGTTCTCTACAAATTTTGCACAGGGATTTATCTGACTGTGATCATTTGTAAATTATAAGATTGTTGTCATTTTTATGTCTTGTTTGTCTTGTTGTTTATATTCAAAGAGCACTGCCACTTCCTGTTTACAAGAAGCTTGAAGAAAATCTGGTGTGGGTTTCCTCCCATCGAACAGATGAATCAGATACTTTGCACGGGACAAATTGGAAATCGTTATTACAGGTTAGTTTATTAGTGTTATTTAAGTAGTTTAGATAGATATATATTGTTCAAATTTATAGTTAGGATTATCATTACTCAACTTAGTTAGTTTTGTTTATTGCTCTTTTTCTACATAAAAGATACAAAAATAAAAAAACAATAGTTTTGTTGCCATAGGACAGTTTACAAATGATTTTTGCAGGTTTTCATTTAAAATCTGTAATCTATAAATATTGTACATTTGTGATTAATATTTAATTGTGTTGATAGCTGATAATTAATTTCACAGAATTATTGTTGTATAATATTAGACAATAGACTGTATATATTTATTTTAGATTTGTTTATTAGTTTGCTTTAATTGTTGTTTTCATTTAGATTAGTTCCTTTAGTTAGTTTCTTTCATTTTCCTAGGACTTAGATCGGCCAACGAAGCTGCTAAACCCATCAGGGTGGATCATCCCAAACGGCTTGGGTTATTTAGACAACCCCGGAGCGGATCCACTCTTCTAGTTGGCGAGTGTTCAATTTCGCCTGTCAATAGTATGGAATATGTGTTATAGAGAGTAAAGTATGGAATATGTGTTATATAGACTATAGTGTAAGAAAGAAAAATGGTTAAGTATGGAGAGGAGAGTAAAGAAGATAGAAAAGAGAAAAATGGTTAAGTATGAGAAGAAAAGTGAAAGGAGTATGAGAATAAGTATGAGAGAAATTACTAAGGGAACATGAGAGTAATGAAAAAAATGGTTAAGTATAGAGAGTAAAGTAAGAAGAGTAGTGAGGAGGAGAGTATATTGGAAGAGGGGAAAATGGTTAAGTATGGAATGAAACTATGAGAGTAGAGTGGAAGAGGGTAGAGTGAAAGAGGGAAAAATGGTTAAGTATGGAAATGAGACTAAGAGAGAGGAGAATAAGGAATGGAAGGTAGAAAAATGACTAAGTATGATAAGTTTATGGGATATAAGAGTAATGATAAAATGGAAAAATGACCAAGTATGGGATGAGAGTATGAAGAGAGGTGAAGGGATAAGAGAGGAAAATGATTAAGTGTGGATATGGATGGAGATAGAAGGTTATATAAATGACTAAGTGAGGAGAGTACTTAGTTAAAAATAATAAAACGAAGAGGAAAGGTGCACCACACTTAGACAAATTCTTCTTGCCACTTTTCAAAGTTCTTTTTGTATTCTCTATGTTGGAATTCTGAACAAAAGTATGAATATCTTAGGCATAGAGAGTTAGATTTTGATTCCAAAAAATGTGTTATGAAGATGAGATCGAGGGATACCCGATAAACTTATAATAGTTAAAAAAAATTCTTCTTTCAATATCATTTTGTTTATTATTCCAGGAGCGGGAAAATGTATATGACCAAATTTTGTTCAAGAGTTGGCTCCAACTATGGGACAATGACCCCTTGTGGGTAACTGAGAGGCCAGAATAAAAAAACCAACTTCCTTCTCCATTGGGATATGGAGTCATCTTCAAAGTAAATTATTGCAATTTTTTTCTTTCATGGATTTATCTTCAAACATTATTTTCATATAGCCACTACCTTATTGTGAAAAAGTTGAACTAAAGAAGCAAGCTATGTACATACATGATCTACCTACCCTATCTTACTTGGAAGAAATGGAAACTTTTAGGTATAAGTAGATTTACAATGGAGCCATTCAAGCATTGATCTGATTCGTGGAATAAAATCCACAACTATGGAACATATCGAAACTTGTACCAATGAGTTAGGGGCACTCTCAATGTGTACTAGAGAAACATTTAATCAGGTGCACTCAAAATTTGATTGCATTGCTTCACCAACAATTTTTTGGAATCATGTTTCAATGAAATCAATTCTTGGTTGTTCAAGAATACTATTGTATTTGATTGGATGAAGAGTTTCCAATCTTAGAATACATTCATCTTTCTCCTTATCTAAAATCACTTCCAAGGTTCTTGATTCATCAACAATGTCTTGAAAAACATCTTCCTTCATGTAATGACAATCTTCCTCATAATTCTTCTCAAGATTCATTTCTTCCACCAATTGTTCTTATTGCGGATGTCTTTGTGGTTTTTCACTATTTGTTAAAACATTTTCCACATGAGTATGTTGGATGAAATTTTATTGTACATTTGATGGAGGATCCTCATTTTTGTTTTCAAAGTTCTTACTTAAAATATCTTCATATGGAGTGTATGAGAGGCTGAAATTTTCTTCTTGCAAATCAAAATTTTGATCTTCATTTTCAACAATATGATTTGAATCATAAAATTCATCCAATATTTGATTAGATTCTTCTTCAAAATTAGTTACTTCGTCATCTTTCATCCATATGGGAGAGGGTGGGTAGGAAAACTTTTCAACAAATAAATCTTCTAATATGTCCCAACTAGTAATGACACTAGGTGTCAGTGAAAGGGACCATTCAAGAGCACTCCCACGCAAAGTTCATAAGAATATTTGACATATAATATTGTCTTCCATAAGCTTAAAAATTTGACATGCGAAATTGAATCTATAAAAACGTTTCTCTACATCTTCCAAAGTATTTCCAAAGAATATAGAAAAGTTTTCCATAGGAATATTAGGAATTTGAAAATTTTCTTTTAGCAGATTTAAAGGGCCTCTATGTATTTGCCTTCTACTTTGGGAACTTATTTATTTTACTGCATATTTTGAAACCATTGATGGGCTTGGTGAAGAAGGTAAAGGACCATCATGATATGAAAGAAACTTTTTAGATGAGTCATAATATACATCTTCTTGGAATTTTTGAGTCTTTGGAATGGATTTGCTTGGAAGTTCAATCTTCTGAATCTTTTGTGCATCTTGGCTCTTTTTGAGGTCATCCAAATATTTTCGAATAATCCTTTTATAAAACTCATGCATTTAGGAAAAATAATTTTTTTCTTAAATCTTCTTTTCAAAACTTAAACCATGGAGACTCTGGTTCTTCAACTCATCTAAAGTAGGGCCTTAAATATCTTGAAAATAAATGGCTCCCCAGTATGGTTGCCAAAAATGTTGACGTTTGAATCTGTTAAGACCGAAACGAAAATGTCACGAGAATATGAATCCCCTTGCATTTTTATAGAGGTGGTACTCCTCTTTGGATGAAAGATATATATGTGATATCTTGGAATAAGGAGAATGTTAAACAACAAACCATAGATCTTTATTGCTTGGAATTCTGAAATTATATGGTTCTTCAATAACATGATATAATCTTTATGTGCAACAAGAAGTCTTTTAACCATAAAAAATATTGAAGGAGGGTTTCAATATCAGAATATATTTGAGCTCAACATTAAATATACAACCTTCTTAATCACTTACAAATATATCCATATCTTATTCACGAGACATAGGAGAGAATAAGTTGATCATCTCAAATAATTTTAAAAGAGTATTACTATCAAGATCAAAAACATAATTTGATAGGTCAATTTCAAATACCTTATACTCAAAACTCAAATTTACAAGATACAATTCAAATCAACCCTGAAGTAATTCTTTGTTGATTTTTTATTCATGAAAGATGTTCTTCATTACAAAATATTTGACAGTTATATACATGGGTGTAAATACTCCATGATCATATAACAAAATTATTTTGAGGAATACAAGAATAACATTCAATAACTCAACATTGTGCCCAATTCAT
>ML781479.1:761990-773127 GCA_009831015.1 Picea engelmannii | reverse complement strand
TACATCCTTATAATACCTTAATTTTCTTTTTTCCTCTAACTCTTTATCACACCACATTTTCTCCTTAAATTTTGATTTGACGTTTTTTTAATAGTATCTTTATTCTAAAAAATGGTGTCGTCCATGATTCCCCAATAGTTTATCTAAGCAAAATGGTGTCTTCCATGATTCCCAAATAGTTTATCCAAGATCGGACATCTTTATGCGATTCTCGCTTGAGTCGATGGTGGTTATGGCTCGATTTTGAAGCAATTTTAGGAAGCCTCTTGTCTTCCATGTTGTTTAACTTGTTCTTATACATTAGGTATCTAGTCATAGCCATGCTCTCAATGGGAGAGAGGCTTGTTTCTAAAAGGAGGATGAGATAGGGTGTATTTCCTTTAATTTTGATATTAGAGGTTATTAAATTCTTTTGTATTTGCTCTATCTTTCTCAAAGAATTATAAATCTTCATGCTCCAATGTTGAAAGTAATTTTGGAACAATACCATTTTTGTAATTTTTACTTGCTTTACACACTCACAAAATATGAAATATATTATTTATGACCAAATAATATATTTTTTTACTTTCAATTACTCTCTTACTCTTTCTCTCGCTCTCTCTATATATAGAGTTGATATAGAATATATACAGAGAGAGAGAGGGAAAGAGAGAGTCCATATAGAATTATTTTACTTAAGGTGGCTCACACTGAAATATTTTTTTGATATTATTGTTTTTCTTAAATGCCACTTGTGAACTTTATGTTGCACAGAGAAGGAATTACACATCTCCCTCATACTCTGTAGAAAACGTCATTTGGCGCAACCAAAAGTAGCAAAAGTAGAAACTCTTCCCCAATGGTTTTTGTCATGGAAGGAGTGTGGAATATTTAATTTATTTGAAAGTGGAAATTGTACTTAGAAACTATTTTGAGGAGTTTAATTTATTTGAAAAATATTATTAAAAAATTGTAAATAATGATTTTAATGTAAAAACATTTATTTTTTCAATTAGTTTTTCATTTGCAATTGAGAGACCATCAATATGGATAGTATTAATGATAATGTAATTAAAAACAAAGATTAACCACACATAATAACAGTGAGGCCAAGAGGGGCTCACATAAGTGAGACTACGCTCACACACTCTCTATTCCAATTTGATAAATTGCGTACAGATTTATAGGCTAGGATTACCTCTGACAATCTCCTAAATCTATGGATATGAAAACCAATCAAAGACTAAAATAGGGTACAATAGAAATTCATTTTAACCATTTCCTAACTATGACATTTATCCATTATTATCCAACACTCCCCCTTAATGGAGAAATGGATTTAATACAATGTCAATTCATAACATACCTGTCAGTCTTAGTCTGAGCTAGGCTTACAAACATTGTAAAGGACAATTCAAACAAAACCTTAAAATTTGTTTCAGCTCCATGTATGAGTGAGATTTTCTCTTTCTCCTTTTCCAGATTCTGAAACCTATGTGCATTTTCAATTTAAGTCTTCCTCTTTTGCTTTAAATTCCATGTTTCATCTTCTTATCCTTCATCTTCTTGTTGATGTTTGTCATCAATCTGAAAATTATTTCAGATTGTCCATACTTGATCTCTTCAAATTTTTCTTCGAAAAACTGTTTGTATGTGAACTGCTGCCACATACCATTTTCTATTTTTTTCTCTTCACTATTGAGCTTCTAATCATCAATTTGTTATTGTTTTCCTTTTTTTAATAAAAGTTTTTTAAATAAACTTTTATTTTCAAAAATTAATTAACTCCCTTTAAAAGAGGGAGACTTTGTTTTAATTTCATATAATTTATAATCAAATTTCCATCCTTTAAACCAATTCAAATGTAATTTTCATTGTCTTAACTTTCCAACGATATAAATTTTATCTAAATCTGACTCCCATATTTTAAGATATGACCTCGTGAAGTTAAGTTGTCAAGTAAAATCATTATAAAAAAAAGATGATTGTTATTTTAATTTATAAGGCAAATGTATCCATTTTCAATAATTGAATCCTATACCAGCATATTCTTCATCGAAATACCTTTCCAACAATATACAATTTGTACAATTTTGTTTGCCAGAGCTCAAGTTATGGCCTTTGCAAGATCGTAACTCAATCATCGTCAATCAAGTTCATGGGAAAATGTGGGTCCTTGATCAAACTCATTTTTCTCCTTTAGTAATTCGAATTTTTGGTTATAAAATTTATCCCACATGCATGGGGGTATGGGAGTATTTATTACATATAATTCTAAGTGTAATGGACACTTAGTAAAAAAATTGAAAATAGAAGAAGAATATGGAGCTTAAGAGGGTTTGACCTCCCCTTATAAAATTGATTAAATAATAATATTTTGACCAAAATTATACTCCACCCATGCCCAATCAATACTTATGAGTCAATAATTCGAACATATCCATGTGTCATTATGTGGTTGGTCAATTATATGTCAATAAGAATCTTCCATGTGTCACAATCACTAAGTATGGAATATGTGTTATAGAGAGTAAAGCATGGAATATGTATCTTGGATATATGAATAAAAAAAAATAAGAATATGAATGTGAATGTGGAAATGGCTAAGTATGGAATATTTGTTATAGAGAGTAAAGTATGGAATATGTGTTATATAGACTAGAGTGTAAGAAAGAAAAATGGTTAAATATGAAGAGGAGAGTAAGGAAGATAGAAAAGAGAAAAATGGTTAAGTATGAGAAGAGAAGTGAAAGGAATATGAGACTAAGTATGAGAGAAATTACTAAGGAAACGTGAGAGTAATGAGAAAAATGGTTAACTATAGAGAGTAAAGTAAGAAGAGTAGTGATGAGGAGAGTATATTGGAAGAGGGGAAAATGGTTAAGTATGGAATGAAAGTATGAGAGTAGAGTGGAAGAGGGAAAAATGGTTAAGTATGGAAATGAGACTAAGAGAGAGGAGAATAAGGAATGAAAGGTAGAAAAATGACTAAGTATAAGAAGTTTATGGGATATGAGAGTAATGATAAAATGGAAAAATGACCAAGTATGGGATGAGAGTATGAAGAGAGGTGAAGGGATAAGAGAGGAAAATGGTTAAGTGTGRAGATGGATGGAGATGGAAGGTGAGAGAAATRACTAAGTGAGGAGAGTACTTAGTTAAAAATTCTAAAACAAAGAGGAAAGGTGCACCATACTTAGACAAATTCTTCTTGCCACTTTTCAAAGTTCTTTTTGTAATCTCTCTATTGGAATTCTCAACAAAAATATGAATATCTTAGGCATACATAGTGAGTTTTTTATTTTGAAAAATGTGTGGTGAAGATGAGATCGAGGGATACCCGAATAACTTATAATAGTTCAAAATTTTTCTTCTTTCAATATCATTTTGTTTATTATTCCACAAACGGGAAAATGTATATGACAAAATTTTGGTCAAAAATTGGCTCCAACTATGGGACAGTGACCCCTTGTGGGTAACTGAGAGCCCAGAATAAAAAAAAAAAACAACTTCCTTCTCCATTGGGATATGGAGTCATATTCAAAGTAAATTCTTGCAATTTTTTTCTTTCATGGAGTTATCTTCAAGCATTATTTTCATATAACGATTGCCTTATTGTGAAAAAGTTGAACTGAAGAAGCAATCTATGTACATACATTATCTACCTACCTTATATTACTTGGAAGAAATGAGAACTTTTAGGTGTAAGTAGATTTGCAATTGATCCATTCAAGCATTGATGTGATTCGTGGAATAAAATACACAAATATGGAACATATTGAAACTTGTACCAATGATTTAAGGGCACTCTCAATGTGTACTAGAGAAAAATTTAACCAAGTGCACTCAAAATTTGATTGCATTGCTTCACCAACAATGTTTTGGAATCATGTTTCAATGAAATCAATTCTTGGTTGTTCAAGAATACTATTGTATTTGATTGGATGAAGAGTTTCCAATCTTAGAATACATTCATCTTTCTCCTTATCTCCAATCACTTCCAAGGTTCTTGATTCATCAACAATGTCTTGAAAAAACTCTTCCTTCATGTAATGACAATCTTGCTCATAATTCTTCTCAAGATTCATTTCTTCCACCAATTGTTCTTATTGCAGGTGTCTTTGTAGTTTTTCACCATTTGTTAAAACATTTTCCACATCAGTATGTTGGATGAAATTTTCTTGTACATTTGGTGGAGGCTCCTCATTTTTGTTTTCAAAATTCCTACTTAAACGATCTTCATATGGAGTGTATGAGAGGCTGAAATTTTCTTCCTGGAAATCATAATTTTCATCTTCATTTTCAACAATATGATTTGAATCAGAAAATTCATCCAATATTTTATTAGATTCTTCATCAAAATTATTTAATTCGTTATCTTGCGTCCATATGGGAGAGGGTGGGTAGGAAAAATTTTCAACAAATAAATCTTCTAATATGTCCCAACTAGTAATGGCACTAGGTGGCAATGAAAGGGACCATTCAAGAGCACTCTCACACAAAGTTCGTAAGAATATTCGACATAAAATATTGTCTTCAGTAAGATTAAAAATTTGACATGCACAATTGAATCTATAAAAATGTTTCTCTGCATCTTTCAAAGTATATCCAAAGAATATAGAAATTTTTTCCATAGGAATATTAGGCATCTGAAAATTTTCTTCTAGTAGATTTAAAGGGCCTCTATGTAGTCACCTTCTACTTTGGGAACTTGTTTATTTTACTGCATCTTTTGAAACCATTGATGGGATTGGTGAAGAAGGTAAAGGACGATCATGATATGAAAGAAACTCTTCAGATGAGTCATAATATACATCTTCTTGGAATTTTTGAGTCTTTGTAATGGATTTGCTTGGAAGTTCAATCTTTTGAATCTTTTGTGCTTCTTGGCTCTTTTTGAGGTCATCCAAATATTTCCGAATAATATTTTTATAAAGCTCATGCATTTAGGAAAATAATTTTTTTTCTTAAATATTATTTTTAAAACTTAAACCATGGAAACTCTAGTTCTTCAACTCATCTAAAGCAGGGCCTCGAATATCGTGAAAATAAATGGCTCCCCAGTATGGTCGCCAAAAATGTTGATGTTTGAATCTGTTAAGACCGAAACGACAATTTCACGAGGATATGAATCCCCTTACATTTTTATATAGGTGGTACTCCTCTTTGGCTAAAATATATATATGTGATATCTTGGAATAAGGAAAATGTTAAACAACAAACCCTTGATCTTTATTGCTTGGAATTATGAAATTATATGGTTCTTCAATAACATGATATAATCTTTATGTACAACAATAAAAATAACATTATAATCTTTATGTTATATGGTTCTTCAATAACATTATATGGTTCTTCAATAACCATAAAAATATTGGAGGGTTTCAATATAAGAATATATTTTAGCTCAACATCAAATATACAACATTCTTAATCACTTACAAATATATCCATGTCTTCTTCACGAGAAATATGAGAGAATAATTTGATTAACTCAAATAATTTTAAAAGAGTATTACTATCAAGATCAAAAACATGATTTGATAGGTCAATTTCAAATACCTTATACCGAAAACTCAAATTTACAAGATACAATTGAAATCAACACTGAAGTAATTCTTTGTTGATTTTTTATTCATGAAAGATGTTCTTCATTACAAAATATTTGACAGTCATATACATGGGTGCAAATAATCCATGATCATATAACAAAATTGTTTTGAGGAATACAAGAAGAACATTCAATAACTCAACATTGTGCCCAATTCATAAATTCAAGCATAATGCTACGAGAAATGATGTAGAAGAAGAAAAAGAGTGGAGAAGATGGAGGTTTATCTTTGTTGATCTGAAACTTTGTTACATATTGATGGTTGTACTTTGTTTTTATGATCTTCTGCCCCTACCCTTTTGAATAATTGAACCCTTGATGAAGTCTTTCTTCTCTTTAAAAATAATTTTTTATAACAACTTGAATACTTAGGGTTTTTTCCTTCTTGGATTTCACATACAATTATTTTATTGAAACATTCACTTTAATAAATGCCTCATTTAAGTGTTTTTAATGAATTCATATCATTAACATGGGACTGTGTTTTAATTTTATGGAAGTTATAATCAATCATCCTTTGAAACCAATTCAAATGTGATCTTCATTGTTTTATCTTTCCAATGATATAAATTTTATCCAAATCCGACTCCCGAATCTCAAGATATGACCTCGTGAAGTTAAGTTGTCAAGTAGATTAATCAGAAAATAAGTTGAATGTCATTTTAATTTCTTGGAACAATGCATCCATTTTAAATCCTTGAAACCTATACCAACATCATATTCATCAAAATACCTTTCCAACAATATAAAATCTATGCAATTTCGTTGCCCGGAGCTCACATTATGGCCTCTACAAGATCGTAACTCAACCATTTCCGATCAAATCTCATTTTTCTCATTTGGTCATATAATCTATCCCACATGCATGGGAGTATGAGAGTTTTTATTACATATAATGCTAAGTGTAATGGAAACTTAGGAAGAAACTTGAAAATACAAGAAGAATATGGAGCTTAAGAGGGTTCGACCTCGCCTTATAAAATTGATTAAATAATAATATTTTGACCAAAATTATACTCCACCCATGCCTAGTTAGCACTGATGAGTAAACCATTCGAACATATCCATGTGTCATTATGTGGTTGGTCAATTATCTGAAAATAAGAATCCAACATGTGTCACAAGTTGTATGATGCCATGTCTCTCTTGAATATATGTCCAAAAAATTAAGGAGAAAAAGGAAAAATAAAAAAAATGAGAATATGAATGTGAACATGGAAATGGATAAGTATGGAATATGTGGTATAGAGAGTAGATTGTAAGAAAGAAAAAATTGTTAAGTATGGAGAGGAGAGTAAGAAAGAGAGAAAAAAGAAAAATGGTTAAGTATGAGAAGATAAGTGAAAGGAATATGAGACTAAGTATGAGAGAAATGACTAAGGGAACATGAGAGTAATGAGAAAAA
Organism: Picea engelmannii; assembly: GCA_009831015.1. Taxonomy (NCBI): domain Eukaryota; kingdom Viridiplantae; phylum Streptophyta; class Pinopsida; order Pinales; family Pinaceae; genus Picea; species Picea engelmannii. Next base: position 766,129 of record ML781479.1, on the reverse strand, counting down.
TGGTTAAGTATAGAGAGTAGAGTAAGAAGAGTAGTGAGGAGGAGAGTAGAGTGGAAGAGGGGAAAATGGTTAAGTATGGAATGAAAGTATGAGAGTAGAGTGGAAGAGGGTAGAGTGAAAGAGGGAAAAATGGTTAAGTATGGAAATAAGAGTAAGAGAGAGGAGAGTAAGGAATGGAAGGTAAAAAAAATGGCTAAATATCAGAAGTGAAGGGGATATCAGAGTAATGAGAAAATGGTAAAATGACTAAGTATGGGATGAGAGTATGAAGAGAGGTGAAGAGATACGAGAGGAAAATAATTAATTGTAGAGATGGATGGAGATGGAAGGTGAGAGAAATGACTAAGTGAGGAGAGTACTTAGTCCAAAATTCAAAACTGAAGAGGAAAGGTGCACCATACTTAGACAAATTCTTCTTGCCACTTTTCAAAGTTATTTTTGTAATCTCTCTATTGGAATTATAAACAAAACCATGCATATATTAGTCATATAGAGTCATATTTTGATTATGAAATCGAAGGATACACAATGAAATTATAATAGTTCAAAAATTTTCTTCTTTCAATATCAATGTTTTTGTTATTCCAGAAGCGGGAAAATGTAGATGACCAAATTTTGGTCAACACTTGTATCTTTGTTTGTTGTTTCGATCTAATTTCTTATTTCTTATTTCTGATAAAATACACTATCAAAATGGGTTGCAATGGAACCTCATTACAGGCATAAGGGTGACCAACTAGTTGGTAGAGTTGCCACATCTCTGCCAGCAGGCTTGTGGCAAGATTTGTAGATCCACCCATAGGCCTATGGGTAGAGTTGTAGCATCTACAACTCCTTCCATAGGATTTTGTGCAGAGTTGTGACATCTCTTCCCATAGGCCCGTGGGCAGAGTTTCCATATCTCTTCCCATAGGCCTGTGGGTAGAGTTGTAGCATATACAACTCTGCCCACATGCATATGGGCATAGTTTCCACATCTCTTCCCACAGGCCTATGGAAAACGTTGCCACATATTTTCCCACATGCCTTAGGCAGAGTTTCCACATCTCTGCCCACAATCATGTGGAAAGAGTTGTAGCATCTGCAACTCCTCCCAGAATGTTGTGAGAAGACTTGCCACATCTCTTCCCACGGGCTTGTGGGTAGAGTTGTCACATCTACAACTCTTCCCAAGGGCCTGTGGGTAGCATTGTAGCATCTAAAACTCTTCCCACAGGATCGTGGGCATAGTTTCCATGTAGAAAACTTAGATAACTAAATTTGGATCTATATAGAAGCATGGGTGTGCAATTCCATTAGGTCACTTTCTACTGTTTTTCTCTCTGAATTTACAAGGTAGATTTTGCCTCTTTTACACATCATCCACTTGAATGTTTGCAATTGAAAATATAAATACGTAGATAAGTGTAAAATTATATAATACACCCTCAGAAACTTGAATCACTCAAATTGCACAAATTTAAAGACCAAGGCGTGCATTTTTTTTAATCGTGGTGTGCATTTATGCACAAATGTAGAAATAACAATTTAAAAGAAAAACAAGTATTTTTCTCTATCAACTATTCCATTTTTGTCTTTCTAGAGTCTCGTACATGTTGATACATCTATTTATTTATTCAATTATTATTCAGTCATATAACCTTGTATTCTCTGATGCTTTTGTAGGTCTTCAGAATGGAAATGCAACTAACAACTAGCCTATGTGTGATGTGGTTGTATAAGCTCCTTCCTCATCAAGCTTATGGACACAGATAGTTAGTACTCATTTTTCCATTTTACTTAGTGTGTGTGCATGGGTGTGCATTTCCCTTAGTTAAAAGTATTGCAGGAAAAGTCTGGAATCTTGGTTCAAGATAGAAGTTCGTAGTCATTTTATAATGCACTCTCTATGATATATAAATATTTAGAATTTTATTAACTTCACCCAAAAACTTAACTAACTCTATTTGGAATATATAGAAGCATTGTCGTGTATTTCCCTTAGTTCAAAGTATTATATTGCTATTATTAATATTATTGGTTTACGCTAAGACAAAGAATACCACTCTTAATATTTTTTGTTCACATGATAGGAAAAAGATCTTAAGCGACAACTCTAGTGGGAACATCTTCACACCCCCAGGTAAAGTGTATTAATTTCACTTGCTCAATATCTTGCTATCCAAATCCTGATTGTTCGTTATCTAACATTGAGGACATTGTGTTTCCATTTACTTACCTTCATCGTGACTTCTTCCATGTTATGATTCTTAATCTATTAGTGACGCACACCAACACTTACACATGTATATCATTTATCTTCCCATTATATTGGTCATGTTAGTGTATAACACTCACTCCTCAATTTCTATTGGTATTTTTAAGTATGGGAAAACCATGAATTACCTACTCCAAGGTTGAAACCCCCTTTACAAGTGTAGAAGTCATTTCTCTTTACAAGGTTATTACGTTTGGTTCACCATGATTTATTCATAACTTCATTGGCATAGTTTAAATATATAGTTTTCTATTTTATTCCTTTTGGAAATAAAAAACCAAGGTAATAACTACTATGGTCAATTGACAACACAAAACCATGTACTCATAGTGTATGGCACATTGGCCTTCATGGATGTTACATACCAATGAACATGCTTGCACTCCACACGTTCTTTGGTTACCTACCACTGTTATTTTACTTGTCGAATGGCTCCAAGGCCATGTTATTTCTATTACTTCAGGTAATTGCACCAACCCAAACCTTGTCACTTGTTCAGTTTATGGAGGGTGTAATAACTCAAACCCAAACTTACCTATTGTTTTTATTCGTGCCATTAATGGCCATTACTCGAATTCTCATACTATCAAGGTTGTAATGTAAGAACCCTCTCGATGTTCGATACTTTACCTATTCTTCGTTTTGTTTTAGATGGCGACCAAAAGAACCCTGATATGGATAACACATAAGTTCCTTACTCTATTTACTCTTATGAAGAAAATACACTGGTGAGTAATGTTCTCAGGATTCTCTGTAACGTTTACCATAAGTATTGTCACATGCGTTCTAACTATGGGTTTTATGACCAGATACTTGAACCCATGATAACTCTATGTCAATTTTTGGTGGGACGAATTTCCCACACATGACTGATTACTCTGTGGTAAATATACATATGAGTTCAAGTATTATGACTGAGTTTGATATTTTTAACCTTTACAAAAATGTGCACCTGTACCATATGACTGTTCTCGTTTAATTGCAGGTAGAGTTACTCCACATAAGGTTTTTTCTTCCAAACTCGTGATCATAGTACCTGTTATCCCCTATCCTATGGATAACTAAGGAGATCATCTCTCTAGGTCGACAAGTCCTAGACATGGAGTGTCGAGAGCTAGATGACTTGAGCATGGCTCTAGAGGGCCCATATTTTCTTCAGTGAAACCCATCTATCAACGAAAACAACATCCATCCCACCAACCTGGTCCTGAAGTAGTTGTAAGTCTTGCTCCATGAGGTAATGAAACCGGGTATCATGGTATGTGTCATTTTGATTATTGAAGCACATAAATATGTTGCATTGAATTCTCCTATATTTCATAACATTTGCTTGGAAATTATTCTCTTTAACTTGTTCATACATGGGAGGGTAACATAATTCCCTAGTAAGTTGATTCCCCTTTAGGATGAATTTCCACTGGTTGGGTCAATGAAAGGTCATTATCCATTGCCTCCATACTTGCCACTTTCCATCATCATTCCTCTCATCTTCCCCCACCTTGGTTTGGTCATTGTGTTTTCCACACTAGGAAGGGTTATAACTTGCCTTGTGGGAAGAAGGGGCTAAAGCCCCATAGGGTAAAAGTAGATGAAAAGAGTTAAAAGACAAAATAAAACCTTTGAGATGCTTCACCCAAGGATTCTTGAGAAAGCAATAAAACACTTCTCAATAAGAAAATGGGACCCATAAGATAAATCAAAACTCAAGGTACTAGTTGGTGGATGGGAGGTCTCATCATGAGTCGGCCTATTAGGTCCATGGGCATGTAGCGGTATGACACTACCATCTATCTGGTCACCAAACCAGGGTAGCATCTCTTGGTGGCATAACCAAGAGAAAGGGGGTCTCATCATGAGCCATCCTTCTCATTTCCATTAAATG
>ML781479.1:745203-756783 GCA_009831015.1 Picea engelmannii | reverse complement strand
AGAAACCAAAGTTGATGACCCCAAAGGTACCCAAGATACTCTTAGTTTAGAGAGATTAGTTTCCCTTGAGATCTTTGAAATAAGGGAACAAGTCATTGACCAACAAGAGATTGAGGAGAGGGATCCTAATGAGGGTTTCCAATCCCATGAGGAAGAAAAAGAATTTACTTATGCTTCTACTGAGGATAATGAAGAACTGGTTGAAGAGCCAGAGCCTGAATATATTAAACACGATGATGAACTATTGATGTGTGCTCCTCCCTCTGATGAATCCATCCAAGAGCCTATTCCTCCTACACAAGAAGAAGAAGATGCGATTAGTCACTTTCCTTTTCAAGTTTTTGATGATACCTTATTCTATGATTTAGAAGGGGAAGAAGAAAGGACATCCTTGGACAAGATGGATCCTCCTTATTATGAAGTTGAATATGTAGAGACAAGTCATGAGGATGAGACAATGATGCGTGCTCTTCCATTTAGTGAAGTTATCCAAGTCCTCGAAGCTCCTTCACATGAAGAAGTAAACACGGTAAGTTATTTCCCTTTCCAAGATTTTAATGATGCTTTATTTATGATTTGGAAAGTGAAGAAGTGTCAGAGGAGTCCTTGGATGTTTTAAGCCCTTCATGTTATGATAAAGGTGATGATTGTCTTGATAATATTGATGAGTTCATACATATTAGGAAACGTAAATGGGATGTCATTGAATATGATAGGGATCCCATTTACGACATTGAGGGTCATTTCCAAAAGTTTCCTTTACAACTATCGTATGAGGTTACTACTAATTTTGACATTTGGTGACAAGGAGATGATGTGGCTAAAAATGATTTCCAAGAACCCAACGGTGACCTAGCTCTATGCTCTCATAATGATTTTTGATCATACCTTGAATATTTTGATGAGTATTCCTCTGAGCACTTGAATTTATTCCATGAAGAAGATTATCAACCACCATTGTGCTTAGATCTTGATAAGGGTGAGGACATCTCTTTCTTCAAGCAGGGTGCTTGTGACAAGGTTTTCTAGCCTCCATCGATTACTTTTCCTCACTATGTCACTAAGCATGTAGTTGGAAAATATGTCCCTTGTCTTGAGTTTTCTCTGAGGAAAATCTTACTTTTAGAATCCAAGGGTAGGTTGAAAACCTTAAGGAGAAGTTTATTGTCTCAGTCTTTCAGCCTTCCCTTAGGAAATTGTCTGTCATCCTCTAGGTTCCTGCTAGTCCCTTCTCGGATCTTAGGATGTGATGATGTCCAAGGTAGCCAACCTTCAGACTCTTTGAATCAGTATTTTGAGCCTTTGATTTTTCAGGATCCCTTTCTGAGATGGATTGAGCACTTTCCTAGAAGTGTGACTTGGCATAATTTTGTCCCTCTCTCCCGCCTCCATGAGCTAGAATTTACGATTTCTGATGATGTGATACATGTTCTAACTCATGTTATTTTTTTGCTTGACTTGTCATTTTTTTGGTTTATTATGAAGCACAGAGGAATATATTATGAAATATTTCTAGGATGGTTTCACTGGTTATTTGACTACACCTAGAATTCAACCAACGTGAAAGTAGATTAGGTAGGAATTTTCATCCATTGTATATACCATATACATATCATGTTATTATAGTTGTAGTTTCACTTTCGTATTTTTTTCTCCATTATGTATATATGCATGCTTATGATGCTCTTTATTTTATTATATTATATATGAACGAGGGGTGATATCACAACCCAAATGATTACTGATACATTTGTTGAGATCTAGAAGATATAGGTCATACCAGAGATGTTGAATTTCTCATGCACTCTACGATGAGCACATGTCCCCGAATTGGAGCCAGATGTTATCCCTTATGCTAGGGATAACTAAGGATATCATGTCTCTAGGCCGACATGTCCTAGACATGGAGTGCCGAGAGCCATATGACTTGAGAATGGCCCTGGAGGGCCCATATTTTCTTCAGTGCAACCCATCTATCAGCGACAACAACATCCATCCCACCAGCCTGGTCCTGAAGTAGCAGTAAGTCTTGCTCCATGAGGTAATGAGCTTGAGTATCATGGTATGTGTCAGTCTGATTATTGAAGCACTTAAATATGTTGCATTGAATTCTCCTTCATTTCATGACGTTTTCTTGGAAATTATGATCTTTAACTTGTTCATACCTGGGAGGGTAACATAATTCCCTATTAAGTTGATTCCCCTTTAGGATGAGTTGCCACCGGGTGGGTCTATGAAAGGTCATCGTCCATTCCCTCCATACTTACCACTTTCCATCATTATTCATCTCATCTTCCCCCACCTTGGTTCGGGCATTGGGTTTGCCACACTAGGAAGGGTTGTACCTTGCCTTGTGGAAAGAAGGGGCTAAAGGCCCAGAGGGTAAACGTAGCTGGCAAGATTTAAAAGCCAAAATGAAACCTTTGAGATGCTTCGCCCAGGGATTCTAGAGAAAGAAATAAAAGGATTTTCAGTTAGAAAAGGGGACCCATAACATAAATCAAAACTTAAGGTACTAGTTGTTAGATGGGAGGTCTCATCGTGAGCTGGCCTATTAGGTCCATGGGAATTTAGCCGTATGACACTACCATCTATCTGGTCACCAAACCAGGGTAGTGGCTCTTGGTGGCATATCCAAGAGAAAGGGGGTATGATCACGAACCATCATTCTCATTTCTTTTAAATTTTTGTGGGTAAGGTTGTCACCTATGGTCACCACATCATGACAGTGTCCCCTAGCTTTTCCATTGAAAAGAAAAAATACCAAAAACAATAATACTAAGAATAAAAGGAACTGAATGGGATAGGAAACAATGGAATCCATGATAAGGTGCATCTCTCCCTCTACAGAGGCACCCACATGAAAGACCTACATTTCCTTGTTATCATTGTACCCTCTACCCAAACATTCCCCCTACGCCACTTTACACACACTTACATGACCTAGGTCGATTCTCACTTGGTAAACAACCCTAACATAAGGAGGATTAGCCCAATAAGACATCCTCAGACCCTCTCCAAAACTTACTTGTTAAACTGCATAACGTCTTTGAGCATTTGTCTAGATAAAGGGGGGTTTGATGCACATGTTTGGGTAATTTGATTATTAGATGTGATTGACATTGATATGATCCTTGTGACTTATGAACCCCTAAAGGGAATACTTTTTGTTGCTTCAGGACTTTTCTTAGTGGACAGGTACATATGGGGGAATGATTAGGTCGAACCTCCATGGATTTTAAATCCCAACAGATGGATGTTGTGCCCCACCAGGGGGAAAGAGAAACCGGAGGGTTGCGCCAGGGGAAAAGAAGGACGTTGCACCAGGGACACTCTAGAAGACCTATACCTAGGGTTTTTTTTCCTTTCCTCCAAGATGTTGACCCTTGAAAGCACATGACATCATCATTTTGACCATGACGTCACCCAAAGTTAGAGTTTTCACTTATGATGGGCAATTGTGTGCTAATTGGAACGTGTGGAAACATTCAGGGCCATTGGAGGCCACAAATTATGTACTTGAGGCCTATCATTCCACCTTAGGGGCCTAACTTCCCACTACAAGGGAATGATGTCACCCTTGAAGATGAAATTAGGGTTTAATTACTGTCTTTTATGTAAAAAATTTGGAATTTAATGTAATTTGGCCATGTCGGCCTTTTTATGACCTAATTGTAATTAACAGTCATTGATACTGTATAAATAATAGAGAAAACTCTCATTTTCATCATCATTTCTCATCACACAAGTGTGTGGTCTGAAATTCATCCCTCTTTAAGGGTTATTGGTTGAAACTAAGTGGTTCACAACTTCTTGGAGAGGCATTTTTGGTGTATCTTGGCTATTTTCATGATGGGAAATCTTCAACTATGTTTTGAGCTTGATTATTCTTGGTGAGATAAGTAGAAAATATTCATTTCTTTATTGTGAATGAATTGTTATGGTGAATTTACTTGTTTCATATTAAAGATTATGAAATTGCTTGCTTGAAACCCTAGGAGAAAGACATAACTTATTATTTGTTTCTCTATAATTTTCCACTTGTTTAAATTTCTCAAAGAGAACCTTATCAAGAAGTAGATACTATAGCCCTACCATTGTAGCACTCCAGTAACCTACTTCATTGCCTATTTTATATTTTATTTCAAATTGTCTAAGGAAAAGAGAAATCGCTAGGGCCTAAGTTTCCTTACTTTCTAGAAATTATCTCCAGGACTTGGATGTTTGAGGCCTTGGGTTACCAACACCTCTCTCATATTACCCATATCCTTTGACTAAGTATTATCATTTCTATTTCCCTCTAAGATTTGTTTCTACTATCATTGACTCCATTACCTTAGAAGGCACTAGTCTATTCACTACTAGTGATTGATTGATCAAACTACTTTCAAATAGTATCTTCTTTGGAACATTCACTAATTCCTACTAACCTTAGATTAGCCTAATTCACTAACCAACTTGATGTTGTTGAAAAATATTGCTACAACCATCCAACAACAACAAACTGACCTCATAAGTGACATATATTACTAGCTAGACATTGCTAAATCTTCTTGTGACTATATAATATCAATTTCCCTAGTTAAAGCTACCTTTTCTTGATTCTCTCAAGCATTTTGAAGCATAGTTATTGTGGTTGTTACAAATTTATCATTGTTGTTGTAAATTTTTGTACTGTTGCAATTTTATACCAGATAGTATATTTTTTAAAGTTCATTGTATTGTGAAGCATTAATATCATTTTGGTACTTGGAAAGTGCCCTTTTTCTATTTTTTTGTCTTGTTTTGGGTAGGTACACAATATTATTCATTTTCTTCATCTCTATAAGACATAAAAGAACCCTTTGAAATTGAGTGACCCGTGAGAGGGGGGGAAATTTTCTTATACTTTGGCCTTATCCTTCTCAAACCCTCAGGTTACTGGGGACGTCTCCCCTGGGGTACATTGATATACTCCTATATAGAAAGGGGTTTCCTATTAAGGTGACAGTGATAGGTCACTCTCTGTTATGCCAATATCACTTTCACTTGCATTGGATTTTGGGCAAGTACAGATTGTCTGATAACAGTGCCCGCTTCAGGAGACATGCCAACCAACAAGCCATCGATTTGCTCGACAATGTTGTTTCCACCATTTTACAGGTAAGGGTAATTTATTTACCTTATTTTCATTTCGTCTCATAAGGATTCATTCTAGACAATAACCTCACATTCACTTATATTAATTTTAAATCTACTGCCTCATATTATAGGGACAATGGCACCTTGGACAAGATCAAGATTATGTAAAAACTAGCATTGAGCTCTGTACTCAAGTGTGGGTGCCTCCCTTTTGAGTTCATGCATTTAAAACCCATCGTTTGTCACTTCAATGTCTCAGTTGCTTTCCTATTAAATGTTATAATTCTCTACCTCTAATTATCATTCCGTTATGTTTTTCTACAAAGGGAAGATATTAGGTGATACTTAGGTGAAGACCCTATGCTATGCGTCGACACACTTAACCACAACCTGACCAACTTAGAGTTTACAATCTGGAAACCTAAATGTAACAAATGTGTCACTGCTTACTCAACAATCCGGTCATTCTTTAGGATCTCTGTAGTATATTGATATGTTATGGCCACCAATAAGATTGGCATGGTTTCATTACAGTTCACAATGATTTTTAGCCACCTTATCTTTATGCTGACTTACTCTGTAATAGTCAACTTGACATTTTAGGTTTAAGAGTCGACTATATTTGTATAGGAGTTCTAAAGAAATTAATGTTATTATTTTTATATTACCTTTATAGTGGGTTCACTCGTTTGTTGTATGGATAATTTGATAGGCATCGAAATCGATTCTGTAGTTATATAAGGTTATATATATAAATACCATTCTCTTTAATAAAATATACAAGGATTTCCCACTTATTTCTATTTCTTGAAAGTAATTAAAATAAGTTTAATCTATGCTTACATTTTCCTCCATATTATTTTCATACTCTCTGTGCAACAAGGAAGACAAATTATATTTGTTCTTAAAAGAAATTTATAATAATTGTTTATGTTGGCACAGGGGAAGACCCAGGGTTCAATACTCAAGAGTGCACCAACAACCCCTAACTATTGGCCCTTTAGGCAACACTTGCGAGGCAGATGCAGTCTCACCCAAAGTAGCTATAGGGGGTTGCAGGACGCAGGTGTCTACAACCACAAGGAATGCAAAGTGGATTCAAAGCAACAACACACAACAACTTAGTATTCTTTATCTTCCTACAACCTACTGTGCAAGTTATATCCCAGATCTAACACATTATCACAATAGAAGCATATCAAATGACAAAGAATACAACATCAATCACACATAACACGCGATATACGTGGTTCACCCTCTCTCTAGGTCTACGTCCACAGAAATGTTCTTTATAATATATTACGATGAAGCATACATTTCTTATCTATGCTCTTAGCTAGTAGATCTTCTCTCTTTTCCTCTCTATCCCTCCCTTCCCCGCGCACCTAGCTGCAGGGTTGATCTTCACACCCAGTTGAAGATCTTACAATACCAGAAGGCTATGCACTTAGCACTTCTCTCTCACACAATAATAATCACTCATGCCAATGACAAAGCTAGAATGAACAATACTAACCATAACAACAACAACAACCCATCCTAGGTCCTTTAGACCTTTATTTATACATTACAATAGTTCTCAGACACCCTTATGTTAAAACCTAAGTGTCAAAACCCTAGATACCAAAAACCTGTGTGTCTCAAACCCTAGGTCAACTTGACCAACATTTTCAGGGCTTCACTAGCCTGTCTTTCCTTCCTTCTCGCACGATGCTCCAAATCATCCAATGGTGGATTTTTTCGCTTGCTAAGTTTTCCACGATCCTTATTCCTTGCCAATATATCATCCTCGATATCCTCATCCAACGGCTTGCTTTCTCTTACTTCACTTTGTCTTTTCTTCTCTTCTGCTCACTTCGACCCAGTCTCAGTCACTGTCTCTTTCGCGTAGTTCACATTTCGCCTTTTTTGCCTTGATCTTCACTTACTTCCATACCCAAGGGCCAACAGGACCCGAACACTCACATGTGACTTGTCCCAAGGCACTTCAGATCTGAATTTATTCTTTTTCTTCGACTTCGAACTGCGCAGGGCATCCTTTGCTTTCTGCTCGATTCCTCCCTTCCTTGTGCAGACTGCCTTTTTTGTGTCTGGTACCCAGTTTCAACTGCACCTGGTACCTAGAATATTTTCCTCATGATTTTATTGGGAGTTGTGAGGCAGTTGGTTTTCATAATACACTTTCAACCGACTCCCATTCACCAACCCTTCCTTCCATTCTCCAGTCAAAGTTTTCAACTACGCAGCTCCTCCTTCTGTAACATAGGAGACCTCATATGGCCCAAGCCAATGCATTTTGAACATTCCTGGATGCTTCATGAACTTGATGTCATATACCAATACCAGATCTCCTTGCTTAAATTCCTTTTTTTTGATGTGTATGTCATGGTAGGCCTTCTCTCTTTCTTTTTGAACTTCTGGTGAAATCCTGCAACAAATTTTTCTTCCATTTTGACCAACTGCGCAAGCCTCTCTTTCACAGTGCCAATGTCATCCATATCTATAAAGGATGCAATTCTCAGACTAGGAACCAAATATTCCATGGGTACAACTTCTTTTAGACCATAGACCAATTTGAAGAGGGTCTGCATGGTCATTTTCTTGTAAGTGGTTCTATAGGCCCATAATATTGTTGGTACTCTCGAATCCCAGTCATCCCTGTTCACACTGCAAATCTTCGTCAGCGTTGTCTCCAAGATCTTGTTGAATTCTTCAACTGTCCCATTCGCTTGTGGATGATAGGCTGTGCTCTTCTGATGGTGAACTTCAAATTCCTCAGTCAAGGCTTCAATGGCCTTGTTAATAAAATGTGTACCTTTATCACTCATAAGGGTCTTCAGGCATCCAAACCTGGTTATGATGTCATCAAATATGAAGCATGCAGTTGTAGCTGCACTTTAGTCCATAATTTCTCTTGCTTCTACCCATCTGGTCAAGTACTTTGTCGTAGTGATTATGTATCTAGCTCCTGTACACTTCCCTGGTGGGTTTATAGGTCCCACAAAATCAATGGCCCATTTCTCAAAGGCTTGTAAGTTTAGTTGGGGTGCTAACGACATTTCATCTCTTCTGGACGGTTTCCTAACTCTTTGGCATACATCACAGGCTTTGGAATAATCCTTAGCATCTCTGTGTAAGGTAGGCCACAAAAGGCCAGCTCTAAGAACCTTCTGCGTTGTTGCTTTCCCTATATATTGTCCTCCTGCGATGCCTTCATGTGCTTCTGTGAGGATTAATGGTCTCTCTGCTTCCATAACACACCTCCTTAATATCTCAGCAGGTCCCATCTTGTATAGTTGTCCATCTATAAGTGAAAAGTATGCAACGCGCACCACCAATTGTTTCTTCTAAATGACTGTGTAATCATGAGGGACTATTCTTGTGGATAGGAATTGAACTATCTCTACAAAGTGATCATCAACCTTCCTAATGGCCAACAACTGTGCGTCTGACAATGTATCATCCAAGATAGTAGGCTCTTCTCCATGTTCCAACCTCGACAAGTGGTCAAGACCTTTGTTCATCCTTCATGGTTTAACCACGATCTCAAAATCATATTCCTGAAACACCAGAAGCCATCTGCACATTCTCCCCCCCAACACTGGCTTGTTGACTAGGTATTTCAATGCAGAGTGATCAGTAAAATTTTTAAAGTGTCCTCCCAACAAGTAGTGCTGAAACTTCTACAGCGCATACACCATGGCTAACCCTTCTCTCTCAGTAGTGGTGTAGTTAATCTCAGTTGTTGATAGATTTCTTTTAGCAAAGGCTAACAGATGGTCAATGTCTCATGTTCCTAGCTGTGCTAACACAACTCCTAATGAAATAGAAGATGCATCGACATGCACGTGAAATTCCTTGCTCCAATCTGGGAAAACCAGAATAGGTGCAGTAACCATTTTTTGTTTCAACGTGTCGAAGCTCTGTTGGCATTCTTCTGTCTAATGAAACTGACAGTCTTTATTCAAAAGCTTCTCCATGGGTGTTGTAATCTGTGCATAGCCTTTAATGAACTTTCTATAATATCCAGTATGTCCCAGCGTAGTGCGCAACTGTTTGACTGAAGTAGGAGGGGGGCAGGTCAACTATAATGGAAACCTTATATGGATGTACCAACAATCCCTACTTGCATACAATATGACCTTACAACACTCCAAAGGGTTAAAAGAAGATGCACTTCTTTAGGTTCAAGGCAATCTGACATTGCCTACACTTGTCCAACATTAGCCTTAGATTCAATGTGATTTTTCAATAGAATAAAAAAAATCCAATCATCAAAGTATGCTTCTAGAAAGTTATGTAGAAACTCCTTAAACGCTTCAACCACCACCCTAGAAACGATGGCTGGGGAATTATTCAATCCAAATGGCATTAGTGTATATTGGTAGGATCCCCATTCTGTTGCAAATGTGGTCTTATGGCGATCTTCCTTGGCAATCCTAATCTGATGGTATCTCGAAAATCCATATATAAAATAATATACCTCCTAGCCTCCTACATTATCTAACACTTCGTCAGTAAATGGTGTAGGGAATGGGTCATGCAAATAGGCATCGTTCATCTTCCTGAGATCTACCCAGATCCTAATCTCTCCTGTATTCTTGTCTTGTACTACCATAGGGATAATCCACTCTGACTCTTCGACATGTTCTATGATCCCTACTTCCAACATTCTATCGAGCTCAATCTTCACTTTCTCCTTATGTTTAAGGTTCAATCTGTAAGGTATATGTTTAACTAGTCTGGCATCTGGTTTCAAAGGGATCCTCATCTCTCCCATATGTCCTTTAATGCCCTTCATATTAGTGAACTTGGTTTGAAGCAACTCCTGATATTCATGCAATAACTCTATGATTTTGTCAATAGTGGAAGCATCCCAATAGTCTCCAACATTGGCAAGCTTCGGTGTTTGATCTATTCCAATATTGTCTTTCTCGATCTGGATTGGATTTCCAATGAAAGGTAGCTCAACTCCTCGTCCTTCTATGTCTCTCTGGCCTTCTGTTTCGGCGATGTTCACCTTCCTAGGATCATCGTCTTCATCAACATTTATGTTGTAGTAGCCTTGCAGTTTCTGGAGGGGCGCAGTCCATTCATCCTCTTATTGTTCCAAAGGGAGGCTAGATGCCTCCTCAAATGATTTCTGTCTTACAATCTGTAATGCTTTATCTACTGAAGGATATTGGCTTTTGAATAAGAAGATGGTTACAAAATTCTGAGTCATACCTTCCTAATCTGCAGTGATGAGGCGCAGTTTTGCTTAAAGATACCAGTTGATAGGGGTTGTGTCCAATGTATTAATGAATTTGTGCACCCACTTCTCTCGAGGAATGTTGCTCTAGGCTTCCTCGCAACCTTCTATTTTCTCTGAGAACCATGTTGTCATCAAAGTGAGACATTGTACCTAATCTGTAATGTTGATTTTGTGTGTCCCCCACCATCTTTTTGGTGTTTCTTTCAAGGCCTCATCCATTGCCAACAATCTTTGTTGGGTTGGTACAATTTCTTCAAAGTTCAACAAGAATGCTTCTAAATGATTTAGACCATCAAAGGTGGGTAAGTTACTTACTGTTGTGCTGATCCAACTAACTTCTCTAGTCAATCTAGCACATATCCTTGTAGATACTTCATACATCTTGTTCTCTCAGTTCTCCAGTGCTTCTTATGAATCTAATGAACATGCACTCTCACTTCACCGACTCAAATTTCCATCTGTTGTAGGATTAATGTAATCTTGTTGTCTCGATGTCAATTTGTATATGTTTTCTAACTCATATGCACGGTCTTCTTCTCTGATGGGCTCTGTGTATCTCAGACCTTCGTCAGGATCCAAAGGTGCGATAACCCTAAGGCCGTCACCTTCAAATGTCATTCGTCTTTTCTTTAAATCAACCACAGTGGAATTATTGAAATCCCAATCAATTCCTAACAGCATGGGGTAAGGACAACTATCATCAACTATCTCAATGACTTCAAAGTCCACAAATGTTTTGACCCCGTCAATGTCTACAGGGAATTGTTCCAATCTTTCGAAGGGGCTCATATCTTGTTGATTGTCCATCCTAAGCCTGATAGGGGAATATATCAACTTAGGCTTTCTCATCAGTGCCCAGGTCTGCTTCATCATGACGTTGACCTCTGACCCATAAGTCGAGGACGACATAGTCTATATCATACTCTCCAATTTGAGCGTTTAGGTGTAATTATTTATTTTTCCTCCTCTTTTTGGATATTTGGTGTACTTCTCTACTCAGTAAGGGGTCTACGTTCCCTAGCTCATACTGTCTAATTAAATTTTGTAGCTCTTGTACAATGCTCTCATCTTGAATCAACTTAATGCAAGTATATAAGAATTCCATGAGCTTGCTTACCTCTTTTCCTTCTTTTGGCAGAGTAGACTAATAGAATTATAGAGGCATTCCATATTCTCTTACTTCTGGTCGTGTCTTTGATGAAGAA
>ML781479.1:663109-685663 GCA_009831015.1 Picea engelmannii | reverse complement strand
TTGGAAGAATCTATTTCTACCATCGCTGTCACTGGGAAAGATAACTGAAGAACGATTCCCCAATTAATAAATGATATTACCTACATTCATGATATTAACTACATCATGAGGATATATAGTTGATCGTCATCCTTTGAAACGACATTGAAAGCCTAAAAGATTCTCCAATTAATAAATGATATTACCGACATTCATAAGGATATCTAGTCGATCGTCATGCTTTGAAGCAACATCGAAAGCCTAAAAGTTTAGGAATGTTATACTTTTTACAGAATCGGGATACGTCCATCGTAACTATGGATAGGCCTTCTAAAAAATACCAGCAGCGATGGAAAAGATAACTGAAGAACGTTTCCCCAGGTAATATATGATATTAACTACATTCATGATATATGATATTAACTACATTCATGGGCATATATAGTTGATCGTCCTGCTTTGACACGACATCGAAACCCTAAAAGCTTAGGTATGTTAAACTTGTTGACACGACATCGAAACCCTAAAAGCTTAGGTATGTTAAACTTGTTACAGAATAGGGATACATCCATCGTAACGATGGAGAGGCCTTTCGAAAATACCCAGCCTCAATGGGAAAGATAACTGAAGAAATTAATAAATGATATTAATGACATTCATAATATTAACTACATTCATGAGGATATAAAGTTGATCGTAATGCTTTGAAACGACATCGAAAACCTAAAAACCTAGGAATGTGAAACTTTTAACCGAATCGGGAAACATCCATCGTGACTATGGAGAGACCTTGAAAATAACCAGCCGCAATTTAAGATGAATTTATGTATTTTTTCCACAGTATTTAATGGTTTAATTTCCTATTGTTTATCAACAGTCCCTGTAAACTTCTCCAAAATCCATAATTAAGAATATTATGGTCAGATTTACCATAACACGATGTAGAAAAACTCGATGGAATCTCGATACTCAGAGACAGAACTTGTAACTTAATTTGAAGGTTATTTAATGTAGCAGGAATTAAAAATTATGATGAGTGTGCAGATGCATTGCTACAAGATTCCAGGGAGGATCTTTAGGAGTGTGAGTGAAAAAGACAATGGCGCCGTGAGTTGTTTGGCTTCTTCCTGACAAGACAACACAATGGCACGCCTGCCCACTCCTGCTTTAGTCCGCCGAAATTCATCACGGAAGCATTCATGAATCTGTCTGTGAAGTCAAAAGAATTCCCACAATTCAATCTCATTGTTAATGTAGTGCCTGCCAGACGTTTGTTGATGTAAAGTTTTGGTCTACGCCTTTTGGTTTTACTGTACAGAAAATGCTTCTTACAACCTCGAAAGTATTGAAAAGTATAAAAGTGCGTTCATCACAGAAAACCACTTAAATATTTTCAAGGGGAAAGAAGGCCTTTTGGTTTTACTGTACAGAAAATGCTTCTTACAACCTCGAAAGTATTGAAAAGTATAAAAGTGCGTTCATCACAGAAAACCACTTAAATATTTTCAAGGGGAAAGAAGGCAATAAAGAAGAAAATAAGCTGTCGGACATTACTTCCATTAACAGATAAAGAGTTGTCCTGTAGCATCTCACTAGCAACTTGTCCGTTTTCAAGTTTCCCTTTAAAGAAAGAATAATTTCCTGAATATTATTTTGGTTTTTATTACTTCTGTAAGATAGTGGTCTCAGATAATCATTATGCTTCTTAAGGTGTATGCTCGATTCTATTTCCAGAGATTTTGTCCGAGAAATGTGTTTTCCATGTCTTGAAATCTTCCTTTTGGCGCTAATAGTGATGATGTTGGTATCCATTGAGATCTGCATCTCTGATAATATTGGTCATTTTCTTTTCCACTCATAATTTAATGTTAGTGATGGAATATTCCTACCATGCAAAGAGGCCAAGTACATTTGACCTAATTTCCCACTTGTGAGATTATTTAATTTATGTACGTCTCTATAATAAGGGCACGCACCAAAATCAATGAGAACCAAGATCGAACACGCTTACCAGACAATTTCGAATTATTTATTTTATGCAAGTGCCTTTAATAAGGCCAACCATCAAAATCAATGAAGTCAAAAAGATTAACCAGACAAATTCTGAGTTGAACAAATGACACCCATCAAAATCAATGAAGTGAAAAAGATTAACCAGACAAGTTCCGTGTTGAACAAATCCTTCCGCAAGGAGATTTACCGTGAGCTGAACAAATCCTTCGGTAAGAAGGAGATTCTCTGAGAGCGCCGACACTAGTTCAATTGATTTTTACCCTCGGTAAAGTATAAACAAGTAGTATAATTGGACAATCCAAATCAAAATTGGTTTATTGAACTTTAAGAAAGGTAAGAGGTTATTTTGATTTTTTTTTGAAAGGTTTGTATTGTGTAATATATTTTGAAATTAAGATTTAATTTGGATATAGGTTAAGCAAGATACTTTAGGAGAGGTCAAAAAGTCATTCAAAATATAGAAAAACACTTTTGATTTCTAAAAATAGGATTAATCACTTCTTTTTAATATTTTAATTAATTTCAAAATCAAATAATTTCTTCTTAGTGAAAGTTAATCACCATCTTCAATTATCTCCATCTTACAACCAATCAAAACTAACTATAATATAAAACTACAAAAATGACATTTAAAAATAAAAATTGTGTGTACATATTCATTTCTTTTAATTCTTAAATATTAAAATTGCACACACTTAAAAAAAAACAAGGTTTGTACACTTTGAAATCGTATTTCTTTTCATTTTTAAATGATCGTCGCTTTAGAACTAGGGGTAAAAACTATTTTGTAAAAGTTATAAACATGTCAAGATTTTTTTAATAAAATTTGTGAATTTATAATTTTTTATAATTTAATATTTGAAAATTTAATAAAATTTCTGAATTTATAATTTTTTATAATTTAATATTTGAAAATTTAATAAAATTTCTGAATTTATAATTTTTTATAATTTAATATTTGAAAATTTATATATATTTTTAAGAGTTTGATTTAAAATAAAAAGATTTTTATTTTATTTTTTTAAGGTGAAAAAAGTCATTATAATTTAGTAATCAATTGTAATGAGGATAATCATTATTCACTATTATATGGTTAATATTTAGATCAAAATTGGTTTATTGAATTTTAAGAAAGGTAAGAGGTTTTTTGGATTTTGTTTTTTTGAAAGGTTTGTATTGTGACATATATTTTGAAATTAAGATTTAATTTGGGTCTAGGCTAGGCAAGACACTATAAGAGAGGTCAAAAAGTCATTCAAAATATAGAAATGGTTTATTGAATTTTAAGAAAGGTAAGAGGTTTTTTGGATTTTGTTTTTTGAAAGGTTTGTATTGTGACATATATTTTGAAATTAAGATTTAATTTGGGTCTAGGCTAGGCAAGACACTATAAGAGAGGTCAAAAAGTCATTCAAAATATAGAAAGATACTTTTGATTTCCAAAATTAGGATTAATCAAATGCTTTTAATATCTTTATTAAATTCAAAATCAACCAATTCAGTTTTAGTAGAAGTTAATCACCATCTTCTTCATCATCTTATAACCAATCAAAACCAACTATAATGTAAAACTACAAAATGACATTTAGAAATAAAAATTGTTTGTACATATTCATTTCGTTTAATTCTTAAATAGTCTTATTGCACACACTTAAAAAAAAAAAAAAAAACAAGGTTTGTACACTTTGAGATAGTATTTCTTTTCATTCTTAAATGATCATCATTTTAGAACTAGGGGTAAAAACTATTTTGTAAAGTCAAGTTATAAATATGTCAAGATTTTTGGTACTAAAATTTGTGAATTTATAGTTTTTTAGAATTTGATATTTGAAATTTTATATATATTTTTACAATTTTGACTTAAAATAAAAAGATTTTTATTTTATCTTTTTAAAGTGGTAAAAGTTATTATAATTTAGTAATCAATTATAATGAGGATAATCATTATTGACTACTATATGTGTCTCTCATTCACTCATCACTATTATTAAATAAAAATTGAGAATAGTCATTATTGACTAGTATAAGTGAATGATTTACTCATTAACATTATTAAAGAAAAGTTGTTAGGTCTTATCTCAAGATCAAAAGATTGTTTTAGCTTAGATAGTTTTTAGTGTGGTCATTGTGAAGACTACCTCCAATAGAATCATGAGCTAGCCTCCTTAATTGCAATTTAACCTTTTACATAAAAGAATATATATATAACCTTTTACATAAAAGAATATATATATATATATATATATATATATATATATATATATATATATATATATATATAACCATATGTTAAGTTTATTTTCATATATATATTTTAATTTTTTAATTATAATGTATCTTTCAAGATAGTAAAAACTATATATTTAATGTACCACTTAATTACTAAACTTAAATAAATGTTATCCTCAATTAATTTAATCAATACAATATACATGACCTGTATATACATGACTGGTAGTAATGTAGATATATATTTTTAATTAATTTTTAGATATATTAAAAGTTAATTGTTTAAAAAATAATTGTTTTTAAATAAATGTGTTTGTGTAATATTTTTATTTTTTAAGTAGAAAATTAAAATTTAAAAATATTATATAGATTTTCTATTTTTAAAATTGTAATTTTGTAAATATATATTTTCATTTTAATTCATTTTTTTAAAAAAACTATTATAACAAAAAAAAATCATATAAATAAAAAATAATGTGGTTGAAGGATTAAGCACTTGGAAGTACAATAATGATCTCATAAGATTTGAAGTTAATTGTTTCATAAAATTTGAAGTTAACTGTTTCATAAAATTATCAATAAATTTAGTCCCTTATTATTTCCAAAAAAAATACCAATTTTAATAAGTTTTTTAATACAATTATGCAAAACATATACATTCAAAAATACAAGTTTTTTAATACAATTATGCAAAACATATACATTCAAAAATACAAGTGCTAAAACAATAAAATTATCACCTAAATGTATTTAAAGATATTATTAAAAAATTATAAATAATAAATTTAATGTAAAAACATTTATTTTTAAAATTAAATTTTAGTTTGCAATTAAGAGACCTTTAATATGTATTGTATTAATGATAATATGAAAAAAAAAAACTACACAAAAAAATTATGATTATTAAAAATATATAATTATTATTGCTAAAATGATGATTAACTATAAGAAAGAAAGAAAATTCACATTAAAAAGATGAAACATGGAAAGAGCACTCTTAAATAGATGATTATTAAAAATATATAATTATTATTGCTAAAATGATGATTAACTATAAGAAAGAAAGAAAATTCACATTAAAAAGATGAAACGTGGAAAGAGCACTCTTAAATGGAGAGGAACAAGAAAACTTGTCATGCTAATTCTAGAATTCCACTACTAATTATATGTTCACCATAGGTGAGTCTTTGTAGTGTCCTACTCTTTCGAGTCATTAGATGAGATCATTGAAGATAATATTGGTAGTTTGTCAACACCATGTTATAGGAATTTAATCCATTTATTTTTTTACCATTAAATTGCAAGTTGTTGTGTTAAAAATTTAATATTTATTTTATTAAATCTAAAACATGAATAAATTTGGTTTTGATTTTACATAGCAATGATGACATTTAAAGATCCCCGGATGGGGTGACACGCGTAGAGGATGGCGAGGGTAGGTGGCAAGGGGAGGTGACGAGGGGAGGCGGGGGGCCTTTAATACCGGTCCTCCCCACACACTCTGCGATTCAATGTGAGCGTCAGCTCCTACCTTCTCTGTAACCTGATGCAACTCAGCACGAGCGCCCTCGGTCCGACCAACCAGAGCATTAAGCTCCTGGCTTTAATGGAGTTTATGGTGGTTTATTTGCCCATCAACCTTCTCAGGAGTTCCATTGTGTTCGAGCAGCTTCCTGCGCAGCGAGGCTGTCATCAAGCTTTCGACGACTTGGCTCTAACCTCCGTTTCAGTCATGTCGTGTTTGAGGGGACGACCACGCAGAGGGGCTGGCTAGTATGCAGCCGCCTCCAGAAGGAAACGACACCGAGAATTCCAAAGCGCAGTGACTCTAGCCAGGAAGCGACGATGGCAGGCAATTCCGAAAGCAGGTTCACCTCCTGGCATAATCGTGGAAGAGGATATGAGCATTCAGCTCCCACCGGATTTCTCGGAAAAGAAAATGGTTACCTTCCCTGATAATTGGGACCCCCACACCCGCACCTTCAGCGCTAGAACTACTCCCCGCGGCAGGACCTCCTCAGACTCTTGCGCTAAAGCTTCCTCGGACCCCTGCACAGACAATTTCATCATAGAAGAGGAGCAGCGGATGGACGCTAGTGCAACTAAGGATGCAGAATGTCTGGGACGTGATGACAAGCAGCCGAGGCCGCCCTCACCACCTCTTTTACTCTCGGAGCATTTGCAGCTCATATTTGAAGTGAGAAGTCTGGTTGAAGACCAAATCTTCCGAGTGGTCTGCGCAAGCCAGTGCCTGGATATGCTTTATGTGGCTTATTCCAACGACACGCCCAAACGCCTATGTCCTACTTGTGCACAGCCATTTGCAATACCAGTCCGTGCAGCAGAAGCGAAGGACAACAAGGAGAGCACTGGTTAACAGGTCTTAGAGTTTGCATGCTTTTCTGTATGTTTGTTGTTATATTTTCTCAGGACAGTAGTCCTCTAGGCGTTAGTCCGGATAGCCTTAGAAACTATATTTTCAATTTGCTGTCAGTCACAAATATACCCCCTGGTTTCCTACGGGCAGGGAGGCTCTATGCTCTCTATAATTTTTGGACATGTTACAGTGAGATAGCCAGGTGTCCTGTTTTCCTACACAGGCAGGACACCTCGCTCCTATGTGTCATGTATCCTCCTTTTTGGATGAAGTTTTAATATGAAAGGTCCCACTTTTTACTTAAAAAAAAAAAATGATGACATTTAAAGAAGCACTAAATTTTATTCCATAAATATCTTCACATTTAAATGATACTTGAATAGTGATGTTTTTGTTGATGAAAAATTATTTGAAAATATTAATGCTATTAAAATTTAAAATTATGGTAATATGATTTTGTGGAAACTTCAACATATTTAAAAAAGATCTCTAAATTGTTGGGTACCACTTTCCTTTTTTCTCTATTGATTTCAACAACAACAAAAAAATTTCAACTTAACTATGAGGGATTTGATATATATATATATATATAACCTATAATCTCAAAATTAAAGGAAATATGCCCTATCCCATCCTCCTCATAGAAACAAGCCTCTCCCCCATTGAGAGCATGACTATGACTAGATACCTAATGTATAAGAACAATTTAAACAACATGGAAGACAAGAGGCTACCTAAAATTGCTTCAAAATCAAGTCATAACCACCATCCACTCAAGCGAGGATGGAATAAAGACGCGTGGTCTTGGCTAAACTATTGGGGAATCATGGAAGAAACCATTTTGCAGAATAAAGATACTATTAAAAAAAACGTCAAATCAAAACTTAAGGAAAAAATGTGGTGTGATAAAGAGTTAGAGAAAAAATAAAATTAAGGTATTATAAACATGTAATCAACCCTAATCTAGAAGATCAAAATTATCTATGTGTTTTGTCAAGTGTAAAGAAAAAAATAAACATTGCTAAGATAAGAACAAATTCTCATGAGCTCCATAGTGAAACTGGGCGTTGGTCAATTCCTAAAATGCCATGGGATGAAAGAGTGTGTCACATTTGTGACACTAAGAAGGTTGAAGATGAAAAACACTTTCTCTTAGATTGTCTAACCTATACCCATATTAGATCTCATTTTCAAAATATTGATCACACTACCAACCTTTCTAACCTATTAACTCAACAAAAGTATGGTGATCTCGGAAAGCTTCTCTTAATGCTTTTCGAGCACATAAACAAAATTCTAAAGAATCACAAGTAATCACTTACCCTCTTAAGGTCTGATAGACCAATTAGGTCTTAGTGGACGTTAATCATCATCATCATCATCATCATCATCATATATATATATATATATATATATATATATATATATATATATATATATATATATATATATATATATATATAATCCACGTGTCAACTCCATATTAAAAACATAAGGAATTGTACACTTCTTGCACATTCAACACACCATTTTCTGTGGTTTTTAACCAGAATAATACTTCTCTACCGTTTTGAAATTATATCCCTGCTCTTTTGACTATTGTTTTGAAGGAGTTATTTTATTTCTAACATTATATATATGTTCTTTTGAGAGAGAATGATACTTCTCTTTTATATCTGCAATTGGACACGTGAAATAAGGTGAGTCGCTTTTTACTTTGATTCAATTTTAATTTACAATATATTTATTATCTATTAAAAAGAGACTTAAATATATTTTATTTATTTTTTCTTTTAAGTTTCATAAGTAAAAGTTGATTTGAGAGATAAAGTCAATCGAAAATAATAATTGTTACAATTTTTTTTCTCTTCTTTTCAATATGAGCACTCCACCACCTATTCCAAAAACTCATTCTAAGAGGGGTAGGCCCCCCAAAATCACCCTAGAGGTCCATTACGATTATTTGGAATCAATAGAAGAAAAAAGAGAAGAGTGAGATGCCAAAATCCAAATAGAGTTAGAATCATTAGAAAGAAGGAGTGAAGAAAGAGAAGTAAAACTCCAAATAGAGCTAGAGGCAATGATTGATAAAAAAAAGTAAAGATACCATTCAAACTCAAATATAGGATAGATTCTTAGGGTTCAAGAGTGAATTCCACACAATGAAGGATAGGATTCAAGAAATGGAAAAACATGAACAATCAACCCACGAAGGAGGGGTTGAAGAAAATCACAACTTGAGAGATAGGATTAAAGAGCTAGAAGTAAAACTAACTAACAATTTGACCCTCAGTAATATGGAAAACAAATTGGATATCAAACCCATCAAAGAGGAAATGAATAAGCTAATGGAACTCGACCATGAGCGTGACAAAAGATCCTTGAACCTCATAATTTTTGGTATAAAAGAACAACAAGAGGAAGATAAGCTAGAAATAGTAAAAGAATAATTAAATAATAAATCACAAATTGATACAACTTACCTCATAGAAGCAAAGAGGCTAAGAAAAATAATTTATCACAAAGATAGGTTGATCTGTGTCAAAGTAGGTTGTAATGACCATAAATATATAGCATGCTTAGTAAATATTTGATCTTAAAAGGGTCAGAAATATTTATAAATGAAGACCTCATTCTTGAAGACCAAGATGAATTAAGGAAGGAAGTTCAAAAGGTAAAAGAAGCCATGAAAGAAGGAAAATAAACAATAATTAGAAATCGAAAAGCTATTGTTAGGAATAGAGACCACAAGGATAATAATAAATAGGAATTTGAGATACTCGGGATCCTTTTTTGGAACTATCGTGGCTTTCCATAGCGTAAAGGTCCTATGATAAGTTGGATTCTGAGTGATATTGATATTATCTGTCTAGTTGAAACTTGAGAGCATGAGGAGTCTAAGGTCCCTAACATAGAAGGATTTTTCTTATGGTCGACATGGAACAAAAAATCCCACCGTAGAGGGATAGGAGGCATGGCTTGTTATATTAGAAAGAGAAATTATCCTCACATTCAACTTCATAAGATTTACCCTCTCAATGAGTACATTTGGATAGAAATTTCAAACACCAATGCTAAGAAGATGTATATAGAAATTTTCTATTTTGCACCTATTAATTCTACTTTTTATAAGAAAAACAATCTAGATAAGAATTGTCCCTATAAAAATTTAGAACAAGATATTTATAGTTTGAAAAATGAAGGTAATATCCTCCTTCTAGGAGACTTTAATGCTAGGAATACAACTAAACAAACTACTCTTTTAAGTAATGACTCCAACCATAATCCTTTATGGCTAGATGGGGACCTTGTTTTATCTAATAGCTACAAAAGAAGCTCTGAAGACCTAATTGAGAATTTGCTTGGTACTGAGTTGGTCAAGATCTGTAGCTCTCAAGACCTAATAATTTGCAATGGAGTAATGAAGTGGCCAAACTCTGACCAGATGACTTGTAATCATGGGTTAGGTAGTAGTGTTTTAGATTATGTGATATATGATATCCCCGTTTCCAACCAAATAGAAACTTTTGACCTTTTAAATGACCATGATCCTCACTCTCATCATAAACATTTAACGCTAAATCTAAAATTTCCCATGCATAGGAGCGCCATTGAAGAGAATTATGATAATCCAAGGAATTTACGCTTTGAAAAAAGTAAAGTTGACATTTTCTTAATGTATTTAAATAGTAAATTAAATCTCCTAACTTATAAGGACAACATTGAAGAATGCTATCATAATTTTACAACTACCCTTTCCACTTCTATTAACAAGTTCTCTTTCGAGGTGTCCTATAAAAAGAATAATAGAATGACCAACCCTTGGTATGATAAAGAATGTAAAATTGCTAGGAAATCCATTAGGGAGTCTTCTAATGAGTCCTTAAAAATTGATAAGATCAATACGTACAAAGCCCTAATTAAAAGGAAAAAAAGATACTATATCAATAAAAGGAAAGAAAAACTCTCACAACTATATAAGCTGGATCCTAAGAAGTTCAGGAGCCAAATTCTAAAACGCAATACTAAAGAAAATAATAGGATTCCCTTAAGGGACTGAAATTCCTACCTTAAAAGTCTTTACGAGTTCCCTAATGCCACAAACACCATTCCTATTGTCTCTACAAAGGAAGAAGTTTTTTCTTTAGATGACATAAAGTTCAGGGTTAAGCGACTTGCAAATGGGAAAGCTAGGGACATTGAAGGCTACCAAGCTGAAATTTTTAAAATTAGAGGGTCAATCCTTATCCCTCACATACACAAGCTCTTCAATTTAGCAGTGAAGCAGGGCTTCCCTAAACCCTGTATGCAAAGCCTCATTGTTCCTATTTTTAAAAATGGGGATAGAAACATATGCCGATGATATCATTCTTATGGAAATGAGTCCCCATGGTATTGAAAACCAACTAAGAATCTGTAAGGAGTTTTGCTCCAATATGGGTATGACTATTAATATTGATAAGACTAAGGTCATGATTATTAAATCCAATAAGATCCCTTATGATACCTTCGTATATGACAATAACAACTTGGAGGAAGTGACTTCATACAAATATCTTGGAATTGATATTCACCACAAGCTCAATTGGAATTATAACATTGAGAAAAGGAGTATTGGGGGATGGAAAGCTTATTATGGGCTTGAAAACAATTGTAAATCAACTCATCTTTGGAGTTGGGATAAGAAGAAACTCCTCTTTGAGACTCTTGTTACACCTGTTATTATTTATGGATATGAAGTTTGGGGCTGTAATATCTCTCGTGAACCCTAGAGAAAGATAGATCAAATAGAAAAGAATTTTATAACCTATAATCTAAAAATTAAAGAAAATACGCCCTATCCCATACTCCTCTTAGAAACAAGTGTCTCCCCCATTGAGAGCATGGATATGATTAGATACCTAATGTATAAGAACAAGTTAAACAACATGGAAGACAAGAGGCTTCCTAAAATTGCTTCAAAATCGATTCATAACCACCATCGACTCAAACGAGGATGGCGTAAAGATGCCTCGTCTTGGATAAACTATTGGGGAATCATGGAAGACACTATTTTGCAGAATAAAGATACTATTAAAAAAAATGTCAAATCAAAATTTAAGGAAAAAATGTGGTGTGATAAAGAGTTAGAGGAAAAAAGAAAATTAAGGTATTGTAAGGATGTAATCAACCGTAATATAGAAGATCAAAATTATCTATCTGTTTTTCCAAGTGTAAAGAAAAAAATAAGCATTGCTAAGATAAGAACAAATTCTCACGAGCTCCATAGTGAAACTGGGCGTTGGTCAAATCCTAAAACGCCATGGGATGAAAGAGTGTGTCACCTTTGTGACACTAACAAGGTTGAAGATGAAAATAACTTTCTCTTAGATTGTCTAGCCTATACCCATATTAGATCTCATTTTCAAAATATTTGTCAGACTACCAACCTTTCTAACCTCTTAACTCAACAAAAGTATGAGGAGTCTAAGGTCCCTAACATAGAAGGATTTGTCTTGTGGTCGACATGGAACAAAAATTCCCACTCTAGAGGGATAGGAGGCATAGCTTGTTAGATTAGAAAGAGTATTTCTCCTCACATTCAACTTCATAAGATTGACCCTGTCAATTAGCACATTTGGATAGAAATGTCAGACACCAATGCTAAGAACATGTATATAACAATTTTTTATTTTGCACCTATTAATTCTACTTTTTATAAGAAAAACAATCTAGATAACAATTGTCCCTATAATAATTTAGAACAAGATATTTATAGTTTGAAAAATGAAGGTAGTATCCTCCTGCTAGGAGAATTTAGTGTTAGGATTGCAACTAAACAAGTTACTCTTTTAAGTAGTGATTCCAACCATAATCCTTTATGGCTAGATGAGGACCTTGTTTTCTCTAATAGCTACAAAAGAAGATCTAAAGACCTAATTGAGAATTTGTTTGGTACTAAGTTGGTCAAGATCTGCAGCTCTGAAGACCTAATAATTTGCAATGGAGTAATGAAGTGGTCAAACTGCAACTAGATGACTTGTATTCATGGGCTAGGTAGTAGTGTTGTAGATTATGTGATATCTGATATCCCTGTTTCCGACCAAATAATAACTTTTGACCTTTTAAATGACCATGAGCCTGACTCTGGTCATAAACCTTTAACCCCGACTCTAAACTTTTCTATGCATAAGAGAGCCATTGAAGAGAATTCTTCAATAAACTAGGGAACCCTCTAGGAAACCAAATTGTTCTTTTGATATTTTTTCCGAGATAAGGTCCTCTAGTCTAAGAGCGATAACATTGGCCACTACCTTGTATATAGAGTTACACAGTTATATAAGTCTAAACTCATCCAAGGAGAGAGGATTGTCCGGTTTTGGGATGCGAGCAATGAAGGTTTAATTTAAGGGGGTAAAGATGTGCCCTTGACATTGGGATTCTTCCACTACTGCTAGGATATCCCGACCGACAACATCATAGAGATCGAGGAAAAATTCCATAGTCCAACCATGAGGGCCACAAATTTTGTCCTTTTGAAAATTGTGCAGGATCATGTTTAACTCTTCCTCAGACACTTTCTCGTACATTGATCTATTGGCTTCTTCATCAACGAAGCTTGAAAAGTTAAAGTTGTTACAATATTTATATGTGTAATTTAAAATATATTATATGTAACATAATTTATTAAATTTATTATTTTTTTATAAATAAACAATAATTAACAAATTAAATGAACAAAATCATTATATTGAAATATTATATAGATTTAAATATGATCATGATGATGATGAACGCCCACTCAGACCTAATGAGTCTATATGATCTTAAGAGGGTAAGAGATTACTTGCAATTTTTTAGAAGTTTGTTTCTGTGCTCGAAAAGCATTAAGAGAAGTTCTCCAAGATCATAGTAGTTTTGTTGAGTTAAAAGGTTAGGAAGGTTGGTAGTGTGGCAAATATTTTGAAATTGAGATCTAATCTGAGTATAAGATGGGCAATTTAAAAGAAAAGACACACTCTTTCATCCCATAATATTTTAGGATTTGACCAACTTTAAGTTTCACTATGAAGAAGGTGACACCCTATATTTAATTTAAATAATGAATTATTTTAATAATGCAATATATTTTATTTTAAACATTTAACAATAAAAATAAAATGACTAAACATATCAAAAGGTTAAATGTGAATAATACTTTTAATCGTATTAAGTTTATCATGTTCTCTCATGGTTATTGTTTTGTTTGTTTGCTTGTTTGGGTATTATAATTTTATTATGCTTTTAGTTATATTATGATGGAGTTATTTATTGTATTATAGGTTTTTAGTTTATTTCTTAGTATAACTATGTTTTCTTATTTTTTCTTAATTTTATGTTTTAATTTTCTTGTTAATTATTATTTTAAGTTTTAGTTATATTATGATGGGCTTATTTATTATATTATAAGTGTCTAGTTTATTTCTTAGTATAGTTTTTTATGTTTTAATGTCCGTGTTAATTATTATTTTAAGTTTTAATTATATTACGATGGGCTTATTTATTCTATTATAAGTGTTAGTTTATTTCTTAGTATAGCCTTGATATTTTTTTATTTTTATTTTTATGTTTTAATTTTTTTCATTTTGTTGTTAATTATTGTTTTAAGTTTCTTGTGAATCATTGATTTAAGTTTTTTTAGTTTTTAGGGTTTTGGTTATGGTTATAATTTTATTATGATAAATATTATTATATTTTAGGTTTTTTCTACCTTTTATTTGTATTTAGTGCAAAATTATTAATTTTTTTTTATTTGACTAATTGTTTTGGGAATAGATCCAATTAAAAATAGGAAATTCTAAAAATTCTTAATATATAATATATTTAGAAATCTATTTTTTTTTAATATATAATATATTTAAATTTTAATAATATAATATATATATTTTTTAAATTCTTAATATATAATACATTTATAAATCTAATTTTTTTTAATATATAATATATTAAATTTTAATAATATAATATATTTTATTTTTATATTTAATAATTAAAGATAAAATTAGATTGGATGTGAACAAACACATTAACATATTTCAAATTTTAAGTTACATATAACAAGGTAAACATGTACTATATTAATGAATGTCACTAAAAACATCTTTGTAAAGAATCAAATATTTCAGTATTTTTATTTTTTTTCCACTTTACATGTAAAATATTGAAAAGAGAACCTTAAACAGTAAACTTTGATATTTAGAATGACGTTGAACATACTTTGAAAAATATCTTAAAACAATCCTCACATAATAAAAACCCATTAACGAAACCCTAATAAAAATTGAAAAGTATGGCTATATGTGAATAGGGAATAATACACTTAGAAATTATGCTCAATTCTGAATTTACTGAAATCATAAAAAATTCCATAGAACTTTGTGTCCATAAATACTTTATTTTTTTATATGGCATAACTTTTATTATTGGAATAAAGTTTGTACACGAGCACACGATTTCATAAAACGTGTATACTATTTATAAAAAAATTATATGGCATAACTTTTATAATTAGAATAAAGTTTCTACACAAGCACACGATTTCATAAAACCTGTACGTGTATAATATTTATAAGTCAAAACATTTAATTCAAATGCAATATGTTCAAGAATAAATAGTTCAAGAGTGAATTGCACACAATGAAGTGTATGATTTAAGAAATGGAAAAACATAAACAATCAACCCAAGGAGGGGTTGAAGAAAATCACAACTTGAGAGATAGAATTAAAGAGCTAGAAGAAAAACTAACCAACAATTTGACCCTCGATAATATCGAAAACAAATTGGATATCAAACCCATCAAAGAGGAAATGAATAACCTAATCGAATTGGACCATGAACATAACAATAGAGCCTTAACCTCATAATTTTTGGTATGAAAGAACAACAAGAGGAGGATACGCTAGCAATAGTAAAAGAAGAATTAAATAATACAACTTACCTAATAGAAGCAAAGAGGCTAGGAAAAATAATTGATCACAAAGATAGGTTGATCTATGTCAAAGTAAGTTGTAATGACCATAAACATAGCATACTTAGTAAATCTTCGAACTTAAAAGGGTCATGAATATTTATAAATGAAGACCTCATTCCCGAAGACCAAGTTGAATTAAGGAAGGAAGTTCAAAAGGTAAAAGAAGCCAGTAAAGAAGGAAAATGAGCAATAATTAGAAATCGAAAAGCTATTGTTAGGAATAGAGACGAGAAGGATAATAATAAATAGAAATTTGGGACACTCGAGATCATTTTTTGGAACTGTCGTGGCTTTCCATGGCACAAAAGTCCTATGATAAGTTGGACCCCAGATGATAGATATTATCTATCTAGTTGAAACTTGGGAGCATGAGAAGTCTAAGGTCTCTAACATAGAAGGATTTGTCTTGTGGTCGACATGGAACAAAAAATCCCACCATAGAGGGATAGGAGTCATAGCTTGTTATATTAGAAATATCATTTCTCCTCACATTCAAATTCATAAGATTGACCCTCTCAATTAGTACTGTTAGCACTTTGTAAACTTTGTTCGGCTGAGAAAACAAATGACAGAGGCAACCTACAAACCAACTTTGAGGTCAGAAACTAGCCTTTCCGACTTAGAGAGGGCTCTCTCTGAGACTTCGTCTCTATACAGGGTATGGCTTCAAACTGTCGGCTAGATTTAACACTTTTATACAATATTTCTGGTTCTATTGACAAAAGAAAGCAAGACCTTGGGCTATGGAGTCAATTTAAGAAAACGATAGAAACATATGACTTAAAGACTGAACTTGAGAGGATAAAGGATAAGTAGGAAACAATCTTTCAATTAAAAATTGTTGTGTGTGGCAAGAGAAAAACACATGAAGCGACTCGGACCACCACTGGGGATGAATTCAGAGTTCACTTAGAAGAAACACAGTCATCTAAATGGCACGCATCTAGAGCACCGCACAGTGAATTCTAGATTCGAAATCACGTTCCGATTTAGACAAAATATAGATATGAATGTAAAGAACATAGGAAAGAATGTACGCAAAGAGAGAGTACAATACATTAGACAACTACCATTAGAATATTTTCGTCAAAGCTTCAGGACCTTTGCATTAAGTTTCAATCGAATTCAAAAGATACATTCAATAGTCACGGTCTACACTGTTTTTCCAACCAACTTGGATTACATTGAAAATATGACATATATAGACCTAGGTGTGCCACTCGGGCTACCCCTCTCTCTAACTGCTATCCCTAGAAATTAGGCTCTCACAATTTTGTGCTAGATGACTTTTTGTATGGAACTTTAGTAAAAATAGAAACTGACTTTACTTGATCGCGCCATAATCGCTCATCTTTGCCATGACAGTTCGGTCATCATCAAGATCTCGTCGTTAGAGAGTGATGTCTCGATGATTTTCCTTTGATAAGGTATCTGGATGATCAAGTGCTCTATCAGAATCCTGCCACCCTTTGTAACGGCCTTGATTTATGTTGCGTGATCATTTGCTGGAGCGTGCATGTGGCGGGTAACTGTAGAATGTCACAGGTGTTTCCAAGATGACGACACCAACTGGGAACAACGCCTGTAATATACCAAATATAAAAAGTATGCAGAACAGAAATAAAATGCTAAAAATGGCAGAATAACAGTAATATAACCATCATAATCTCCACAATAACACATAAATGATATAAGAACAACAACATAAATAACACTTTGATTCAGAAAGAAATGTTCACGGGCCTCTTCGAGGGGGCAACCTCCAGTCAAGTAGCGCTCTGTTACAATAATCTCCAAGCTAGGGTTTTCATACCCTCAACCCTTATTTATACTAAATATGTCTATCAAGAGAAGCATCTAGAGGAAGATCCTTCTAGAAGTAGAAGCTTCTATTAGGTCTTCTTACATCCACCTTATTCTATTTTATTGAAAGGCCTTATTAATGTTGACCTTTATTACATAAAAATATATTGATCTACCTATGTGTGGTTTAGGACCCTCACATGTCCGCCCCCTTAAAAACAGCCTTGTCCTCAAGGCTTGAGATGTGGAAACTGTTGTAGAATGGTAGCTGGTTCCCAAGTGGCATCTGGTGGAGTTGTATCTTTCCACTGGACTAGCACTTCCTTGATGGTTCACTGGCGATGCTCACATTGGTCCAAAACTGCTTCTGGCTGTAGCCAAATGGATCCTTCTTCATCTAACTCAGGAAGGTTGGTTTGAATTTGGCACTTAGTTCCAATCACCTTTTTTAAGCATGAAACATGAAAAACAGGATGTAGCTTTGACTGACTGGGTAGAGCTAACTGATAGGTGACTTGTCCCACACGCTTGAGAACTATATAAGGACCATAAAATTCGGGGAGACAAAATCTGCGCCACTTCTGAGAAGACAAAAAATGGAGTCGGTTGATCATGCTTTCGGCCTCATTTGCAGTTTTGATATCCGAAGCGTTCTCGTGAGAGACCAATTGCACCTTTTTCGATTCATTACTTTCCTTTGCAGAACTGCACTCCCTTTCAGCCTCTTCTTCACGCTGGATAGAGCCACGTGGACGTTTTCGAGGGCTAGTCCATATTCTTTGAATTTCTTTGCATTTCTTTCTTCTGACATCGTCTAGGCCTCATGCAGCTGCATGATTGTATCTTGCGCTTCCTTGAGCTGCCTCTTGAGCCAAGTCACGTTTCCCTCTCGACCCTGTGATCTTGACTCTTCGAGGGTCTTCGTCGCTAACTGTTATCTCAACTCCCTATTATCATAGTATAGCTCAACAATAGCAAGTTGTGCTTTCTTTAGCTACTGCAATGGTTCGCGAATATCCATGCCTTCATTGTTTTTCCTTCTCCTTCTATCGCAGGTTTCTCAACTTGGACCTTTGACATGTTTCAGCCAAATGGCGTGCATGAGTAACTCTTCAGCGACCTAATTTGGGCGTGACTCACTTGGGACTTGGGCCTCCCCGATTTACTTGTTATTCCTTGGCCTACCCCTTCTCTAAATTAGTTGTTAGCAAGATAGGGCTCCCAATGACTTTCCTTCATCCGCGACCCTTCCTATTTCTGCCTCCGCACGATGAGATGTTACTTTTTTCGTGGGTAGAGGGGAATCTCCTCTGGGGTCCCTGGAGATGTTAGTTGTGAGTAGAAACAAATCCCAGTTGTTTCCCAATCACCTCAACTCCTTAACTATCAACAATTTAATCAACGAGACATAAGATAGTTTCTTCTTTGGCCGGTTTGTTTCAGCCCGGACGTTTTCTGCCATTTCTTGGAGAGTTTGGTGCAAGAAGAAACAAAGATTTAATGATATCCTTCTTGTAAAATGCATTAACAATCTGATGTGGTGTGGGTGTATTCTGTCAAACCTTCCTTCACAGGTGAAATATTTCCTAATCACTCTGAGGAGCTTCCAAAAAGGCTCCTGCAAATATTGACTTGGAATGCCCACTTTGAACTTCCTGTTTAAACATTCTGGTTTGATAAATTCCCCATAGCATAGCACGTCCAAAGGCATGCCTTTGGACCACCTTTCGTTGAGTGGAGGGATCTTATTTGTGGCTGATAAGGTTTCCTCTATCACCTGGAATGTACTTCTTGCAATTATTGTGCGGATCCCATTGAAAATGAGTGCGAACTGTTCCGTCAGTTTCATGTTGAATTCCTGGATTTTCATACAAAATACCATGCATCCAATGTGTTCAAAAGATGCCCTGACATATGGATCTTCATTTACCAACATCAAGTTTTGAGGTTTAGGCTCCACACCCCTACTTCTTCGCGCACCTTTCCTTATATTATGGGATGTTTCCATGGTGCAATGCATGTTTGTTCTATGCGTGATGGATTTAGCATAGACCCAAGGAGATAATATTAATTGACCCGGGTTTTTGACACAGTTGAAGGCAATCGACTTCCCCACTGCGAGAAAATTAGAGCTCACGGGAAGAATTATAGACAGAGCATAAACTTGGTTGGTGAACAAAATACATGCAAAACGACCATAATTTATAACTGGGCGAGAGAGATATGGAATCATGCCACGAGACACTGAATCCATGGTGACTAGAGGTTTTGAAGCAAGTCGAATATTTTTGTAGAGCATCCACGCGACAGGTACACTTTGGGGCATGTAAAGTACAACTGATAAGAGATGTAGAGTATACGTCATATGAGTGTCGTGATTTTTCATTGTTTTTTACTTCATAATGAGCTGATTATGGTCACTTCATCTACTGATGCGAATTCTATTTAACATATTGCCTCGAACTTCGGCACGTAAAACCTTCTCTTCTGACAGGACCCGACTCTTTGGGAAAAGACCTTTACCACTTACACATGTTTTGGTTCTAACATCCCTTCCTGAATCCAATGGCCAACCGACCACTTGCTGACTTAGACCCATTTCTTGTTCGGTACCTGACCTCACGTGCTTTGACACACAGACCATGAATCAACTAAGACTGACTCTAACAAAAAAAATGATGGTGCTAACAACTGGCTCCAACGGGGATGCTATCCTCCTAGTGAGGTGGCAAAGAACAAAAGACCAGGTGCCTCACCATTGGGCCTTATTCAAATTCCAAACTCTGAAACAATGGAAAGAAAAACACAACCTAGACCGTCTTGACATAGTTTCGACCAGACTCAACATAAACTTAGGTCCTTCACTCCAAGCTTCAATTTTCTGCTGACATACTGACTTGAAATGCCTTCTTTGAAAAAAAAAATGAAACGACTATTTACAATGAAATGAAAAACATGATAGACCTTACCGAACCAAATAGTGTTTAAGGAACCTGCCATTCACATGCCCCCCGCCAATGGACTCTCCATTAAGATCTTCTAACAGATATGTGTTGTTCTCATGGTACGCGTCGATTTTGAAAGGACCCATCCAAAGATTATCGATTTTTTTGTGCTTTCCCTTGTTTCATCCCCCGTGTCCCACTTTAACACCAAATCCTCCACATGAAATTCCTCTTGTTTAGAGTGCTTGTCGAAATTTTTCTGCATCCTGTCTTGGTGGAGTTGTTATCGGTTGCAAACCTGCTCCCTCATCTTTTGTGCGTGAATCAACTAATTGATTCTTCTCTGAGTGTCATCTGGCTCGGCCTCTTTCTCTTGGAGCAACTTCCTGACCGGAAATCACAGTGAGGTAGGGAAAATCGCATCCGTGCCATATACGATTTGGAATGGCAATGTGGAGATGGACTTTTGTAATGTCCCCACTTTGGGACATCAGGGTATTACACAATGTTATGATGACCAGGGTAGCCAGTTGGAGATCATAGAGAGTGCAAGAGATATTGAGGGATATTTTGGGGTCTATCTTGCATCGCTCATCCTATTTCATCATTATAATCCATTCCGCACAGGTTGGCATTGATTTCGTTACATTCTAACGATTTCCATGATTTTGAGTATTTTGAGCTATAGGTTAACTAAATTCACTAAAGAGGTCATTTTGGGCACAATACTTGGACGAACCTCTCAGTGTAATATCTCATTGCAATCAGGAGGAACAACACTACAGGATAGGATGATAAGAAGTGACTTTCAGTGGCTAGGGAAGCCATAAGGAGAGACAAGGCACTTTTTAGAGGTAAAAAGGTTAATTATAATTAATTAAATATTGATAAAGTAAACGTCACTTTGCAAGGACAAGGTGAAAAGGAAGTATAAAGAAGAGGCAAGGGCCTCTATTCTCTCATTCATTCATGTATGATTATCATTTTGATATCTTTCTTCTAGCTAGAGATCCCATACCTTGGGGTTTTTGAGGGTTTTGACTTAACAAACCCTAGAGGACGATTCAATGGTGAAAGATTCCACCTAGCTTGTCCCAAGCTTGGTCTCGGAGATGCAATACTCTCCCAAACCATTCTAGTTCATATGTACATTAGTGTAGGAGGGTTATACACCAGCCACAGGCACAGGAAGAGAAGGAGGGTGCACCATTGGGGTTTTCCAACAAGGGGGTTGCACCATCCATTGAGAGAAGTTCGTTCTAAGTGATTGGCAAGGTTTCTGGAGATTCTAGCATCTAGGTTCTTCTTACAGGGTCCTCACCATATTTTCATGTGCTCTTTGAGAGAGTTCTATGGTACAAATGATTTACTAGAGCATTGGGATGAATTGGAGAGAAGGAGGGCATTTCATATATTCAGATCTATTCAGTTTCGAGGGGTTCTACTTCAGATCTGACCCTGAGACTTCACCTAGTGACTTGCAGTGTCCTGATATACCTTTCTAGGATGTTTTAGGGCATTTGGAGGCCACCTTCATCATGGCCAAAATTATAGGGTTTGACAGTTTTACGAGGGTGCAACTCAATTGGAGGATTTAGCATTTGGAGGAGTTTCCCTTGGTATTTCAGTTTGAGATTTTAGGAGGGGATTTTACTCATCCTGATCTACAATTCAACATATTATGCGTAACATTTGGAGGCCTCCTTCATCAAGGCCTAAATTATAGGGTTTGATAGTTTCAGGAGGGCGCATCTCAATTGGAGGATTTGGCATTTGGAGGAGTTTCCCTTGGTATTTCGGTTTGAGATTTCAAGAGGGGATTCTAATCATCTCGATCTACAGTTCGACATCTTCAGCATAGCATTTGGAGGTCTTTGAAAATAGGGCCAAATTATTGAGGGTCTTAAGGGTTTCAGCAGAGCGTGGCATCTTCCAGCTTGGGGGTTGACAGTTCATACGACCCAGATATTTCTTGTATTGGTATCCATGGTATATTCCGCCTTTGGAGGCTGCAAGATACCAGATATAATAAATACGCAGAACAAAAATAAAATGCTAGAAATGGAAGAATAACAGTAATATAACTAGCATAATCTCCACAATAACACATAAATAATATGAGAACAACAACTGAAATAGCACTTTGATTCAGAAAGCAATGTTCACAAGCCTCTTCGAGGGGGCAACCTCCGATGGAGCGGCGCTCTGTTACAATAAT
>ML781479.1:608310-631473 GCA_009831015.1 Picea engelmannii | reverse complement strand
GACGTTAAACTCGTCAGGGTGGTCCATACCAAACGGCTTGGGTTATTTAGACAACCCCGGACCGGTTCCACTCTCCCAGTTGACGGATGGACTATTTCGCCCGTCAACAAGTATCTACCCCCCATGAGGATCTTTGATACAGTTGAGCACTCACCGACGCATGGGGACATTAGAGCCAGGGGAATTTTTTAGGACACATCCATTTGTGTTTCAAGAGTGGTTGACCTTCAGGTAGAGGTTGATCTAGTAGTATTCCCAGGATCTTTGATGCAACATGAATATACAGGAGATGACAT
The DNA here is from genome assembly GCA_009831015.1 of Picea engelmannii. NCBI lineage: Eukaryota > Viridiplantae > Streptophyta > Pinopsida > Pinales > Pinaceae > Picea > Picea engelmannii. Next base: position 631,177 of record ML781479.1, on the reverse strand, counting down.
GAGTAGGATGGAGAATACAGTTGTGAGTGATAGCTCACAGAGACATGCTGAGATATATGGTGGGATTCAAAGGGGTATATTGCCTTGTAGGGAGGAGACACACTTAGGGGAGCATGTATATGCCTCTCCTTTGTAGAAGCCTTTGGTTATGAGAGATCACCTTCACAGTATGATCAATTGCATGGGAGATGAGGGATGGAAGTTGGTTGACCAACAGTTGGAGGAGTTACTTCTGGTTGTACTGGATGGCTGGGATTCAATGATGACCACAAAAGAGTATTTATCATGGATACCAATGGATGAGCTTCTGGTCGAATCCTTTGGATTGAACAAAGTATGTGATATATTCCATTCCTACAGTGAACTGCAAATGTTTCTATTATACTTTCCTAACACCTTTATCATAGACAACAACATGAGGATGGATAGGCAGTGGTTGAGGACATGGGGAGTGGCTAGGCTGAGACCACCTGACATGAGTATTTTTATGGCATTTAGATGGATAGAGGTGGATCTTCATAGGTAGCTAGTTGAGACTTGGTGTGTGATGGTGAGCATCATAGGCTAGGAGATAGCATATGAGCACGGAGGAATTCTGACAGTGATCAATGCCACACAGGAGCAGTTAGAGGAGATTGGAAGTGATAAACTTTCAAGTTTTCCATGGGATCTGGGAGTTCATTTGGCTAGCAGGATATTTCACTACAGCGTGACCCAGGTTGTGCCAGAGAGCCACATACTCCACCGTGGGTTGGTTTGGAGTAGGCTTGGAAGGACTTGTCTTAAGGAGTGAGGCAACGTTTCACTCTTGATCATCATGATGAGACATGCAGGTGGTTGGGCAGGTACTACTTCCACAGAGATATTTTTACAGGTACAGTTTCTCAACAACAAGTCCAAGTGCCACATGTATTTTAGCTTGAGGATCCAGAAGTGGAGGATCCAATATATAGATAGGGAGAAGTCAGGCATGGTTAGAGTAGTGTAGTGCCAGCATGGTGATCTTTGCCAAAGATTAGCATGGGACCCAGGGATTGCAAGGTTGAGCAGTCCACTGACTGACAGGGGTGAGTGGACCTTTGCAGGGGAACGTTGTTTTGACTTTCCATTGACCTTTAGTATTGAGGAGGGAACATCACTTGAGGGTGTCTCATGGATGTCTTATAGTACCTCAGTCTAGAATCAACATGTGTATTTGATGGAGTTCGTGTTGATATTGGTAGTGTCTTGGAGGATGGACTCATTCTAGGATGAGGCCATGTGTCATATGCAAGAGATTCATGGAGTTGATATATTTTAGGACTATGCTTCATTGGGTATTGTAGTTCATTTCCTGATATGGGACCCAGGGGGTGGAGTGTATGATAGTTCATCTCTAGATGGGACCTACTGTGTGTCCCACAGGTGGACATGGGACCCCGGTATTGCAATTGAATGGGTTCAGTTATTGATTGAGGACAAGAAATTTTCTAGCAGGGAGAACTGTAATGTCCCCACTTTGGGACATCAAGGTATTATGCAGTGTTATGATGACCAGGGTAGTCCGTTGGAGATCATAACAAGTAAAGGAGCTATTGAGGGATGTTTTGGGGTCCATCTTGCATCGCTCATCCTATTTCATCATTATGATCCATTCCGCTCAGGTTTCCATTGGTTCTGTTGCATTCTGTCGATTTCCATGATTTTGAGTATTTTGAGTTATAGGTTAACTAAATTCACTAAAGAGGTCATTTTGGGAACAATACTTGGAGGAACCTCTTAGTTTAATATCTCATTGGAATCGGGAGGAACAACACTACAGTATAGGATGATGAGAAGTGACTTTCAGTGGCCAGGGAAGCCACAAGGAGAGACAAGGTGCTTTTCATAGGTAAAAAGGTTAATTAATTAATTAAAGTGATTTAATTAATTAATTAAATATTAATAAAGTAAAAGTCAATTTGGAGGGACAAGGTGAGAAGGAAGTATAAATAATAGGAAAGGGCCTCTATTCTCTCATTCATTCATGTATGATTATCATTTTGATATCTGGCTTCTAGCTAGAGAGTCCATACCTTCGAGGTTTTGAGGGTTTTGTTAACAAACCCTAGAGGATGATTCAGTGGTGAAAGATTCCACCTAGATTGTCCCAAGATTGGTCTCAGATATGCAATACTCTCCCACACCATTCTAGTTCATATCTACATCAGTGCAGGAGGGTTCTACACCAACCACATGCACAGGAAGAGAAGGAGGGCACACCATTGGGGGTTTCCAGCAAGGGAGGTGCACCATCCATTGAGAGAAGTTTGTTGCAGGTGATTGGTAGGGTTTCTAGAGATTATAACATATGGTTTCTTCTTGCAAAGTCCTCACCATAATTTTAGGTTCTCTTTGAGAGAGTTCTATGGTACATATGATTAACTAGAGCATTGGGACGATTTGGAGAGAAGGAGGGCATTTTGGATATTCAGATCTATTCCGCTTGGAGGGGTTCTACTTCAGATCTGACCCTATATTTTACCTACTAACTTGCAGTGTCCCGATCTACCTTTATTTGGAGGCCACCTTCATCAAGGCCAAGATTACAGGGTTTGACAGTTTCAAGAGGGCGCAACTCAATTAGAGGATTTAACATTTGGAGGAGTTTCCCTTTGTATTTCAGTTTGATATTTCAGGAGGGGATTCTACTCATACCGATCTACATTTCAGAATATTCAACATAGCATTTGGAGTCCTCCTTCATCAAGGCCGAAATTATAGGGTTTGACAGTTTCAGGAGGGTGCATCTCAATTGGAGGATTTAGCATTTGGAAGAGTTTCCCTTGGTATTTCGGTTTGAGATTTCAAGAGGGGATTCTAATCATCCAGGTCTATAGTTCGACATATTCAACATAGAATTTGGAGGTATGTTACAATAAGGAAGAATTATTGAGGGTCTTTAGGGTTTCAACAAAGTGTGGCATCTTCTAGCTTGGGGATTGACACTTCATACGACCCAGATATTTCTTGTATTGGTATCCATGGTATATTCCACCTTTGGAGTCTTATTGTAGTCTTCTTTTGGAGAATTTTGTAGTAGCTTCTATATTGGATCCATCTGATGAGCATTCCAGATCAACATCTTCATTGTAGCAGGTTCTATTATTATGCATAAAATCATATATGAGGTGTTTTAGCTTGTCTATCATATTGTTGATCTTGCATCTAGTTGTGGTATGTTCCATTACATTATCTTCTTGTTTATTGGTGCAACACACATTAAATTCATCAACATAAACCCTAAGGCCGAAATCAAGAGGTCAACCTACAAGTAAACACATACAAACAAGTAAATCAACAAAGTGTTTGACGAAATGCCATAACCAGTAAAAGTTTAAAAGACACCCAAAACCATGATGTTCCTTGCATATTGTCTTGGGAACATTACAAATTTTTGGTACTGACTCTATCCAACCACAATGCATAAATGAGTTTCTTATGCCAGGCCTTCTTGTTTCCCTAGAGGATTCTTTTAATGATCTTGGTTAAGATTTTATTTGACGATTATGCTAACCTGTTATCTTGTGGGTAATACGATGTAGAATGTCCCAGGGTTATATTGTAATACTTGAAAAACATATCCATTTTCTTGGACTTAAATGTGGTCGCGTTGTCCATGATGATATTGATAGGGCACCTGAACCTAGACAGGATATTGGTCTACAAAAACAGAAAGATGATCGTGTCGGTAACTTGCTTCATCATAATTGCTTCGATCCACTTTGTGAAGTAATATATAGTTGTAGGTATCCATATGTGCTACATAGAGGATGGAATATGAATCTATCCTATAAATTCCAGGCCCCATTGCATGAATGGTGCTCCGACCGAGATAGGTTTCAACAGAATGGGTTGCATCTTTCTCCTTCCATCAAAGATCTAACACTCATGGAAACTGGAAACTTCTTTGTATACATCTGCGAAAATGTTGGGCCAATAGTAACCTGCTCTTATAATTTTATGCACGGTGAATTTCTAGTAGCAATGTCCTCCACAGTCTCCTTTGTGAAATTCCTTGATATCTCATTCTGTGTCATCTTCTAGAAAGAAATTTAGCAATATCCCTCTCGGATCTTTCCAATACAGGGATTTATCCAAGATGCAGAAATTAGTAGCCTTCAACTTTAAGAACCTGGAATTGGTCTTACTTAAACTTGGAGGATCTTGTAGATTCTTCAACACACAAATGATGTCCATATACCAAGGTGAATCGATGAATTTCTGGAACACCTGCAGGGTTGTTTCTTCTTGAGGATTCTCTGATCGATTAACAATGAATTTTATTCCCATAACATCTTAGTTCGACTGCACCTTCAGTTTTACAAGGCCCTGACCTTTAATCAACTTTCTGGGCTTGATTTCAAGGTTGTATTCCATCATGACTGCGATCCACTTATCTCTTCTTCCCTCAAGGTCAGGCTGAGTTAAGATGTCTTTGACTAAGTTGTTGGGTACGTAAGCAACAACGTGGGAATGTAGTATGTAAGTCATGAACTCCTTGAGGGATTTCACTAAGATGTATGCTTGTTTCTCCATAATGTCATACCTCAGTGGGGAATCTCTTAGTGTCGAGCTGAAGTAGGCTATAGTATTTTCAAAATTTTGTTCATCCTTCTATAATAGTATGCCAGCAATGGTATGCTCAGAGGAAAATGAAAACAAGATGAAGTCCTTCGTGAAATCTGGGCTAGCCAATATGAGAGATTTGGTGAGCGCTACCTTGATGTCTTCAAATGATATCCTGGATTTGGGGTTCCGTTTGATCCCCTTTCCCTTTCCGAGAATGTTGGTGATATGCTTTATAAATTCTGCCAGGTTCGAGATGTATCTTCTCAATAAATTCTCCTTTCCCAGGAAGGACTACACCTCCTTCTTACTACGAGGAGTGTTGATTTTCAAGATTTCTTCTACCCTGTTGGGATCAATCTTTATACCCTCTTTCAAGATGATGTTCCCTAACAGTTTCCCTTCTTGCATCCCGAAATGTGATTTCTTGGGATTCAACAATATTCTAAACCTCATTCACTTCTGGAAGACCCTTTTCAGATGCTCAAGGTGTTGTTCGTTCGAGTCGGAGTACACTGTGATGTCATCCAGATACATCACAATAAATTTTTCCATTTCCTCAACAAATTCTATGTCCATTTCCCTCTGGAAGGTAGATACAACGTTCATAAGGACAAAATGAATCTTAGCATACATGAATGTCCCCCATGGTGTTTTGAAATCTGTCTTTTCCTGGTCATTCGGGTGTACCATGATCTGATTGTAACCTGAAAATTCATCCAACATAGACATCTTCTGGGACCCAACTACCTTTTGCAGAAAATAGTCCATCTTAGGGAGCATGTAGTTTTCCTTGAGGGATACTTTTCTCAAGTTTCGAAAATCCATGCACAACCTTATTTCACTTATCTTTTTCCTTTCAAGCACCAGATTGGCAACCCATTTCAAAAATCTCAAAGAAACAATAATTCTGGCTTCGAAAAGTTTCTTTACCTCTTTTTCAATTACTGACAACAGTAGGGGATTGAGTCGTCTTAGCTTTTGTTTGAATGGTTTTTGGTCTTATTTGAGAGGAATGACGTGTTGAATCACTTTAGTGTCATAGACTTTCAAGTCATCATAAATCCAGGTGAAAATGTCGGGAAAATATTTCATGAGTTTGATATAGTCCTGTTTGACCTCTGGACTGAGCGTCTTTGATAATTTAATTATCCTCGGATTCTCCTAGGTTCTTATGTTTCAATCCTCAACATCCTTGTCATTCGCGGTGATCTTGGGATTTCTGGCCACACCATTTTCATCAAACAACTTTTCTAACAGAACCGACCCTTTAGGGATGATATTATTATTTAGCTACACTATGTCCCTCCCAACTATCTGGTTTTCAAAGGGGTCACCGTTACTGCGCACAACTGCACTCTCATCTTGTAAGATACCAGATATATAAAATATGTAGAACATAAATAAAATGCTAGAAATCGCAAAATAACAGTAAAATGTCCAGCATAATCTCCACAATAACACATAAATGATATAAGAACAGTAATAGAAATAACACTTTGATTCAGAAAGCAATGTTCACAGGCCTCTTCGAGGGGGCAACCTCCAATCGAGCAGCGCTCTGTTACAATAATATTCAAGCTAGGGTTTTCATACCCTCGACCCTTATTTATACTAAATATGTCTATTAAGAGAAGCATCTAGCGGAAGGTCCTTCTAGAAGCGGAAGCTTCTATTAGGTCTTCTTACATCCGCCTTATTCTATTTTATTGAAAGGCCTTATTAATATTGACCTTTATTACATCCGAATACATTGATATACCTATGTGTGGGTTAGGACCTTAACATGTTTTCCCCCTTAAAAACAACCTTGTCCTCAAGGCTTGAGATGTGGAAACTGTTGCATAATGGTAGCTGGTTCCCAAGTGGCATCTGTTGGAGTCATATCTTTCCACTGTACTAGCACTTCCTTGATGGTTCTCTGATGTAGGCGACGCTCACGCTGGTCCAAAAGTGCTTCTGGCTATAGCCAAATGGATCCTTCTTCAGCTAACTCTGGAAGGTTGGTTTGAATTTAGCACCTGGTTCCAATCACCTTCTTAAAGCATGAAACATGAAAAACATGATGTAGCTTCGATTGACTGGGCAGAGCTAACTGATATGTGACTTGTCCCACACGCTTGAGAACTGTGTAAGGGCCATAAAATTTGGGTGCTAGCTTCTGACAATACTCGGCCTTGAGGGAAGTTTGCTTATATGGTTGCAGTCTCAGAAACAATTGATCCCCTTCTACAAATTGACGTTCAGAGAGACCTTGATCTGCTTGTTGCTTCATTCTATTCTATGCCATGACCAAGTTCTCTTTAAGGGTATGAAGGATATCCTCTCGGACGGTAAGTGTTTGGTCAACCGCCTGGACCTTCGAGGTACCCGGTAAGTATAAGAGAACTGAAGGTGTCTTTTGTCGATATACCACTTCAAAGGGAGTCATGTGAGTGGTTGTATGGTATGTAGTATTGTACCACCATTCGGCGAGGGGTAACCATTGAGCCCACTAGTGTTGTTTTTCAGAGGCAAAGCACCTCATATATGTTTCCAAACACTTGTTGACAACTTCCGTTTGACCATCCGTCTGGGGATGATAAGATGAGATGAGATGAAATTGTGTGCCTTGTAGCTTAACCAGTTTTTGCCAAAAAATGTTTGTGAAAGTTGGATCTCGATCAGAAACAATAGAGTGTGGCATGCCATGAAGCTTGAAGACCTGGTCCATGAAAATTTGAGCCAGCATGGATGCAGTAAATGGGTGGTGAAGAGCGCACAAATGAGCATACTTGGAAAGGCGATCCACCACCACCATTATGACTGATTTATTCCCCGATTTGGGTAAGCCTGTAATAAAGTCCATAGAGATATCCTTCCAAATAGCAGGGGGAATTGGAAGCAGTTGGAGGGTGCCTGGAGATTTGACTGTTTCTCCCTTGTTGCGTTGACACACCTCACATTCAACAACAAACTTATGGATGTCCTGTTTCATACTATCCCAGAAAAAAGAACGTTTGACTCAGTCATATGTTTTGGTGAACCCTTAGTGCCCCGCTATGGGTGTAGCATGAAGCTCAGAAAGTACCGAGGATTTGAGCTTGGATTGTTTACTTAAATACAAGCGGCCTTTGTATCAAAGCTCATCCTAGAGACAGGAGTACCCTAGGGGAGCCAGAGCCTTGTTCTGCAGTTGTTGGATCAGATGCAAACTTTTGGTATCTTGAAGTCGTTCCTAGCACACAGCTTGGAGCCAATCGGGTACAATGAATGAAAGAGATAAAAGTTATCCTTCATCTTCATATTTTCGGGACAGTGCATCCGCCACGACATTGTCTTTTCCCTTCTTGTAAATGATCTCATAATCATATCCAAAGATCTTATTCACCCATTTTTGTTGTTCCTGGGAGGAAATGTGTTGTTCCAGAAAGTACTTGAGGCTTTGATGGTCGGTCTTAATTTGGAAGCGTTTCCCCAAGAGATAAGGACGCCACAACTCAACAACATGCAGAATCGCTAACATTTCTTTTTCATAAATGGGTTTGCCCAGATTCCTTTCAGACAGTTTCTTGCTAGTGAAGGCCAAAGGTCGACCCTCTTGCATAAGGACAACATCGATTCCTTTCCTTGAGGCGTCACATTCCAACACAAAGGTCTTTGTGAAGTCAGGAAGGGCCAAAAATGGAGTGGTGCACATGGTAATCTTCAAGGTTTGAAAATCTTGAGCAGTTGCTGGAGTCCAAGTGAAAGAGTTCTTTTTTAGGAGAGCCATGAGAGGTGCTGCAATCTTTCCATAGTTCTTAACGAACTTGCGATAATACCCTGTGAGGCCCAAAAATCCATGCAAGATTTTGAGGGTCTTTGGGTGTGGCCAGTCTTGCATAGTTTCAATCTTTTTTGGGTCCACTCCGATGCCATCCTTTCCCACCAGATGACCCAAGTATTCTACTTCTGAGGCACCAAAAGCACATTTGGATTGTTTCAAGAAAAGTTGGTGTTGAGAGAGGAGGCAGAGAACTTGATCCACATGAGTAAGATGGTATTTCGATGTTTTTCTATAGATGAGGATATCATCAAAGAAAACTAAGACAAAATGACGGAAAAAAGGGCGGAAGACATGGTTCATGAGGCTCTGGAAGGTCGAGGGGGCACTACACAAACCAAAGGGCATGACCGAAAAATCATAGTGGCCCTCATGAGTGAGAAAGGTGGTCTTGGGAATTTTGGCCTCTTTCAAACGTATCTAGTGATAGCCCGAGCGAAGATCAAGTTTGGTGAAGAATTGGGCGCCACTCAATTCATCCAGGAGGTCATCAATGATAGGAATGGGAGAACCTTCTTTATCCATTACCATGATGACCGGAGAGGAGTAAGGGCTCATACTGGGATGGATGACGCCGACAGTAAGGAGTTCCTAGACCATTTTTTCAATACCATTTTTTTGTGCAAAGGGGTGGCGATATGGACGGATATTGGGGGGGAGGCTTCTTGGGACAAGGAGAATGGAATGATCATGAACACCGTAGGAAGGAGGGTTTCCTTGGGGAGTGGAAAATATTGTTTGATGTTTAGAAAGGAGGGCTTGGAGGTCTTGGGGCACTAGGGGTGTCTCTGTGGCTTGTATGGCGTGGAGTTGAGCAATGACACCAAAATGACCTTTTTTGAGAAGTTTTTCCATGCGATGAGAACTGATGACCTCAGGTGAACCAGCAGTGATGCCTTGGAATTTATATTGGTGGCATCCTTAGTCGAATTGCATGGTTAATTTTTGAAAATTCATGAGAATGGGACCCAAAGTCCTTAGCTAGTCTGCACCCAACACAATGTCGCAACCGCCCATGTCAATAGCAAACATATGGGATTTTAGGTGGTAGTCACCGATTTGGAGACGCACATTTTCACAGCACCCACCACATTTCATAGAACCACCATTGGCAATCGTGATTTGGAAATTGTTGACAGCATGGAGGTAGTAATGGGTTTCTTGGGCAATGCGGTGATGAATAAAATTGTGGGTGCTGCCACTATCAACCAGAATGATGACCTTTTGGTGCTTGATGTAACCGATTAACTTGAGGGTTTGGGGGGCAGAAAAGTCGGTGAGAGCATTGAGGGAAATGATCAGTTCCACTTCGGGAGGGTCGGAGGTGATTTCTGGTGACTCAGGCACAAGGGGAGTGTCAACATCCTCTTCTGGAATATCCTCAGAGATGGCCATAAAAATATTGTGTTCCTTACATTTGTAGCCTGGGAAATATTTGTCATCGCAATTATAACAGAGGCTTTTCAGTTGGCGTTCAACCATTTCATTCCTGGTCAATTTTTGGATCTTTAATGGGGCGGAGGGAGTAGTGGGGTTTATTGGTTTAGGGCGAGGGATAAAGGAAGGCTTACAGTTTTGAGAGGAAACAATTTGTTGTGCTTATTTATCTTTTTTTGTAGCCTCCACCCAAGTTGTAGGTCGAGCCATGAGGACATGGGCCCGAATCTCCTCCTTGAGGCCACTGATAAAACACTCTCGAAAGAAAGCATCAACCATGCCCTCTGTTCGAAAAGCTAGGCACTCAAATGCAGCTATGAAGTCTTCTATTGTGCTTGATTGCTTCAATTTTGTCAAAGGAATCAAATGGTTGGTGTTAGTGTCAAAGCGTTCATAAATCTCAGTCACAAATTGGGTCCAAGAAATATACCCTTGACGGGAAGTTTTTCTCCATTGCCACCATTGCCAACATTCTTGATCGAGATGGAGAACACCATACTGGAGTTTGGCCAAGTCATCTGTAATGTTGTAGAGAGAGAAATAATGTTCCATTTGGGTGACCCAACCAGTGGGGTCTGAGCCATCAAATTTGGTTACATCCACCCGCGAAGGTGTATGTCTTGTTGAAAGTGATGGGGCTGAAAGGAATGGGAAGAAGTTTCACCTTTGATCTTTGTATGTGCATCAGGAAAAGAATCATCGGTGGGGATATTGAGTTTGGTGCAAAGTGATGCAAAGATAGATTCAAGATGGGTGGTCGGTTCGTGTTTGAATTCCACCATTGCGGACTGGATGACTTCATTTACAGATGTATTTATGGTGGTATTGATGGATGTATCACGGGAGGCAATAGTAGCACTGAGTTGTTGCACTTCTTGTTGGGTCTCGAGGAAACCAGATTGCAAGGTGTTGAAGCGAGACTCTAGTTCTTGGCTACGGGTATGGGCCATGAGGATGGGTGAACTGAAAAGGGAGCGGGTGGGGTTATAAATTTTTGCAGAAAAATGATATGGATGGATGTGATAAGGGAGAAGAGATGAATCTAATGGAATAGGTCACAAATAATGGTGAAAAAAATTCCAGACTTTTTTTTTTTTTTTACAGTTGCGGGGTTATACTTTGGTCTGAAGACTACTGCAGTGCTGAAATCCCCAAATTCTTAACCAGAAAGAAATGTGTATTTACTTGGCAACCCAAACACAGATGCGCGGTAATAGATCTCATCGGTTTAATTTTTTTATGTTTTTGTTTATGTTCCCCAAGGGTTAGGTATTCAAGGGTTCTATAGACAAGGGTTTTCCCTATGCTATAGCTCTCTGATATATGTGCAGGGTCCAACAGTAGTACTCAGCCCAATATCTCAGGGCACTAACTAAGGAGGATAGACCGTACCATTATCCGTACTACCCGACTACCCAGGTACTAGAGAGTATCTTCCCGAGTGTTGTTCTCGGTGACACTATAGAAATCCAGTAGCCGACAGATTTATCTAAAGAGGGCTTCAAGAAATCTAGGTCGATCCATACACAGGTGCTATCTGATGCACTACCACTCGAAGGGGTACCTATTAGAAAAACAGGACCGCAGAGAAATAAAATAAAACAAATGCAGAAACAAAACACAGAAGACACACAATACAAGAGAGACACAGATTTACGTGGTTCACCCAGTGTGGGCTACGTCCACCAGAGAAATTGCCAGGTCCTTCATTTATTATTATCCAGCAAATGAAGGGATACAACCTACAACAAAACCCGCTATAACTTCCTCTTCTTTCTCTCACAATCTCCTCTCTCAGAATACAATACTTGCCACACTCCATAGACGCGATACATTTCCCTCATAAAAGAGGGTTGCCTTCTAGGGAAAAAAACCCTAACATAATCTCTACTGTTAGATCTATGACCTTATAATGAATGGTCCAGATTTACAATGAAATTAAAATATACTTTTACAAGGCAATTTTTTCTTTGGGGGCTTCGCTCCCAAACCCTCGTTGGGGGCCCGCTTTCCCCCAGACCCCCCAGCCGGGGGAATAGGCCCCCTGGACCCTGCAGAGCGGGTACCCCCCCTCTGTACTCCCCTATGTGGAAGAGTGTACATACCTCTGGGGTGTAAATACTTCATGGGGTATAAACACGGTTGAAAGAAAGGACCTCTGAATCAAGAAGATAATCAGGCTCCACAACCAACAGTACCAACAGGGATTACAAGGGTGGCCAATAGATGTGCACTTAAGAACCACTTGTATTTCCTGCATGCATGAATCCCTCAACCGTGGGTTTATGCGTGTAATGATAGATCTCTATGGCTTAAAGACGCTGGAATACGTCTCTACCCTGAAAAAAAATAAAAATACCCACAATTTCTACCAAGGAAAGTTCTCTGATACCACTTGCAAGATACCAGATATATAAAATATGTAGAACAGAAATAAAATCCTAAAAATGGCAGAATAACAGTAAAATATCCAACATAATCTCCACAATAACACATAAATGATATAAGAACAACAATAGAAATAACACTTTGATTCAGAAAGAAATGTTCACAGGCCTCTTCGAGGGGGCAACCTCCGATCGAGCAGTTCTCTGTTACAATAATCTTCAATCTAGGGTTTTCATACCCTCGACCCTTATTTATACTAAATATGTCTATTAAGAGAAGCATCTAGAGGAAGGTCCTTCTAGAAGCGGAAGCTTATATTAGGTCTTCTTACATCCACCTTATTCTATTTTATTGAAAGGCCTTATTAATGTTGACCTTTATTACATCTGAATACATTGATCTACCTATGTGCGGGTTAGGACCTTAACACATCTTCATCGCAAAAACACTCATCATCAATGTTTACAATAGCGAACTCATCGCTCATTTGGAGAAATATCTCCACCTGTTTGTCATCCTCAAACACCTGTTGATACTTGATATTATCGAGCACCATCGACCTGTGTTTGACTTCGATCTCATACTTACTATTGGGGAAAATGGGAATTTTAAAAACAAAATATGAGGTGGCCAAGTCATCCGTGATTTTATTCTTCCCCCTCACAATCGCTGATAAATTATACTCCGATAATTATTCGAGGAGGTCCAATAATAGGTTTTTGTACGCCCTTAGTCTGTGGTGTTTGGATAGGTATATACCTTTCTCTTGGTTTATGAAGAGCTCAGAGTCTCAATGCACTGCTATCCTCTTTACCCCCAATTATTTCAACACTCTCAGACCCAAAATCAATTCTTCATACTCTGCAATATTATTTGTAGAATCAAAGGCGAGTTTGTACAAGCAGATTTTTGTGCCTACCTTGGGAGGACTTATCCACACACTGGCCCCTGCTCCTTCCTTTCTAATATCTCTATCGAAGCTCATGTTCCACATCTCATTCTCTGTGCGGTTCCTCGGGTCTGCGCATTCTTCTACTCATCGCACGGACTTATCATTGACAGTCATGACAATTGTTTGTTGGACACACCGACTACATTGAGAGGGGGGGGGTGAACAATGTAGGGATCATTTTCCCAAAACTTCCTCTTCAGAAAAATCCTTAATTAGCAATCACCATTTACTCATTACTTACTTTTGTCATTTCTAATCAGTTAGATGTGAACATGCATCAACAAAATATATCATCAATAACTCATCACCATAAAGAACACAAAGAACACAAGATGTATGTACGATTTTATTTTTATTACGAACTACAAACCTTGGGTTATCAACAACAACTGAATAGATTACAAATCTACAAGAGCACCAGCTCTATAATGCAAGACTCAGCTTACATCCTCAACACCAACTGAGATGAGGCAACAATCCTCAATAGATATCAATCTGTCAACAGGTACGCGACCTTTCGGTAGTGCATCACGCGTATGTATGTGCCCTACCAGTATTACAACTCGCGTATGTATGTGGACAATTTGTACTATAGCCTATGTATCACATATGGGTACTTAGGGTTTTCTCTTCAAGATGAAATCAAATCCTCTACAACCTTCGATCACATTATCTTCTGTCTTTCACTGTCCAATATGACCCATAACCAATCACAACACGTCCAAGCTCTCCAAAAACTTACTAATGCTCATCAACCATACAATATTAATGCTACTCAATCATGTATAAGAAATCAGGATATTATGGCAATCATAATAGTACTGCATCATAAGAGTGTTGCTCACTCTATCAACCAACTCAAACCACATCATAACAACCATACCAAGAATGCCTTAAGCATTCACTACACAACATGTAAGAGTATCCATCAAGACAACCATGTAACCATACCAGAATTTCTATGGCATATTTGATCCCATAGAATGCATATCTAGAACCCACTTCAGTCTTCAAGAGCTTGGCACCATCTCAGACCCAAGTCTTCATGACTTCATACACTGTACATGCCATGTACTCATTCAGCCCGCGTATGTATGCTCCCTTTCTCACTACAACCCGCGTATACCTAAGAAACTAGGGTTTCTGAACTTCCGAGACTTTTTTCGTCATGATATCAGACTTGCTGAAACTTTGATGCGCCCATGAGATCCTCCATACACTCTCTCTCTCAGAATATATCTTCAATACATGCTCAAGAGATACACAGAAGAGATTCACACAAGATGCACAAGAGATGCATAAGATATGCTTCATAAGAGACCCTAGCCTCTTATTTATACTTTCCAAGTAGCTTCCTTAGAAGCATCTTCTAGGTCACTTAACCCAATTCTAGGTTAATTAACCTATTTCTAGGTCACTTAACGCAATTCTAGGTCACTTAACCCATTTCTAGGTCACTTAATATTTTCCTCATTTTTAGGGTTAACCACTTTCCATAATTAGAAAGTTCTCCATTTCTTTATCATTAAATATTCCTCCTTGACTATGTCACTTTTATTTACCATTTAAATAATAATTTTTTCTTTTCAAGAACTTTGACTTCTTTGACCTCTTGGGGTTTCAAGCCAACATATGAGGGTCCTTCATCTTCGTAAGGCCATAACTCTCAAACCATGAGGAGTTATGTGACATTCCACATACCACCGGAAATGGCATGACAAGCACTATCCATCTAGGATAGTTTCACTAACAAATTCACTGATCGTCATCTCATTATTTCACATATAAGCATAGGTTCTCTTAACCATACTTAAGGGATAAGTCAACTGCAAAGCGTCTTCCTGCGAGGGATTTAGCCATAAGGGGACCGCTTTGGAGTTCATCCATTTGTACTGCTTATCAACCAGTATAATACAATAATGATTCATCTTTACATCAGTCCAACAATGCAACATATACCAATGAAACCACATCGATCCATCTTCATCTATGCATCATGTATCAACGACAACTCATCGATCCATCTTCATCTAGGAAAACACGTATTACATTTGAAATCAATCAATCAAAATCATTTGACATCAAACCTTTGACCTTTGACATCATTCAATCATCCTTTGGCATCAATCAATCACTTGACATCAATCCTCTGACATAAATTAATTAAACCTTTGGCATCAATGGAAACATGATCCAACACTCTCCCCCTTTGACATTGATGGCAATACCAACATTCATGTCAACACGAATCATTGACAACAACATGTAGACAAAGCATGCTCTACATCAATAGTCATCAGTCAAATCAATGTGACTATCTCTCCTCATGTAGACAAGGCATGCTTTACATCAATCAGATCAATGTGACTATCTCTCCCCCTTTAACATCAATGGAAAAGGATCATTCTCCCCTTGGGACTTCTCCCCCTGCTTGAACTCTTCTTGGGGTTTCTCCCCCTATCTAAATTCCTTTGATCTTCCTTTGAATAGTCTCTCCCCTTTTTTTAACAAGGGATATCACTTTGATGTAATGTTGAAGATATATCGCTCATGCTTCCCTGTGATCATGTCTCCCCCTGGAACTATGTCTCTATGCTCTTTCTCCATGTATAGGGATACTTTACCAAGTATGCATCTGATAAATATTTCCTCCTAGAATCATGGGAAGAAGAATGACTCCCCCTATGGGTATGTCTCCCCCTATCTTCTCTACAATATGAACAATATTCTTTTGCTGCAAATGCTACTCTCAACTAGATCATAAAACAACCTCTCTTTCTATGATGATCCTTGGACCTGTCCATGCATCAAACTCATGTCATACCATAAATCATGAAGCAAAAGATCTGTCAACAATGAAATACATAATCATGAATAAACATCAACCAAGTACATGATGTACCAAATTGTGTGCCCATGATGCACAACACCTATGTATATCAACCATGTGCCATAAGATATCATCAATGGAGTGTATCCACCATATGCCTTTACCAACATATTAACCAGTGCTTCAAAAACAAGTGTCATATCACCATTGATATACCTCTACCATGAATCAAGTGCCACAACCATCAAATGTCTCATGTATCAAAGTATGTGCTAATCAAGTAATACCAATGGTGTACTTTTAGCCAAGTACTTACACCACTATACATCAACATGTATCACCACTTTTACCAAGCAAGTACATCAACCATGCACCAATACCACAACATGATGAATCCTCATACATGTTATACCAAATCCTCCATAAAACATGTGCCAATCAAACTGCTAGTAGGTGTCTCTACCAATGTACTAGGAATGTACCAATCATGTGTCAACTATAGATCAATATATGACTCATCAATGATGTACAACATGATCACCTCATCAACTCACCAACTACATGTCCCAATATGAAGCCCATCCATATGCTAAGTGCATGCACCAAGATATCCAACAAATATGCCTCCAATAATACATCATAAGATATATCAATGAAACTCAAATATGTACTAGCCATGGACCCCAACTGATCAAACTCAATCCTTCATTCACTACAATAAATACTAAGAATCCAACGATACATGTACTAGTAGTGTGCTTCAATAGATTAATGACATCTCTAGCTAGCGTCATTAAGATATATCACATAACCAAGGTACTATAATTTCACTGTCATAACCAGCATTGTTCTTTAACAAAAAATGCCTCAATTCATACTCATGGGTTAGTTTCATGCATCCAAGATAGCCTTTCAATATATATCATCACCATAGATAATCCAATATGTAATCATGAAAACATGCAACAAACAATGTTAGAACCTACAACAAACTATGTCAAACCCTGCAACACAAAGTTATACCATCACATCAAGTTGCAACCCATGTGCATAACCATTTTCCCAAGTCTTTACCACATATACGCGGCATCCTACACAAAAAACCCATGTATGTCTGCAACCTATTCAAGGTTAGCCTACGTATGTACGTGACTATTACCATTGTCACCCATGAATGCTTCAATAGATGACACACTTGAGATTCCCTTAAGGCTTACATTCTGCTCTGGTTTTTCAGTATTCTTCGCCCACTTTAGAAGGTGTCCCTGCTTATCAGAACTTAAGCTCTGAGCTTCCATCTTTTCAAAGATGTCTCCCTTACTTACTTCATTACTTCTTTTATTACTTCTATATGAATTCCTCATCATGGACTTTCTTCTTGTGTTCCAGGAATCCTGGTATTTGTGGCCAAATCCACTACAACTGTAGCATCTCATGCTGTGACAGTGAACAACAATGTGTCCTACTTGATCACATTTCCAACACCTTATGGTGTTATGAAATCTTCCATTATTTCTCCTTGCATAACATCTTCATTTGAAAGCTTTGTGACCATATTCATTACATGAATAGCATTGACCATGAAAAACACTTTCATACCTTTGCTTTGGTGTCCATCTTATTTGAGGTGTAAAGATGGCTTCTTGATGTCTTCCTTGTTTTTTTCTTTTGAGATTTTCTTTGCCTTGTGTAGATGGTTGACTTTCAATATTGTCTTCATCCTTTGAGAGTGAGGGACTTACCTCATTCTTCTTTAAGGTGCTTGCTTCAGCATGTGTAGCTTCTTTCTTGTATCCAAGATTTGATTTATCATTTGGTGATCTTTGAATTTCCAAGATCTTATTCAATATTGTTGAGCTATTCAAGAATTTGTTTGACTTCTCTACTTTATTTCTAAGATCAAAGACTTCAGCTTCTAACTTATGACATGACTCTTCATTTTCATTTACTCGATACTTCAAGAGTTACTCTACCCTTTTGGCTTCTTCAATTTTGGTCTTGAGATGGACAATAATTTCAATACTTTTGTTAATCTCATCATCTACCTTCTTATCTTCTTTCTCATTCTTTAGTCTTGTGATCTCTTCTTCCTTTTCTTCTAATTGAGTCGTTTTACTCTCTTCTTGTTCTTTGAGCATTTACTTTAACTTCAAGATGTGCCTTTGATTCTTCTTAATGAATTTTTTGGTGTTATATGAAAGATAACTATAGTCTATATAATAGTGGTCATTACTGTATTCATATAGACCCCTTTCAACTTTTTGTTTAAGATCCGATAGTTTTTCTTCTACTTCTTCCAGGGGATAACAATCAATTGATTCTATACAAGCTATTTCTAGATTTTCTTCTTAACTTGTAGATAAATATTCAAAATCATCACATTTTGGATTATTGCAATCAAGGGTTTGTGGAGATTCTTTTCCTTCATTTGAAATGTCTTCAACATCTTCCTTTTTTCCAACATCATCACATGATTCTTTGCCTTTATTGGAATTGTCTTCAATATCATCACATTTAGAAATATTTCAATCAAGAGTTTTTGGAGATTCTTTGATAGAAATTGAGAGTCCACTAAGAATGGTTTTGAGAACCAATGCATCATTCTTCCCTCCTTCTCTTTGGGCTGCAAACTTTGAATTGTTCTTCAAGGAAACTGATCCATCGATGGTTGCCTTCCAAATACCTGCTCCCATTTCCTTCAAATGCACTCTCATTTCTATTCTCCATGTAGAATAGTTTTCCTCATCAGGGATTGGAACTTCATCATCCATTTGTGTGTCCATGGATCTCCTCCAATATTGTTAAGGCTTATAGTGAAGGCTTGCACTGATTCCAATTGGTGGACACACCGACTACAATGAGAGGGGGGTGAACGGTGTAGGGATATTTTCCCCAAAACTTCCCCTTCACAAAACTCCTTAATTAGCAATAACCATTTACTCATTACTTACTGTTGTCATTTATAATCAGTTAGATGTGAACATGCATCAACAACATATATCATCAATAAGTCATAACCACAAGTAACAGAAAGAACACCAGAAGTATGTACAATTTTCTTTTTATTACAGACTACAATCCTTGGGTTATCAACAACAAGACTGTTGGTCACTATAATTTCTTATTTAACTAAACAATCAAGTGCTACATAAATTGTCAACCCAGGGAAGTCTGTTTATTTCAAAGGTAATCACACACTATATATGCTCAATCTCAAAAGCAACCTAAAGTTGTAGTAAAAATATATTAGTCACACTTTTATGAACTCATTGCTAATTGAAATAATTGACACACATTGAAGACTAACTACTTCTTAACAGAGAACAAGACCCTATTCCTCAAGCAGGAATCTTCAACACCTGTTTCTGATTAGCACACTTTCATGAACTCATTACTAATTGAAATAATTGACATGCACTGAAGGCTAACTATCTCTAACAGAGAATAGGACCCCATTCCTAAAGAAGGAATCTTCAACACCTGTTTTCGATTAGCACACTTTCATGAACTCATTACTAATTGAAATAATTGACATGCACTGAAGGCTAAATATCTCTAATAGAGAACAGGACCCTATTCCCCAAGTAGGAATCTTCAGCACCTGTCCCTGATTATCAAGCTTTCATAAATTCACCAAACAGGATTGCTAACTAGAATGATTAACAGTTACCCAAGCATGAATCATATGAAAACAATGTAACAACCAGCAAAATAGAGTTTCAGCAAGACAGAGTTCAGTAAAGTAGTGTTTCAACAAAACAAAATTCAATAAAGTAGTGTTTTAGCAAAACATAATTTAATCAAGGCATGAACAAAAATAACACTAACACACTACAAAGCTAATGGGTGATTCTTGTGAAGAAGGTGGGCCCTCCCTTCTCACAAGATTCCCCTGAAATGAAAAGAAATAGAGAGAAATGCTCAGAACAGTCTTTTATTCATCTGTCAACTGGATCATATTACAATATGAAGTAAAACATGTCCTTCTCTGTAAAATCATTTCTTAGCTAAAAACAGAAGGTCCTCTCTAATGATGATTTGCTCTTATTTAAAGAGGAGAATCCCTTTGATAGAATTTGATCAACAAATTACAGGTGTACATATGAGTCCTATTCTTAGTCAGATCGACTTTCCAAACTGGAATAGGATATCCTAGTCTCCCACAACAGAATGCTATTACAAGTGTTGAGTGAGGTGTTGTTGTTGCGGCTGGAGTAACAACTTCTTTATTTGTCTTCTTGTTACTTTTGTTGTATGTTGTATCAACATCGTAAATCGCAGGCTGTTTCAGCCACGGGATTTGCGTTCTGACTGTTTCAGCAACTTGGTCTCAGGCAACAGCGATGGTTAATGCTAGCTCAAGGTGCGACTGTTGTGGTCAATGTAACAGTTTTGTGTTGTTGTTTCAGCATTGTAGACCACGGAGGGTGTAACAACTTCTTTTGTGTGAGTTGTAGTTTCATCATCATAGACCACGAACTGTGTAATAGCTTCTTCTGTGTGAGTTGTTGTTTCAACATCGTTGACCACAGAGAGTGTAGCAACTTCTTCTGTGTGAGTTGTTGTTTCAGCATCGTAGACCACGGAGAGTGTAACAGCTTCTTCTGTGTGAATTTCTATTTCAGCATCGTAGTCCACAGACTGTTTCAGCCACAGGGTTTGCGTTCTTTAACTGTTTCAGCAACAGGCCTCAATGCTAATCTGCAGTTCAAACTGTTTCAGCACTTATACATTTCTGATCAACGGTTAAATATGAGAGTAATGTAAAATTATATGCAAAATAGATTAAACATATAGTAAAGAGAAGAGACGTTGTATACCTTTGGAAAGATAGGGTGAGGTGATAATGTGAGTTTAAATGTGAGTGAAATTAGGGTGTAAAAGTAGCAAAAAGTGTGAGCAAAAAGGTACATTGTATGGTCCTAACATCCCCCCCAACTTAAAATGTTGCATGTCCTCAAGCAACTTCATTCTGAATCAGAATCTAGATACTGACACTAACCGTGCAAGTTACTCAAGAAGTAGTTGTGGAAGGTGTTGTATGTTGGAGCTCTGAACCCTTGAACGCGTTGTAACCTTTGCCAAGATGTTGTTTCGGCCTTCTTGGGCAACTTATAATGAATTTGATATTTCTCTGCTAGCAGCCAGAGGATAGGAAAATGAAACTAATACCCAATCCAACTTTCAGCACATTGTCGAACACACTTGATGTATCTAGGTACCCTGGAGATTGCTATCTCAATATTAGTGGGGATGAAGGGATTGTGTTCTTGTCTTTTCCCAGTAGATTGTTGCCAAAACATGTTATTTGCTTGTAGGGAAGCCATCTCCGTGGATTTAATGAATTGTTGACAATCCTGAAGCACTGTTGTCTGTAGTTGTTGAATGTGTTCAGTCATCCCTGGTTTCTTTAAAAACTGATAATACTCTGTAACAAAGGTGGCAACATTTTGTGGTTCTGGCCATATCCAGAGAAGGCGGTTATCCTCATTATGCTTGGCAGCTAGGAAGTCATCCTGCCATATAATCTGATTGTTAAGAAAGGAGGTGAGTGCCTGAATCTAGATGTCACCGACAAGAGGGTTAAGGTTAAGTTGTCGGTTCTCAGGGATGGCCTCATTATGAAAATATGCCTCACAGAGGAGGTGTTGATCCATAGCGGAGGCTTCTGCAAACGTTTTAACAAAATCTGTTGGATTTAACACTGCATGGGGTCTATCTTCTTTGATTGATTTGATCTGAAACCATGTAAGTCGTTCCATGAGGAACAGAGAGTAATTGCAGGATGGTTTCCTTGCAGCCAATAGCTTTTGTGCCAAGTCAAATATCAGGAGAAATCTACCTTTTATCTCTTTATTATGTTTCTTAAGGGCACGAGATTCCTGGCGTGTTTGCTCCAAGGCTTCCTAATTTGAGTAGATATTATTTATCCAGATTTGTCTGTGTTCCTGCAGGCTTTTGGCTTGTGTAACAACAGACTCTTTTTTCCATTTGTTTGTTATTTCCTGCTCATCCCATGGCTGAGTTTGTGTTTCAGCGTTGCAAGTAGTAGGCTAAGGTGGGGTCGGAGTGGCTTGTTCCACAAAGGTGTGGGTATTGATTTGGATAGGAGGGGAAGATTCATCAATAGGCAATGTTTGTACAACTTTATTAACAAAAGCAGGGGTTTCAAATTTGACATTTGTTGTAGGCCAGGGCTCAGTCTTAATTTTGGAAGGTCTTGTTGGTTCTTGTGTAACAACAGGGTGCTCTTCTTTGACTGCAAAAGTCGAAGGTCCAGGGGGAACTCCTGGAATTGGAATTTGAATTACTTTGTAGCCTTCTTGATAGTAGATGTCCCCACATTGACTGCACATATATTCTCTACACGGATTCTCTGTTGTAGTTCCCTTTGACATGACCGCTATGCGAGCTAGGGTGTACAATTTAAGTTCCTTCTCATAGGCTTCCTTTTCCATGGCTAGCTCTTCCTTGTAGGCTTCCAATTTAGACCTTAGGAACTCATTTTCTTGTAAGACAGAGGCCATTGTTGGTTTTGGTTGAGGGGTGACTGGTTCTTGTGTAGCAGTCATAGCCGCACTAGCTGGTTCTTTTGGAGTAGCTACAGGATTGACAACTGATTCTTGTGTTCCAGCTTCTTGATGTAAAGAAAGTAATGTTGCAGCACCCTGGGCCTCTGATTCCTATGTCTCGGTATCAATATCAGCAATTGGTTCTTGTGTTTTAGCTATAGCTGGTTCTTGTGTGACAGTTATAGTTGGTTCTTGTGTTTCAGCTACTGAATGAGTAGCTAGTTCTTGTGTTTCAGCTACTAAATGGGTAGTTGGTTCTTGTGTTTCAACTACTTAATGGGTAGTTGGTTCTTGTG
>ML781479.1:552102-569885 GCA_009831015.1 Picea engelmannii | reverse complement strand
ACAAGATCCCAGTTCAAACTATATTGCCAGAACTTGACGAGGAAGGAAAAATGATATTGGAGCCTGAAGCCATCACTGACACAAGAATTCGCCAACTGAGGAATAGATCCATTTCAGAGTATCTCATTAAATGGAGGAAACTAACAGCTGAAGATTCCACTTGGGAAGATGAGTCTTTTATACAGAAGCATCCAGAGTTACTCAAGCGTTGCGGACAACACTTGTCTCAAGGGGAGGGGCATGTTAAGCCCTAATATTGGCTCATTACCACTTAATTGGGGCATATTAGATTAGTAACGTTATTTTATTTATGTCGGCTTTAGGCCATTAGTTGTAATTTAGATTAGTAATGTTATTTTATTTATGTTGGCTTTACGCCATTAAACCTCCTAGTCTCCTATATATACCAAGGAGACATTTTCATTTTGAATCATCTGGTATTTGAACATTTAAGTGGGGTAAAAGGAGGTTGCCCCCTCAAAGAGGCTTATTATCTAAAATTATCTCTTTTTCAAGGCGTTGAGTACTTTTTCTAAGGTTTTTATATACTATACTGATGTTTGGTTCTTAACACACTTCCACTCAGGAATGGGTAATGGTTGTAGCAAACCAGATGGGTGTCCATGCTTAGCCTTTACCTTTTGACATTCCAAACATTTGGCAATAAAATCAGCAACCTCTTTCTTCATGCCTAGCCAATAATATTGGATTTTGACAGCTGCAATAGTTTTCTGATAACCTGGGTTCCCAACATAAGTTACATTATGAATTTCCCTCAATATTGTACTTTTCAATTCCTGATAATTTGGTACATAAATTATACCCCTATACATGGGAATTCCATCATTATCTAGCTTGTATTCTTCATTTTTCTACTGCAAAATACCTTGCTATAATTTTGCTACTAATTCTTTGTATTGCAAATCTAATTTTGTAGCCTCTAAAATTCTGGGTTTTAAACCTGATTGGTACATGCTAATGGTTGTAGCATTCATTTCATGCACTCTTCTGTTGAGTGCATCAACCACTTTGTTCTCTTTCCCCTTGATATTCTTTATATCAAAGTCATATTCACTTAGAAATTCTAACCATCTTCTTTGCCTAGCATTTAGAGTTGGCTGATCAAATAAATATTTCAGACCATTTTGGTCTTTTCTTAGCTCAAACCTTTTCCCCATGAGGTAGTGTCTCCATTTCCTCAAGGCATGCACTATGTCTTCCAACTCCAAATCATGAGTGACATAGTGTCTTTCATGTTCCTTCAACTTCCTTGATTCATAACATATAACAAACCCATTTTGACTAAGGACTCCACCAAGTCCCTCTTTACATGCATCTGTGCATACAATGAAGTCTTCATTTGGGTCTGCAATCCTTAGTATTAGAGCACTTGTTAATAATTGTTTCAAGTGTTGGAAACTCCTTTCACAATCCAATGTCCACTAAAACTTCACACCCTTTCTTTGCAAGGAAGTGATTGAGTGTGCAATCTTTGAAAATCCATCAATAAATATCCTATAGTAGCCTGCAAGGCCCATGAATGCTCTGACCTTTGAAAAATTCTTTGGTCCTGACCATTCTCTAATGGATTCTATCTTCTCAGGATCTATTTCTATCACATCCTTTGAAATGATATGCCTAAAATAATGAATTTTCTTTTGATAAAATGAGCAATTTCTCAATTTGGCATACAACTGATGCTCCCTTAATACTTGCAACACCATTCTCAAATGATGTTCATGCTCTTCCTCTAAATTAGAGTATATAAGAATGTCATCCAAAAAGACAATGACAAACTTGTCTAAATATTCTCGAAAAACACCATTCATTAAGCACATGAAGACAACTCGTGCATTTGACAACCCAAATGGCACCACTGTGAATTCATAATGACCATACCTTGTCTTGAAGGTGGTCTTGTTGATGTCTTCCTCTTTAATCCTTACCTGATCGTATCCTGACCTGAGATCTATCTTTGAAAATATCTTTGCATCCTTCAATTGATCAAAAAGATCATCAATCCTTGGCAAAGGATACTTGTTCTTAACAATCACTTTATTCAACTTTCTGAAATCAATGAAAAATATTAATGTCCCATATTTCTTCTTCACGAACAAGACTGGGGCACCCCAAGGTGACACACTTGGGCATATATACCCCTTCTTCAAAATTTATTCAAGCTGCATTTGCAACTCCTTCAGCTCAGGTGTACTCATTCTGTAAGGAGTCTTTGAAATTGGAGCTGCTCCAGGCATCAAATTTATAGAGAAATCAATATCTCTCTTTGGGGGTAGTCCTGGTACCTCTGTGAACACATCTTCAAAATTTTCCAAGTCTGCAAAATCTTCCAAATTTGGCACCTTATCTTTAGTTGTCTCTTCCGTATGTGTTGCAAACATTTGACACCGTTTTTTGTAACATTTCTTCACCTGCAATGCTGAAATTTCTCTCATGGTTACTGCCATGGGAATTCCCTACACATTCCTTAGGGTCCCTTCCTCATCCAAGCAAGTAAATGCCTTGTTATGACAGTCTAGGATGGCATGATGTTGATCCAACCAATCCATCCCAATTAGACAGTCATAGGAACCTAAAGGCAAGATGTTCAAATATGCCCTGGTGTTCAACCCATTCATGTCCATAAGACATGAATTAACCATCTCATTAACTTTTCTTTTAGATCCAGTAGCCAACTGCACCAACCAAGATTTTCCATGCTTGCTTCTCAGAAAATGAAAACTTTCCACCATCTTAGGATCTATATAACTATGAATAGCTCCTGAATCAATTAAAATAGCAATGGCTTGGTTGTTGATCATACCTTCCACTTCAATCATGTGTGACTGATACTCTACTTTCTTGTTGTCCAGGGATGCATAGAACCTTGCCACATTTCTACCCATGTCCTCCACTATTTCAGCTTGCTGTACATTGTGAAAAGTTCTCACTTTTTCACCTCTGTGAGGAAAATATATGTACATATGATCTCCTTTACAACCCCAACATTGAATAGGTGGTTTCCTTGGCCTTTGACCCCCTGCCTCAATCGTTATGGGTTCTCTAGAAGTTTGTTTTCCCTGTGGATTATTTCTGAAGAATGGTGGCTTAGATCCCTTCTTCCTTTGATCCACCTTGAATTTCTTTTTTTCTTCCCAATATTTTTGGAAAGTTGGACTTGAGTTTTGTTGATCATAAAAGAATTTAGCTTGCCTTATGGTATCCTCCAATGTCTTGGGATCATCATACTATATTTTTTCACTGATAAATGATGGAAATCCACTCAAATACCTCTGAATCTTAATTGTCTCATCCTTGATGAAAGATACATACTTCAAAATTTCTAAAAACCTTCTCTCATATTCATCTATTGTCATACTCCCAAGATTGAGTTCAAAAAACTCTTTCATTTTTTTGTCATAATATCTGTCAGTCAAGTATTTCTTCTCAAAATACTTCTTGAATTCTCTCCAAGTAACACTTTTCTCTTTAATGTGTTGCACCTGCACAAGATGATCCCACCACATGGATGTTTTCCCTTGAGTTTATAGATAGCAATTCTACCTTCTACATGAGAATAATAATTATGCAATTGAAAATACTTTCTCATGCCCAACAACCATGTCTCTGCATCTTCATCCTTCTTGTGCTCACCATCAAATATAGGAGGTTTGATTTTGTTCATATCTCCTCGTAGATCATCCACCCCGGACCTCTTATTCTTTCTGACAGGGGATGAACTTGAGATTCTATGTGATCTCTTATTGGAATTCCTTGGGGAGTGATGGTGATGTCTGTTAACACTTATAGTTCTTCTTTTCTCATCAGGAGGGTTGTGACTTCCATATTTTCTTGAGCCACTCCTTATCCAATTTCTTTTCTATTTTGTTCAAAATATGAAATAACTTCATGTTGAAGTTATCATCTTGCTCCTTGGCTCTCATAATCCTTTCATTATCATCTTTATGGATTTGGACATCCTTTTGCAAATTTTTAATGGTATCTGCCATATTCATGTTTTCATCTCTTCCTTCTCCATGTCCATTGGAGTTTGTTCCTTCAATGCCCAAATGGACATCCTCCCTCTAATCTCATATTCTGGGATGTAATTCCCTTGTGTCTCTTCCATTCCTCTGGAATTAGTTATGATCTTGACCTGATCTATTTTTTTTTAACTCTGCAATGTGTGCAGCCAACAAAACTTTGTCAGGCTAACTGATTCAACAATTTCATGAAAAATATGAATCATTTTGGTTCCATAATATATCAGAATTATTTAGTCTGATTTCCTGGATATTTGAATGCCCATATCAATTTTCTAGGTGGATATTCAGATTCCACTTTCCAATACCTTTCCAACGCCTGCTCCCATGCTCAATTCTGAGTCTTGAGCAGAAAGTTATGTCTATTTGAAATTTTCCCATTAATTTTTCTGTTCATTTTTCAACTTGGTGCTACTCAGCGCTGTAATATGCATTTTTGCACCTACTCCTTTAGATTTTTCATAGGATTTAAATTGGTTTTATTCATATATATATTATGACACTCTGTCCAAGTTTCATCTCTTCCTGGGTTCTAGGATGCTAGTTAGAGCCTGCTGAAATTCTAGACCAAAATACCATATTGTAACTGGTATGATACATGTACCTTATTTGCCATATTAAACACTTTTAACATGCCCAAAAAATTAATTCAGCTCTTGGAAAGTATTCTATGGTTTAATAGATTTCCATTGAATATTCCTGCACCTCAATATGATTCTGGAGCAGAAAGTTATGGCTCTTTGAAGTTAGATGGGTCTTAAAATTTATCCTCCACTGTTTGTGTTGTAACTTTCTCATAAAAGCTCTGTTTGACGAACGGTTTATACCATTAGAAATATCTCTGGGAGATCTTTTATTTGATATGTAGAGACCACATACTCTTCCAACACTACACACACCACATGCATCATTATTATGTGTGTGCACACCGCACAATGCTAAATTTAGTGCACGCTCCTGTACACCAACATTTTTCCACGTGACACCGCTATTTAACGCACACACCCGCACACTAAAGTTTTTCCGCACGGCACTGAAATTTAGTGCATGCACCAGCACACCAATATCTTTCCGCATAGTGCCAAATTTTACCTATCACAAGATTTTCACTGTGCATCATGTATTTTTAGTGTGCCCTCCTACGCACACTCATTTTTATGCACATCAATTCCTTGTGAATTCCGCTGCAACAATTGGGGCTTTTGCTTAACTTTTTTCCCAATTTACCATAGACATTTTGAAACTATGAAATTTGTTCAATTTCACCTCGATAACACCAGTTCAACTTATGCAACAACAAATCGTTGTAGGTTGACATTTCTGGAACGCATTTACCTAAAATCAATTCATGAATTGAGAATTTTATTTACTAATATTGCTCCATCTATCATGGCTTAACTGCAACTTCAAATTCGACCAATTCTAGGTCTGATTTTTCTAGAAAATATATTAAAACAATAATATCTCACCACTTGGCCGAATTTCTCCATTTTCTCATGAATTTAACAATAGAAATTGGGGATTTTCCCCAATTGCGTCCAGTTGTTGTTACTTTTTACCATGGACACTCTACATACTGAAATTTGGCCACTTCGAAATAAATCCTCTATGACATTTCGCTTCAAATCAACATTCTCGGCCCATCCAGGCTCAGTGTTGAAAATTGAAGCTCTGATACCATATTATAACATCCCTGACCATCCATGTCGGGCCACGCTACACCAGAGAACTCTTACTGTTCTCTCCATGGAACATATTGTAACATACCCAACATCGAACTGAGCTATGCCACATAAATTTTTTGAACTGCATGCAATAAAATGTATACACACAGAGCTCTTGCGGAAACATATATATATAATGTAAGCCTACAATACATCTGTAAATGCACAGATTATCACGGAAATAATAGTAAACGTATACATACAGCATATGCAGGAAATACCCATAAATATAAACACAGTTATAAATCATACATAGGATAAATCCATAATAATAAACATGTAAATAATAATGCATGATGTAAATTTATCACACACTTGACACTTATCTTGGTAAGAATGTCACCAACTGTGTGCAAACCTACCATGAACCTCCTAGGCTTAGACCACACTATTCATCACTCTTAATAGTGAGTCACTCCCGAGTTGGGACTAAACTCCACCTGGGTAAAGGGATTCTTAACTAGGCTATAGGCTCATAGAAAATAGGAAAGACTTCGTCACAGGTGCCAACTCAAACTAACAGCCTACAGTCCCTCATTCCCCACATGCCTGTCCCACCCCAGGAATTGTGCCCCTTATCTGCTCAATGGTCCTTCGGCTTCCCCACTTCCTTTCTGAGCTTCATCAATAGGTCAGACAGGAAGTCTCTGAGCACTGTAGTTGCAGATCAACACCTTTAGGAAATCAATTCCCAATAATTCTCTCACCCAGAGAGAAATTGCTCACTGGATTGAAAACACACCTCTTCAATATCCCACGGGCCTAACAACCCGCTTCTTTAGTCCAGCTTCCCAAGCTAACTAGCTACATGAACGAAAAACGACTATGGATACGGTTCAAGTACAATGACAAGAAAGCATGGAGGATAGATGATTGTGTGAGTAAAAGATCATGGTATGGATGAATGGATCATTGAATGATGGATGAATCCTTCGGAGAATAATGGAAAAGAAGGGAAAATGAACTAAGTCCCAACAATATGTATGCATGTCCCCAACTTGACACTTGTCCCAAACTTTAGAACTTAGGATAAAATAATTATCCATACTTTATGATTTAAGAAACATTAATATAATGTACCTTTTTGTCTTAAGCTCCCTAGCTTAACCCTTTTACTTAACTCTTATCCCTCCCTTACCCTAACTAGTGGAGTTTAGCCCCCCATACTCTTTTATCATGGTCGGTCTGCACCCAATGATGTATTTTATATTTACTATGATACATATACAAAAATAGGTGCACTGGCCTTTAACATATAGGCTCTCCGAACTAATCAAAAGATAAGCATACTATCTTATAATAAGCGTCTCACCAGCCTATAAAACACAACATATACACAAAAGGATCCATAGCCTCAAAATTGTGCACACTCAAGTTGTTGCACGTGGTATCTAGGAATGTGCACACTTCATCATTTTATTGCGCAGTACAAGCACACACTATGCCATGAAATGTGCATACAAAATGATATCAAACATCTCACCAGCTTAAGTACATTTTCATTTACATTAAAATTGGATTCAGCCTAGGGATATTACATCGGGAGGGGACTGGAATTATGTGGGAATTGAATTGTAGACCCTCATGAAACGAGCTGAGAAATCTTGCACTGTATCCTTCGACGCTCTCTTCATATTGTTGTATTGCGTCAGTAGCTACAAAGGGTTATTTTTGTCTCCCCATCTAGCAACAAACTATATCTCAAATGCAAAAAAGTTGAGGATGCTTGTTGTTGGAAGGGCCTTAAACCACTTCCTAACCTCCCCAGAAAGACACTGTGCGAATAACATCATCTTTGTGTCCTAGTGATATACCTCTTCTAGATCAACGAAATCATTGAACCAATCTAGGTGCTTCTGGGAAGAGGTGTTTCCCTTGGGATTATACAACTTCATCCTCTGGTTGTAGTTCTGGGGAAAACCATGCAGTTGGGATGATAGAGAAAGGGGGGTGAATCTGGTGGCCATTTCTCTAGTAGGGTTTGGGATTTTCAGTATGTTCTAAGTGGGATTTGCAGCTTGCAGGAGTTTGTTTGGTATTAGAGATCGAAACCTCTTCTCGTCGAAGAGTATATGATCTAAGATGGTTTCTGATTTAGACTCAAATAAGGTTTGTTCGAACATGGTGTCAAAATTGAGGTAGTCAATGCTTTGCACACCATCCTTAGGTAAGGAAATGCCTCTATCCAGGTAATAGAACGAGTCTAATGCCTGCTCCCTTGGCCTATGTAGAAGTTTCTAGTGGTCACACATGTGCTCTAGAGGGTTTTGGCCAGGGTTGGCTCTGGTATAGATGGTCTTCAGAGCTAGGGTTTCTGAATGGCGCTACTATGTGCTACTGGTCTCTTTCACTAGAGTCAATAGGGTAAAGGTTTCAACCAATGTAGATGTTTGGCCCACTGTTACCCTCAGGGGTCAAAACTATATCTTTAGTCATTCTCCAAGGGAAACTTTATTTAATTTTGTCCTCGACAATAGTGCCAGAATGTTAGCGCTCTGTAAACTTCATTCGGATGAGAAAACGAATGACAGAGGCAACCTACAAACCAACTTTGAGGCCAGAAACTATCCTTTCTAACCTAAAGAGGGCTCTCTCTAAGACTTCATCTCTGTAAAGGGTATGGCTTCAAACTGTTGGCTAGATTTAACACTTTTATACAACATTTATGGTTCTATTGGTGAAAGAAAGAAAGGCCTTGGGCTATGGAGTCAATTTAATAAAACGATAGAAACAAATGACTTAGTGACTGAACTTGAGAGGATAAAGGCTAAGTAGGAAGCAATCTTTCAGTTAAAAATCGTTGTGTGTGGCAATAGAAAAACACATGAAGAGACTCGAAGCACTGTTGGGGATGAATTCAGAGTTCACTTAGAAGAAACACAATCATCTAAATGGAGGGAATCTAGAGCACCATGCAGTGAATTCTAGATTCGAAATCACATTTTGATTTAGAAAAAATACAGATATGAATATAAAGAACACAGGAAAGCACGTATGCAAAGATAGAGTACAATACATCAGACTGCTACCATTATAATATTTTCATCAAAACTTTGGGACCTTTGCATTATGTTTCAATCGAATTCAAAAGATACATTCAATAGTCACGGTCTACACTGTTTTCCCAACCAACCTGGCTTACATTGTAAATATGACATATATAGACTCGGGTGTACCACTCAGGATACCCCTCTCTCTAAATACTATCCCTAGAAATTAGGCTCTTACTATTCTCTGCTATATGACTCGGAAATTAGGCGCTTACTATCCCTAGAAATAGAAACTAACTGTACTCGGTCATGCCATAACCGCTCGTCTTTGCCATGACAATTCAATAATCAACAATATCTCGTCGTTTGAGAGTGATGTGTCGATTATTTTCCTTTGATAGGGTATCTGGATGATCAAGTGCTCTTTCAAACTCCCACCCATTGTAACAACCTTGATTTCTGTTGCGTGATCATTTTCTGGAGCATGCATGTGGCGGGTAATTGCAGACTGTCGTAGGTGTTTCCAAGACGACGACCATAGCTGGGAACAACGCCTCTCTTTAAACTGTCACATGTCCAACTTACACCTATTCTTTGCAATAGATGGGTTTCCAGTGTTGCACGTCATATTCTTTCCACATGTGTATGTGTTAGAGTCCCTACTTCCCGGTAGGAAACAGGAAACAGGGAGACAAAATCTGTGCCACGCCTGAGGAGACAAAAAATGGAGTCAATTAATCAAGCTTCCGGCTTCATTTGAAATTTTTATATCTAAAGCGTTCTCGTGAGAGACCAATTGCACCTTTTTAGATTCATTACTTGCCTTTGTAGAATCGCGTTCCCTTTCAGCCTCTTCTACGCGCTAGCTAGAACTGCATGGACGTTTTCCAGGGCCAATCCACATTCTTTGAAGTACTTTTCATTTCTTTCTTCTGACATCCTCTGTGCCTTGTGCAGCTAAATGATTGTATCTTGTTCTTCCCTGAGATGCCTCTTGAGACAAGTCATGTTTCCCTCTCGGCCCTATGATGTTGATGCTTTGAGGGTCTTCACTGCTAACTGTTGTCTCATCTCCCTGTTCTCCTGGTATAGCTCAGCAACAACGAGTTGCGCTTGCTTTAGTTGTTGCGATGGTTCACAAATATGCATGCCTTCAGTGTCTGGCCTTCTCCTTCTATCGTAGGTTTCTCAACTTGGACCTTCGACAGGTTCCAGTCGAATGGCGCACATGAGTAACTCTTCGGCAATTGAGTTTGCACATGGCTCACTCAGGACTTGGGTGTCCCTAGTTTTCTTGTTCTTCCTTGGCTCGCCCCTTCTCCAAGGCATTGGATGTTGGCGGGATAGGGCTCCCAATGACTTTCCTTCATCCGTGACCCTTCCTATTTCCACCTCCATGCCGTGAGATGCTACTTTTTCCGCAGGTAGAGAGGAATCTCCTATGGGTTATCTAGGGATGTCGACTGTGAATAGAAACGAATCACAGTTGTTTCCCAATCATCTCAACTCCTCAACTATCAACAATTTAATCAACAAGACATGAGATAGTTTCTTCTTTGGCTGGTTTGTTTCAGCCTGGACGTTGTCTGCCATTTCTTGGAGAGTTTGGTGCAAGAATAAAGGAATATTTAATGGTCTCCTTCCTTTGAAATGCATTAACAATCTGATGTGATGTAGGTGTATTCTGTCAAACCTTCCTTCACAGGTGAAATATTTCCTAATCGCTCTCAGGAGCTTTTGAAAAGGCTCTTGCAGATATTGACTTGGAATTCTCGCTTCGACCTTTTTGTTTAAACAACCTGGTTTGATAAATTTTGTGTAGTATAGCACGTCCAAAGCCATGCCTTTGGACCACCTTTTTCCACACGAAGGGATATTCGTTGTGGCTAATAGGGTTTACTCTATCACCTAGAATGTACTTCCTGCAATTATTGCATGGATCCCATTGAAACTTAGCGTGAACTGTTCAGTCAGTTTCACATTGAATCCATTGATTTTCCTACAAAATACCATGCATCCGACCTATTCAAAATATTCTCTGACATCCAGATCTTCATTTACCAACGTCAATTTTTGAGGTTCGGGCCCCACATCCCTGCTACTTCGCGCACCTTTCCTTATATCATGGGATGTTTCCATGGTGCAACGTGTGTTTTTTCTGTGCACGGTGGATTTAGCATGGAACCAAGGAGATAATATCGATTGACCCAGGTTTGTGACGCAGTTGAAGGAAATCAACTTCCCCACCACGAGAAACTTAGAGCTTGCCGGAATAATTACGTACAAAGCATAAACTTGGCTAGTGAACATAATACATGCATAGCGACCAAAATTTATAACTAGGAGGGAGAGAGATGGAATTGTGCCAGGGGACACTGAATCCATGGTGACTAGAGGTATCGAAGAAAGTCGAAGATTTTTTCAGCACATTTGCGCGATAGGTACACTTCGGGGCATGTAAAGTACAATTGATAATATTTGCAGAGTATACATGATATGAGCATCATTATTTTTCATTCTTTCTGACTTCATAATGAGCGGATGGTGGTCACTCTGTCTATCGACGAAAATTCTATTTAACAACTTGCCTTGACCTTTGACATGTAAAACCTTCTCTTCTGACAGGACCTGACTCTTTGAGAAAAGACCTTTACCACTTACACATGTTTTGGTTATGACATCCCTTTCCGACTCCAAGGGCTAACCGACCACTTGTTGACTTCGACCCATTTTTGTTCGGTACCTGACCTCACACGCTTTGACACATGGACCATGACTCGACTAAGACTTACTCTAACTGAAAAAATGATGGCACTAACAAGTACATTTGGATAGAAATTTCAGACACCAATGCTAAGAACATGTATATATAAATTTTCTATTTTGCACCTATTAATTCTACTTTTTATAAAAAAAACAATCTAGATAACAATGATCCCTATAATAATTTAGAACAAGATATTTATAGTTTGAAAAATGAAGGTAATATCCTCCTGATAGGAGACTTAAATTCTAGGACTGCAACTACACAAGCTACTCTTTTAAGTAATGATTCCAACCATAATCCTTTACGGCTAGATGATGACCTTGTTTTATATAATAGCTACAAAAGAATCTTTGAAGACCTAATTGAGAATTTGTTTGGTACTGAGTTGGTCAAGATCTGCAGCTCTCAAGACATAATAATTTGCAATGGATTAATGAAGTGGCGAAAATGCAACCAGATGACTTGTATTCATGGGCTAGGTAGTAGTGTTGTAGATTATGTGATATCTGATATCCCCATTTCTAACCAAATTGATGTAGACCCCCACCTCAGCAGGGTCTGCATGAACTCTTGGTATTTGGATCTTCAAATTCCCGAGCTGAAATGGCTCCTTGATCGCTATTAGAACCTTCCACACTTATAAACCACAGGTCCTTTTCTAATCATTGCCTGCATGAACATACACCTAGACGTGAGCCTCCACTCCACATGACCACTGGTGTGACCATAGCCTTAACCCAAAAAGAGGCATCAGGTTTCACAATGTTGGGACTTCCATTGCAAGGCACCCCGACTCCTCTGATTCTCAAAATCTCGAAATGCCAAAATTTCCCCCCCACATATCAATGGTCCTAGTTCCTCGATGATATGACAGTCCATATTCTTCCTTCTCCTATCGATATTTCGCAACTCGCGATTCCCGAAAACAACTTCCTCCACACTCCCGACTCCTGAAATGATGATATTTCAGAGCGCCCAATCGACGGATCACACTCCTCAGGATATAACGGTTGTTATCTCTCCTGAGCTTGTGAGTGTTGAGCGATACTCAGCCTTATCATTCTCACATATCTACTAGATCTGATGGTCCACGGAAGATAGGTGTTTCTCCCTCCAAGAATTTCAACCGTCCACTCAAGCTCTCAAAAGTTCCTCTCCAAATAACTCGATATATTTCCTCCTGAGCTTGGTTTCCGCGAGGTGACTTTGACCCTTGTCAATCCTCTGGACTTTCCAAGTCTCTAACCCTCCTGAGCTTGATTCTTTCTCCAAACTCAAGGATTCTAAGGGATTCTTGCATGCAGTCCTTGTGGCCTTCACGATAATCTTCTATTATCTGATAGCTCCCAACTCTACGCACTCCTTGCAACATAAGTTCGTCAACTGCTTCCTTGGGTTGGAAAAGTCTAAGACTTCGACCTGGCCTATGCACACCTTGCACGGCTCTATGTTATACTTACACTTTTCTTGGTATAAGAACAACTCTATCTCTCCTAATATCATCTGAGGTAAAACTCAGAATCTTGTCAATGCACTCCTTGCGGACCTTCACTGCACTCCTTGCAGAAATTCTTAGGATAAGAAGAAATTGAAACTTATACTCTCCCTTTCACATACTTCATACACTCAACATGAAATCATACACATAAATAATTGAAAGAAATGCATAACAGAGCATCTAAGCAAATTGTAAACATACCATTCAATAGATGCAAACAGTAACCATAACAACACCATGAAATTGGATTAAAGCCTTATTATATTAATTCAAGTGCTTCTTTACATGGATTCTATAACGAAAACTATCTTCTCAAACAACTTCTACAATCTATGTTCTTCTTTGCTTTCCTATTCTCTCTCTTGCTTCTACAGCTTCTACTCTTACAATTGAGAATAATAATACAATACATACGAGGTAGCTTTCTTGAGTTTTCCCTCCGACAACTCTAAGCTATATTATCGAATTAAATACTACAACTACTTTATATTTATTACATTAAATGCCTCCAACTAGCAGATGAGAGCAACACTCAATATTTGCATTACAATTCCCAAAACATTTAAGAACAATTACATCCTCCCAGCTATTACATTAATGTTCTTCTTTTGAAATTTAAATGTATTCAAAATGTGCGTTGGTATATATCTAGCTATCCTCCACTTGCTCTTGTTGGCGATGCTCCTGCATCATACTCCTCTAGCTGAAAAAATCATGGACTCCTATCCATGAGCTCCTGCATCGTCTGTCCATGTTTTTGGATATATGCTTCTCTTTCCCAATTGGCATCTTCAATCGGGTGTCCCTTCCACTTTACCAAGTATTCAAAATATGTCTTCCTCCATGTTTTCTTATCAACTCTCTGATCAATGATTTTTTCCATCTGTGGATTTTCAGCTATAGGCATTTGTTTGACCCACTGAACTTCCTTTAGATTCTCTTCCCCATTTGTTTCATCTTCTCTCTAAGGGTACATATCTGCTACATTCAATATGGGTGATATGCCCACATCATCTTGAAATTCTATTTTGTAAGCATTGGCCTCAAATTTCCTCAAAATATTACATGGCCCTATCTTTTTCATCTTCAACTTATTATATGTTCCCCTTGGGAACCTCTCTTTTCTTAGATGTTCTAAGACTAAATCTGCCACTTCGAATTGAATCTCTCTCCTGTTTTGATCTGCTCTGCACTTGTATTCTTGGTTTGAAGTCTGCAACAACTCTTTAATCTTACTGTGGAGCTCTTGCATCTCTGCTCCAAAATCTTCCACTCCAGTGCTTCTAAACTCATTCTACTCCAAGTCTCTCAACTCAGATACTCCTCTTGGTTGCATTCCATACATTATCTGAAATGGGCTCTGTCCTGTGCTCCGGTTAGGTGAGTCGTTATAGCAAATTCTGCTTGCGGCAGAATCTGATCCCACTAACTATGATGTTGAGCTACCAAACTCTTCATTAAGTCCCCAAAACTTTGATTTACTACCTTAGTCTATCCATCCATCTGAGGGTGATATGTTGAGCTAAAAGATATAGTCGTCCCCATATTTTAACATATTGTTCTCCAAAAATGACAAACAAATTTGGTATCTCTGTCTGAAACAATACTCTTGGGTAAACCATGATGTCGAACAACTTCTTTAAAAAACAGATTTGCAATGTGTGTTGCATCACCGGTTTTCTGACATGGAATAAAATGTGCCATTTTTTAGAATCTGTCGACTACCACGAATATGGAATCACAACCCCTCTATGTCCTCGACAATCCTAACACAAAATCCATTCTTACCGCATCCCACAGCCTCTCTGGTATTTGAAATGGTTGATACAACCCTGTATTTTGTATTTTGCCCTTTGTGTGCTAGAAAATTCTATATCTATTGGCAAATTTCTTGACATTTGTCCTCATCCCTGGCCAATAATACAAATTGTTCAGTTGCGCAAATGTTTTTTCATGGCCAAAATGTCCAGCCAATCCCCCACTATGTTTTTCCTTCAAAAGGTTTTCTCTCATAGAACTCTTTGGGATACACAATTGATTTCCTTTGAATATAAATCCATCCTGAATTAAATATTCAATCCATTGGCTCCTGTCTCTCAGAACAGGGTTCTCACATGCTTCATAAGTGTCCTTAAAATCTGAATCATCTCTATACATTTCCTTAAGGCTATCAAAACCTAAGGTCTTCACACGAAATTCCTGCAAAATCAAACATTTCCTGCTCAATGCATCAACAACCTTGTTAGCATTTACATAAATGTTCTTTGTAACAAAAGTAAAGTTCTACATAAATTCAACCCATTTTGCAAGTTTCTAGTTCAGTTTTTCCTATCTGGTTATAAACTGTAAGGCCTGGTTGTCGATATACAAAACGAACTCTTTCAAAACTAGGTAGTGCCTCCATTTCTTCAATGCTTGTATGAATGCATAAAAATCTTTGCCATACATGGAATATTTCATCTTGGTCTCGTTAAGCTTCTCACTGAAGTATGCAACTGGCCTATTTTCTTTACTTAAGACTGCTCCAATTGCAAATCCACTTGCGTCACATCTCACTTGAAATGTTTTACTGAAATCTGGCAGAACCAGAACTGGTTGTTCGGTTATCTTCTCCTTCAACAACTTGAAATTTTTCTCCACTTCCTCTGTCCGATGAAAATATTTATGTCTCTTCTTGACTGTGTCCATCATTGGTGCACAAATTCCACTAAAATTCTTGATGAACTTTCTGTAAAAACTGGCTAGTCCATGGAAGCTTCTGACTTCAAAGATATTCCTTGGTGACAGACACTCTTTGATTTCTTTTACCTTCTCAGGATCCATCTTCAACTCATTCAAAGAGATCACAAAACCTAAATAAATGAGTTTTGTCTTCACAAAAGATGACTTCTTCATATTTATCAACAATTTCTCTTCCTGCAACCTCCTCATTACTAAAGTTAAATGTCTCAAATGTTGTTCCTCAATCTTACTGAAGATCAGTATATCATCAAGATACACAATTACAAACTTTCCAATGAAATATTTCAAGACTTCGTTCATCAATCTCATAAAATTACTTGGCGTATTCATCAAACCAAACAACATGACCAACCATTCACACAATTCTTCATTTGTCTTTAATGTTGTCTTCCATTCATCACCTTCCCTCATTCTAATATGATGATATCCGCTTTTCAAATCAATTTTTGAAATAAACTTTGCCCCACACAAGAAATCCATCAAGTCATCCATCCTAGGTAAAGGAAATCTATACCTGATGGTGATTTTGTTTATAGCCCTTGTTATTGGATAAATCCGTAAGTGCGGACACAAACCGATCTCCCTATATCCACCTAGATCTAGAACAAAACAAGACAGAATAATACTCTTTCCCTAGATTTTAACTATTGAATGAAATAGGAGGCAAGAATCATGAAAATACCTTATGATCGCTTCCTTAGGTCTTTGTTGTTCCAGCTTCGCTCCAATGCTCTTGTGCCGTCAAGACCAAAACATCTCAAACCAATTGAAGTAAACACAACTCAATATATTCAATAGTTAATCGATGTATATGATCAAGGAGTTATACAATAAAGTAGACTTAACTTTATGGGAAAGGGACATATTACTGTATTATATTGATGGAAAGAAAAGATTACAACCTGAGCCTTGATGTTGCAAACCTCCTTTCAATGGCTCTTGGCTCTGACACACACACTTGCTCACTTGCATGAAGAAGATCAACCACTTTTGATAACCTTGTTGGAGTCCTCTAGCTGCTGTAGCTTCAGTTCTTCACATAGTATTTCACTAATTCTCCAATAAGATTCTTGCTTGTTTTCTTGCTAACCTTTTCCATGAGAATCTCCTCAATATATAGGAGAGAATGAAATAGTTACTTGGATAGGAATGATCCCAAAATATCAGGAAGTCTAGTACTCAGATAACCATTCGAATGCCATCTCATCCTTCTAGAAGATTCCCTTCTAGAAGCTTCGAGAATTCATCTTTTTCCCTTCTTTAGAAGATGTTCGCACCCTAACAGTTAGACACAGTGCAAACTTCTTGCACCCTAGCTTAAAGCAGCCTGCGAGAATCATGCATTCTCGTAAGCAAATGTATTGGTAGCCTACGAACCTTCCTCAAAAATGTGATTCTTGAAAAGAGATGAAGGTAACTTTTCTCTGGAGAAAGTTCTAAGGAAGAGCTTGAGTACGCCATAATCAATACATCATCATGACGACCAAAATCATGGGTAACAGAATGCCCCCCAAATTCTGATATTGGAACTAGTGACAGTCGATAGACTTTGTAAGCTGCATGTGTGTGTCGACAACCAGGAGCACATCTAATCGAAAACCTGCGAACAATCAAGCATCTGCAGAGGATCATATATATCAATTATGAGGTAGGCATTCCCATACTCAGATCACAGACTGATGACATTGTAGACATAGGTCATGGCCCCCAATCATACACTGTGGATCCATGCCATCAAAATATAACATAGCCACCTGAATACACTGTGGATATATGCGAGAGATTTCAAATTAAGACGACATAGCCACGAAACATACACAGTGGATCTATGTGTCACCAATTATACATACTTCATCACAACCTGGATTACAAAGATAATATCTAGGGTCTTCAATCTCGTCCCCCAAAGTACGAATCTAACCATGTGATTACATGTGTTGAAGTCGAACATGGTAGAAACCACTTGATTACCGGTCATTGATGTAACCATTAACAAGTGCGAGGGAAATCACCATTGATGTC